>JAJOZX010002160.1:0-82500 GCA_023014485.1 Bathynomus jamesi | reverse complement strand
GATCTTCTCGTGAAACAAAATCAGTTGCTTCATCGCCATAGGTTATATTACGTGCAGGACTAGCGTTAGGTGATGCAGACATAATGATTATCTCATTTTTTACAAACTCAGGCACTGTTATGCAAGCAAATTTGAAACGAGAATCTAAAACGTGAGAAATCATGCGAGTAATGTCTGCCTTCCATTGCCCGAAACGATTCTCTAAATTTTTTATTAAATCGTTTTCATAGTATGAATACCTGCATCATCAGTTATGTTAGGCAAAAGTACCACGAGACCTGTTACATCGGGAGACACCATGCGAAGACAAGAAGAATCAGAGGAAAAGTCATTCGTCAACTTTTCACATCGACTAAGAAGCTTTACAACACACTGAATTAGAGTCCATGATGATTATTCAAGGTTGTTGCAGTATGTCATAGTCCGAGGCGTATGCAACAACCGCAGTTTTTCGTTGAAGAAGTCGTTGTAGCATGTAGAATGTAGAGTTCCATTGGGTGATAACGTCTCTTCTAAGTTTGCTTTCGGGTAAATTTTGTGGCATCTGGAATTCCTTAAGTCTGTCAAAGGCTGGAGATGAATAATCAAAATGCAACAGATTGGGAGCGCAATTACACATATCTCTCAAACAGACTTCTGGCTAAGAAGGGCTTCATCAACTCCAAGTGCTAAAGTATGATTCGCACAAGCAACAGGAGTAATTTTGAGAAAGCTAACAGCTTTAGTAATATTACAGCCATTGTCGTGCATAACTTCATGCACAGGATCGCTCTTCATTGACCATTCTTGCAATATAAAAGTCAATGCAGTTGCAAATTTTTCATGAGTATGGGAATCTGGCAGATTTTTGGTGGCTAAAACATGCTGCTTTTGCTCACATTTACTATTAATTATATGTGCTGTGAAAGTGATAAAGGCTTCAGTGTTTTATAGTGACGCCTAATAACCAAGGATGGGAAACTGATAAATTTTTTAGTCCAGTTTTCGATTTCAGTTTAAGTTTGCCAAAATATCGATTTCAGTTTTGATTTCTGTTTTCAATGTTTTTTCGATTTGAGTTTATTTTTCGATTCAAGTTTTATATTTTTCGATTCGATTCAATTTAAATTTCGATTCCAATTTTTTTTTCAAATTTCTTTAAGAATTTCTTTGTACTATTTATATTATTTTTTGGGGGTACCCTATTGACAAATTCAGATTTAATTTTATATTTATATTTACATTCGATTTCTGATTTTCAAAGAGAATTTGCTTTAGTAACTATCTTTACTTTTGTATAATTAAACATCTAAGCATCTATAGCCAACTGAATCAGCACGAAACACCCATCTTTTTTTTTACTTATTTGCTTCATCTCTTTCACGTAAAGTTTTATTCAACAAAAAACGGATCTTTTAAACTATTTCCCTCCCAGCTTCAGAGAGGGGGGACATACTTTAAAAGGTCAGTATTAGGGGGGAAGATAATTTAACAGGTTTTATTTATCTTATTTACATAATAGAATTTTTAAGATATGTATATGAGATACATATCTTTAAAATTCTATTATATCCTATCATATTTCCGGTTTATAGAGAACCATTATTTACATAGGATAAAATTAGAATGACGGTTAGGTCAACTGTACGCCATTGACGATTGTTTAGGTTTAGTCGTGATATTTTCGTTAGTTTTAAGGAAAATATCACGACTAAACCTAACCAATCGTCAAGGGCATAGAGTTGACCTAACGGGTCATTCAGTTATTTTTGCTACCCTTCGTGCGGGTAGCAAAAATATCCCGCGTTTTAACGAAAATATCACGACTTAACCTAACCACTCGTCAAGGGCGTACAGTTGACCTAACTCGGCATTCAATTAACCTAACCGGGCATTCAATAATTTTACCGTACGTTCGATATATATACTGTATATATATATATATATATGCCAGGTTAGGTTAATTGAATGCCCGGTTAGGTCAACTGTACGCCCTTGAAGATTGGTTAGGTTTTGTCTTGATATTTTCGTTAAAACAAACGCAAATATCACGACTAAACCAAACCAATCGTCAAGGGAGTACAGTTGACCAAACCGGGCATTCAAATTTTATAATAACTTATGTAAATAATGGTTCTCTATTTATTATATGTTTGTAATAAATAATAAATTTGTTGTTATTGTTTTCTTATCTATTTTGGTTAATTTGCAGAGTTTAACCTTTGGGGGGATATAGTTGAAAAGATCAACAATGGGGTGGTGATTGTTGAAAAGAGTATGTTGAGGGGAGAATAGTTTAAAAGATCCCAAAAAATTTTCAGTTCGAAATGTTTTATTAATTCGTACACTTTTAAAATTTTAAAGCACACGACAAGTATAAAATATATAAATAATAGGGATCAATGAAATAAAGCCACCCCCAAAAGTTTCTAGTAAACAATGCCACCCTAAAAAATGATCAAGTGAACAGTGCCACCCCCCCAAAATCACTAAAGTAAAGAATAAGTAAAAATAAAAAAAAATTAAAAAGGATTCATCCTCGCCTTCCTTCATGAGAAAAAAGCCTCCTGTGGGGATCTTTCATGAGACAAACAAAAACAAGCAAACAAACGCTGGAAGCGTTCGTGCAGAAGATCCATTTCTGGAACACCAGCCTTCTGCTGATATATATATATATATATATTATATATATATATATTTTAACAACGATACCACACAAAATAAAATTAGAATAAATACAATCAACTCTTAAACAAATTTTGCCTTGTTCTAATATTTTGTATTACGAAATAGATCCAGAAACTATTAAATAAATTTATTTTAATTAAATTTTATCTAATTTAAGAGGAGACGAACATGTTTCATTCCATTCGTATAGTAACGTGATAACAATCATCATGAACAAATAACAAATATATATATATATATATATATATATATATATGCCCTTTTCAAGAGGCTAAGATGAACGCCAGTACATGCAATTTATATTTTGTAAATTCAAATATCGATATCTTCCTTCATAAACGTATATTTCACCCAAGTAGTTTTCTGTTATTTACATCGCCTCACGTTTCTCGAAAACAGTAGAGAAGTTCTTATAACTACGCCACCTAAATGATAACTTATGAACTAACTGAGTTTGGTATTGAAAGATCCCCCTCAACTGATCTGTGTATCTATATACAGTCTAATGCAACGAATTAAAAAATCAACCACCCCGATTATCCAAGCATTAGCAATCCTACCGTATGTCTTCTAAGCTATGAAATTTATGATATGAAAATGGCTGGTTGTACCTTCACACAACTGCGAAAGTACTGTATTGTTTCTCATTATTTTATATATTTCTATCCTTAGTATGTAATTTGTCGTTGTATTATTAATATTAGGCATTTCGATAATAGTCTACCAATAAAACTTATTCATCTTCATTTTTCATACAAAACATTGGAATAAATAAGCAAGTATTCCTTAAATTACAAGCTGACACCAAACAGTTAAAGAAAACAACTAGCGAAATTTTTCGGTGGTAACTCTGTTATCTGTGATTCTTTCCGAATTATCAGCCCCATCTGTAAAATACTTGGTGAAGGGACTAACAACTTCAATACAACTACATTTTGCATCGTCGGTAAAGATTAATTTATTTAACCGCGTATTACAGTAGCTATGCAATAATCAACTCTTACCTCGAAGCAAAGAAACGTACAAGTTATATAACCAGTCGACCACTGGGACTGTATTTTCAGTTGTCAGCTTCTCTACAAACGGCAATAAAAGATTTCTTTACAATCACCATATATGTACATAATAATGGCATGTTATATATATATTATAATATATATATATAATATATATATAATATAATATCATATATATGTTAAGCATGACAATATTAAAACCTCATCAATAAGTATATTCTCTTTTTAACTCATTTAAAAGGATCTGCAAGTTTTTGTAATCTATTTAATGTTTAAAATCAAATTGTTAAAGACGCCAATAACTATCGCATACAGATTCAGCTAAGACGTAATAGAAAATTAAATTAAATCAAGAGGGCCTGAAATCGAACCTTCAACCTCTTAACCCTGATGAAACAATTTTCTAAAAGAATTTGATCAACAACGAAAGACGACTTCTCTCTTTGGGCCTATATTTTAAGTTACCAAACTTTAAGATAAATTACTTTAAACACTTTTTATCATTTGGAAAACTTTTATATAGTTTAAAACGAATCCTATTAGCTGACGATACCAAATTTTCCCATTAGACCTAGTCTTTCTGCTTACATCACCCATAAACACTTTTATAAATTTAAAACTCAGAAAGTTTTTTCCCCTTAATCAATAGTAACATATCGCTTGCCTAAAAGAATCATTCAGAGATAATAAGATGAGTAAAGCCCTCAACGATTCCGCCAAATTCAAAAAGATTAATGACAAGCCTCTAGCACTTTCCCTAAACTTGAAGATAAAATCAACCGTTTCCTCAAAATTTATATGATCAAAATAAAATTTCGGAGGATGATTACGGCCAAATACATTCTATCGTCACCTCCCCAGGCACCCTTGATGGCCACCCTAAAATACACATACCAAATTTACTCATTAGTCCTATCTATTTTTGCCTACATCCCCCATAATTTCCACCTAGCAAAATTTCTAATTCCCCCAAATCCACCCTAAACCCTAATGCAGAATAAATATTCCATCCCCATTTCTTTCGAATTCGTCAAAGAAATACTGACGTTGAACAATTCAAACAATCTCCATATGCACAGCTTTGACAGAGTATTCCTCTACAACAACGTGCCAATTAGAGAAGCCATCGACATCTGCACCAACAATTTATTTTCCATAATCAGAACACAGATCTCAACCTAACGAAACAAGAATTTACCAAACTGCTAATCCTTGCCACTTCAGACACCTACTTCTTTTCAACTTTACCAAAAAACCTTTACAATAGCCAGGGGATCACCCTAAGAGCTACACAAGCTAACATCATTCTTTGTTATCACGAAATTAATGGCTACTCCATTACCCCATCCATTACACACACTTATATAAAAGATATGACGATGACACCTTTCTACTCTTTCACACGGCTAACCACCAGAGCTGGGCACTTGCGGCATATTGCGGTACTGCGGTACTGCTGCACTACCAAACCGGTACCAAACCGGTACGCGCGGAAATTTGAATGCGGTAGCGGTACTGCGGTACTTTCAGCGATCCTTTGCGGTACTGCGTTATGGGGCCGGGGTGGTAGTGCGGTGGTACCGCAAGTACCGCAGTACCGCAAAATATGCCGCAAATGCCCAGCTCTGCTAACCACGACCCCCTTTTTATTAAATATCTCAATTCCAAGCATGAAATCATTAAATTCACTAAAGAAAACGAACCTAACAAACCTTACCCTTTTTAGATATAACAATAACAAAACAAAATAATAAAGTCAGCACTTCCATATATCGAAAACCTACATATACAGAACTAGATACAAACTACTTAAGTAGGCTGACCATATTTCCTTGAGACAAAAACGGGACATTGGGATGGCAAAAAAGGGACGGGGGTTATGTAATATTCTGTATTCATGAAAAAGTAAGTACATAAACATATTGAGCTTACAATTATTCTTCAGTGACAGAACCCATACAGAACCCATAAAAAAACGGTACTGTCCCGAAGTGTGGAAGTGTGTCTGACGTTTACGAAATGATAATATTTTTACGGTCTTTTGTAAGAGATTCCAACCTTTTAATCTAGAGCCTAATAGGTCAGCCTGACTTTTAGAAGATTCAATAATCTGACAAGATCATTTAATTCTGACTGAGAAATTAAATGAGGTTTATAAAAAAACTATATAGGGTTATGATTTATTGCCGTCACCCTCATCCGTTGGAAACTTCCCGCAGATATTGGAGGAGAATTCAACGGCAAAATCCCTACGTCTTTTCGTTAAAAAATTATGTTTGTGGAGGTCTTGAAAAGACCTTGTTAAGTAGTGTTTTTGGTTAATGTTTGATTTATATGCCTTCGGTATTTAGCGCTGCCTAATGGTAAAGAAAGAAAATTATCATACTTTATTATTTCGTTGGGCCTCGCTTCTGGTTGTAGGGCGCGCGGCTCTCTTTTGATGTAGGTAATGGCGTTACGCAACGAGTTTATTCGGTTTAATTAATATAGGCATTCGCTATACTTAAATACCTGAAGGAATAGGCCTATCCTTGTGTATCATTAGTTTTATATTGTTATGGGCCATTAAAAAACCACGTAGTCCTTAAAGGCGGGGGGAAGGGGTTCATTATTTGACCACCAAGTTCCACATGGGGGAGGGGGTCTTGACGTTTAACCACGTGGCCAATACTAAGCATTAAAATATTCTGTTTATAATATTGTTTATCATATTATATTATCATATTATATACAGTATATATATATATATATATATATATATATATATATATATATATATATATTTCGTAAACTCCAGAAAATTCCAGAAGACTCAAAACTTTATAAACTCAAATTCGCTGTACCTTTATTTTGGAAAAATCTAGAAGATTCGAATCTTTAACGTTCATGAAACACAAATTCGCCATACTTTTAATTTGATTATTTTTAATTTGCTTCATTTTAATGTGCATTTTAATTTACATAAGAGTGAGGAGTGGTGGTGACATCAGAAGACCACGTGGTTTTGGAGGGGGGGGGGATAAATCATTGGCCACAAATGACCACAAGAGGGACGGACGAGTTTGAAAACCACCTGAAAAAGGACCACGTGGTTTTTCAATGACCCCTTAGGTATTTACTCAGAACTTATAGGAAGATTAAACACGTCTCCCTTGCCTAAAGCATCGCTCGAAACTAGGCAGCTCTGGCTGCTAATATAAATTTCTTTGTCTTTAAAATTCGCTGATTTTACAAAGTCCCCAGATGCCTAATTTTTGTGTTTTCATTATTTTTGCTCTCGCAGTAATTTTCATGCGGCAGCGATGGAAAATTTTGATACGAAATAATACGTTTCTCTACTTGTTATGTGGACCCAATGCCTACATATTGGGTCCTATGTATGGCAATTATTTCCATTCCCAATAGGCTATGTCGCCAATCCCGAGGCAATTTTGTAATTATTTAATTCAATAAATTAATAATTTGTATTTAATTAAGAAATAAAAGTACCATATACGATACCTCATTGTCGACATGTATAGTTTTTTCATATACTGGGGGACCCGAAGAAAAAATTTGTATGTTATACATTTAATTTTTTATAAAATGTTTCTCAAATCATATGAAATGAGTTAAAAACAATGAAGTAGAAACATAGAAAGAGAAAGGTTACTCAAGACCTATTTAACTATAAAAGTTCAAGAGGCGAACTTCTCAAGTTCAGTTAAAGTTATGTCAATCAGTTTGACTTCCCTTAGGTATAGGAAATGAATGGAATTAAAGTAAAATTATAAAGCATTTTAACTTTGTTCATTATTTGTGTAAATTTTATAAGTCACCAGTCTCAATTTTTTTCTTGTAAGAGATTTCTGGCTTTCAAAGCAATCTTTCTTTGAGGTCTGTCTGGTTTAGTCTGAGTTACATTAGGTACATTGAGAGATTCCTCATCAATAATATCCTGACCTGTCCTTTGGGGTAATAGTTCTAATTAAGCCAAAGGATATAGTAATGTGATATCTCTGGTGGTTTCACCAGTTGTTGTTTTCAGTTTTACAACCCTAGTAACTTTGTCTTCACCAGTTTTGAGCTCTAAGACTTTTCCCATTGACAAATGTTGTCTTGGAGTCTTGTCATATATCAGTACAATGTCCCCAATTTTGACTGACTCATTCCAATTTTGTTTTGTTAATTGTTTATGTCTTTCTCTAAGACTTGTGAAGTATTCTTCTCTCCATTTTGTTATAATTAAGTTTTGATTTGTGTCAAATGTTGGTATTTTATGATGAGTTCTTTGTGTCCTACCATCCAATCTGGATCCTCTGTACTGTTATTTTCATATTCTAGTATCATGTTTACTGTCTCTCCTTTACTTACAGTAGGTGGTTTGGTGTGAGAGATTTTGGCTCATTAATACCATCTCGCACGTAAGTTAATGGTCTGTTGTTGATAACATTTTAAATTTCTGTCAGAATAGTCATGAGTTCAAAAAGTTGTGGATGTTTGGTTCAATTGTCTTTTTAAGGCAATTTTTTACAGTCTGTATGTTTCTTTCCCAAAATGGAACCATACCATGCAGTGGCGTCCTAAGGGAGGTGCGAGGGGGGCGGTCCGCCCCGGGTGACGCCAGGAGGGGGGTGCCATCGGGCCAGTTGAAATACCAGTGCAAGTTTTCAAACCAAATGAAAAATTCGCCAAAGTAAGAAAAAAAATTAAAAATGTTCAAACTATTACAACAGCTTAATGTTAATTTCCATTATAAAATAAATTTTTATTTTTATTGGCAATACAAAATTTACAAACGAAAAATTAAATATTTGATAAAAATTACATCGAAAGGCGAACGTTTGTTGACGTTTTAGTCATCAGTTTGTTGAGCATAGCCAGCTGGCTGCAACTGACATTCCAAGTCTTGTTCACTTGACACTGTGACTCCACATACCAAGTGAACAAGACTTGGAATGTCAGTTGCAGCCAGCTGGCTATGCTCAACAAAGTGATAACTAAAACGTCAAAAAACGTTCGCCTTTCGATGTAATTTTTATCTAATATTTAATTTTTCGTTTGTAAATTTTGTATTGCCAATAAAAATAAAAAGTTATTTTATAGTGGAAATTAACATTAAGCTGTTGTAATACTGTAGTTTGAACACTTTTAATTTTTTTTTCTTACTTTGGCGAATTTTTCATTTGGTTTGAAAAAATGTACTGGTATTTCAACTCTCCCGATGGCACCCCCCTCCTGGCTGTCACCCGGGCGGACCCCCCCATCGCACCCCCCTTAGTACGTTACTGTTTGTCGTTATAGTGAAATGCACTATTATTGGCATTGGTTGTTCCGAAAAGCTAGGCTATTAGCTCGCTTGAGCACTTTAAGGAAGGGCAAGCATCGCATGAATAAAAGTATTAAACATTATATATATATATATATATATATATATATATATATATACTGAGCGGCAGAAAAATCGGCCCACTTGGAATATCGCGAAAAGCAAAAAAATGGGCAAGCTTCTGTTTATAAAAGTTTTAAAATTCGAAAATATAGTCTATGATTTTCGACTTCTTTTAGGAATTCGACAGTCTGACATTCAGTTGCTCTTATACTGCTAGTGCCACTTTTTCTTCCACTATTGGGAGTAGGTATTTGCGTTTAGTAACAGATAGACTTCTAATTCTTTGGGGTTTCAGAATTGGACATTTACAATGGATTTGAGTGCCGTGAACGTCGAAAGAGTCGTCGCCCTAATTAGAGATGGTCGGAGCCAGCGTTACGTCGCCGATACGCTAGGAATTCCAAGAACAACGGATCGACGTGTCTACCAACGTTATGTGGAGACAGGAGAGTACACCAGAAGACTAGGATCTGGAAGATCGCGCTGCACATCTGCCCGTGACGATCATTTCATCGTCTTGAGTGTTTTGCGAGATCGTCGCTTGACTGCTACATACATCCGCAATGAGCTGGCAAGGTCTCGAGACGTCGAATCGAGTGGCCTTTCCGAAGTCCGGACCTGAAACCCCATAGGACACCTCTGGGACACGATGAGACGGCGTCTTAGGGCTCGTCTAGTAGCCCCTAACACTCTACAGGAGCTACAACAAGCTTTAACTGAAGAGTGGGAGGGAATCCCACAAGATGTGATCGCCGATCTCATTCATGGGATGAATCGACACATGGCTGCAGTCATTCGAGCTTGGGGAGGCAACACCTCTTATTAACCCTGGATCACAAGTTGTTGTTTTTTTGTTGTTTTATTGTTTTTTTTTACTTTTTGTTTTTGTCGAGATCTTTGCTTTTTAGTTAAATTTTTTTGTAAATTTTTTTTTTTATAAATTATATTAAGCAGGTGTCTGAAGATTTTTGAATGTCATCATAGAATAAATTTTCGAATTTTAAAACTTTGGTAACTTCAGAATAGGGGCGCCACCTCAATTTTTGTGTTTTTTCCACCAAAACATGCTAAAACCATTGGTTTCCTGTTGTTTAGGATGAATGTGACCATCGCCATTACAGTAAATTAATGCTTGAAGTGATTTCACCCCCCAACCCCTCCTACAATCTGGGGGGACCACCGTGGGAACCGGGGGTTTTCGGTGGGGGAACACAGCACAAGCAATAATTTACTGTAATAGCGATGGTCAGATTTATCCTAAACAACAGGAAACCAATGGTTTTAGCATGTTTTGGAGGAAAAAACATGTGTCATGAAACACATCAAAAACCATGAGAAAAACCTAACCTAACTAACCTAAAAAATATAAAACCCTATACCGATCAATTTGTGATATGTGATCTTTACGGGGTCTCCGCCCCCGTACCCCAGAAACCTAAATTATACAAATTGGACACACTACATTTAAAGGGAGAACACCATGCGAGCTCTACTAGCGTCACCACACATCCGTCACAGACCGGTCATTTTCAAATTTAAGTGAATGAACGATACGATAGTAGGTTGCCAACTCAAAATTTCCTAGATTCATACCCAAAGATATGTTTCTCGTAATTTTCTAACTTCGTTTTTTTGACTATGCGACACATGCAATCAACATATTTTAATGAGAGAAACAACTCTGTCTCTATGGTATTTTTCGAAATTTTGCTTAATTAAGTCGCGCCCGTATTCTGAACGATTACCAAAACTTTTATAAACAGAAGCTTGCCCACTTTTTGCTTTTCGTGATATTCCAAGCGGGCCGATTTTTCTGCCGATCAATGTATATATATATATATATATATATTATATATATATATACAGGGTGTCCCATAAGACCGGCATCATAGGAAAAATAATAAAAAAAGGCAAAACAAAAGCTTTTATTTACAGAACGTGCTTAATATGTCCACCATTGTTTTCAATACACAAATTCAGACGTGATACCCAGTCAGCAAGCACACGGTGAGTGATGTCAGGGGTAATGGTGTTACATGCCCCAATAATGCGCTGCCGCAAATGTTCAACACTCCTAATTTTCTCTGCGTATACCAGCGCTTTCAAGTGGCCCCAGAGACAAAAATCTAGTGGCGTGAGATCCGGGCTTCTAGCTGGCCATTCCACAGGCCCTCGACGTCCTATCCAATGACCAGGGAATTGTTGGTACAGGTATTCCCTTACTTAGGTGCTGTAATGTGCAGGAGCGCCGTCTTGCTGGAACCATGTTGGGAAATTTCCTTCTTCGTTCAAGACACTGGGAGGGTTGTTTTAAGACCAGTAGCGGGTTTTCTGTCGATTTACCTCACCATTTCCATAAAAAACAGCCTCGTCACTGAACAGAATGGTGGACGGGAAATTGGCATCCCGAGCATATGAATTATGGTTTGTAGAAATAGAAAAATATGAATTTCTCCTATGATGCCGGACTTATGGGACACCCTGTATATATATGTTATGATGTATATATGCAGTATACTTCAATAATAATATGCATAATATAAAGATTTTACACAAAATAAATATCTAACAATAAATCTCATCTTATGATGCATACTGAGGAATGCTATCTCAATCTCAAAGAGTTTTAAATTACAAATCCCTCAAAAACTGTAGTGAGAGAAAAAATCGGTTTTCATTTTCGTAATCAGCGTAAAACAGAATATAAGAATTACTCACATTTATCAAAAAGAGAAAAATTTTGTTGAACAGTGTACTGTAATTGTCAAGAAGACCCTTCACAAAGCTGTGAAACTGCCAAATATCGTTTAAGAGCCCAATGAATGGTTTAATTTTTTAAGATATACTCTTTTAAAACCATTTTTATGTAAATTTTTGCGTTTTCATTTTGCCTTTGAAAAGTTTAGTTTATTTCCAATTTTTGTGGCGTAGTTATTTAGGGGGCTTCTGTTTTGATTTCTTTTAAGGTTTTAATGACGAAAATAGTTTTTAGTTGTCAAATATTTTGATTTTTGTAAGGTTTTTAAATATTATTTTGTTTTGTAATTGAAACGCTTATTTTATAAATATATATATATATATATATATATATATATATATATATATACACGTTTTTTTTTGCCGGTGTGACGGTTACACGTGTTTCGATTGAAGTCCGAATAAAAGCGGTATTACAGTAAAAATCTTGCAGTTAATCAGTTTTAAACGGTGCCGATATTTTAAGTTAATTGACAGTGCATAGTGGTATTTCCCCTTAACAGTAAAAATCGAGGCATATATAAAAAAAAGTAAATAAAAACGAAACGAATTAATCTATACAGCATTTTTCAGTGTTCCTACCCCCCCCCCCCCCCATTATCGCCCGCGGCCACAGTCGCGAGCACCAATCAGTGAGAAGTATACAGCGTATCACATCCCCCATCCCCCGGAGTAACGGAGAATACATTCCCTCACTCAGCTTCAGTCAACCCCCACCCAATACTTTCACTAATACCCGTTTTGAGTCAAATTTTAGTCAATTTTGTGCACCAGCGGCTACCCTCTATCAGTAACATGGAAATGGTAAATAAAAAAAATCTCCTTATAATGAACGCTAAGCAACTTAATGGGATAAATTTTTCTGCGAAAACTGCATGACCGAAATAAATTCTTTTACGGTATTTAAAGCAGAGAGAGACTACGAGAAGAAACTAAAAGAGGAAAGTGGGAATAAAGAACAGAGGAAAAGAGAAGAAGCGAAGAAAGGCAAAGTTGAAAAAAATCAAATACTGTCACACAACGAGGCCGAAACCATGCACGGGAAAGAGAGTATAAAGACAACAGAGAGTATAATGGACAGTAACACAAATAGCACAAATAGGAGAAGACAAGAGGGCAATCAAGAAAACGGAGTGAACCTGTCCCCCAATAAGGAGCAAAAAACAAAGGCTCCGAGTAAATATGGGGAAGGAATTATATGCAGATATTATATAAAAGATAATTGCAGATTTAAAAGAGGACAATGTATATATGAACATCCCACAATATGCAATTTCTTCTATAATAATGGTCATTGTAAATTTGGAGACAGATACAAATTCTACCACCCGGACATCTGCAGGACTTACCCAAAATATGGAACCTGCAAATATGGGAAAAAAATGCTACTATCAACATCTCCCGACGAACCCAAAGGACAAAGGACAAAGTTTAAATGACAATAGGAATAACAATAACAATAGGAATAACAATAGGAACACAATAAGCGAACAAAAACTTTTTTCAACATCGCAAACACGATACGGCTGCTAAATGTCATCCAACGCATCCAGTTGACACAGCTGGAAACCCCCGAGCCAAACCACTTCCGGGCAAGAAGCTACCAGAACAGGTAGGCGGAAACGGATCTCTCTCGGAAGACCATAGGGCAACAAAACAAGCGAAACCGAAGGAAAACGAACTTGAAATGCACAAGGGACAACGAAGAACAAAGAACATAAATATTGTCCTGGCTAATATTCAAGGAATAAGACCAAACCAATCACTCAACAAAGTTTCGTACCTGAAAGGATTTATGGACGAAACAACGGCGGACATCGCATGCCTCACAGAAACTCATCTAAAGGATTGCCAAGGAAATTGTAAAAACTGCGAACATTGTATTGATAAGAAAGAGATAAATATAGAGGGCTTCAACTTACTAAGGCCATTGATGATATCAGAAAGCCAATAAAGGCCATAAACCCTCCATCCCCCAATATGCGGAGACTTTAACTTCCCATTTATAAAATACAAAAAGGTGGATAGGAATGAATATATATATATATATATATACTAGGACAATGGGGGCACAAGAGAAGACCAGGAGCAAGCAAAAATGTTGATGGCTTTCACAAATGAGTTGATGCTGACACAGGACATAACAGTAAATACCAGGAAAAATAACTGCCTACAGTAGATCTGGTATTCACGAATAACACGAACTTGATTGCTAATATAAAAATAACCCCAACCATTATCTCAGACCACAACTTAATCAAGATATCAACAAATATGACGACAACATTAAAAGACAATATACATATTGAGGAAAGAAGCAAATTTGGGTCCTTTAAATTAAACTCCAAAACTATAAATTGGGAAGCAATCAGATAGCACATGGCCCAAATAGAGTGGAGAACAGTTTTAGAAAATAAAACAACTGAAGAAATGCTAACAACCTTGGAAGAAAAAACACTGAAAATTTTTAAAAATATGCTCCGAAATCATAGCCAAAAGGAAAGAGGAGTTGGCTAGAGAGGCAAAAGAGAAGAATATTTCGCAAAAGAAAAGGAGTGGAGGCGAAGACAGGCAACTGCGGAGATAATGCCAGGAAAGTAATACAAGAAAAACTGGAGGGTATTGGTAGGGAAATACAAGCCCTGATTAAGAACCATGCAAAGATTGAAGAGGAAAAGGCGGTAGAAGCAATAAAGGAAAATGCAAATACTTCTATAACTATGCTAAAAGGAAACCAAAAACGCGCGCTGCTATTGGGCCCTTAACCCTTTCGAGTCTCCTGGGACTTAAAACATATATGGCACATTACTGTTTTACTAGTTAGAAAATTTAAAATCAGTCTTGAAAGGGTTAAGGAAGAGAAATAATTAACTAACTGATGATCCAAAAGAAATATCTGAAACAGTGAGAGCCCAGTATGAATCAGTTTTCAGCACCCCAAAAAGTGACAAAGCGATACCTGACATACATGCATTCTTTGAAGAGAAATTGCAAGGAGAGTGTATAACAGACTTTGATTTTACCCCAGAACATGTATCGAGAGCTATAGGTCAAATGAAACCACATTCAGCTGCAGGTCCGGACAATTGGAACTCATTATTGATTAAAAACTGTAGAAATGAAATAGCTACACCTTTATACTGGATATGGAAAAGATCCCTAGACACTGAGGAAATACTAAGCATCTTCAAAAGAGCATTGTTACTATATATAAAGGAGGGGTCGTATCTCAAGCAAAGAACTATAGACCAGTGTCATTGACGTCCCACCTCACCAAAGTATTTGAAAGAATAGTTAGAAAATTTATGATTTCTTGAAGACACTGGAAAGATTCGACGAAAATAAGCATGGATTCCGATCAGGTAGATCATGCCTATCACAACTTATAGAGCAATATAACATTATCCTAGATGCACTTGAAGACAATGAAAACTATGTCATATACACCGATTTTGCTAAAGTTTTTGACGAATGTGATCACGGTAAAATAGCATATAAAATGAAATATGTGGGTATAACAGGCAAAGTGGGAAAATGCATCTACAACTTCTTCAGAGAACGTCTACAGGTCGTCAAAATTCAAGGTATATCATCATCAGAATCAGAATTATGCAGCTCAGTACCACAAGGTACACAGGTACAGTACTGGACCCACTCCTGTTTATTATCATGCTAACAGACATAGACAGTGGAGTAAACAGCAACAGTATCGTAACATTCTTTGCAGACGATACAAAGATCAGCAGAAAAATCAGCGATGTAAATGAATTGGAGGCCTTGCAGAGGGACACGAACAAAATATACACATGGTCAGAAGACAAAAACATGACATTTAACACCGAGAAATTTCAGCTCTTGGGATATGGTAGGAAAGAGGAACTTAGACTGCATATTATGCTCCAGATAGCGGGACAGGTACTAAGAACGTTCAAAAGAATGGACACGACAGTAATGATTCTGCTGCTAAAAACAATGATTATACCAAAACTTGAATACTGCTCAGTTTTGACTCCCCGTATAAAAAGGAAGAAACTAATAAACTAGAAGAAATTCAGAGATATTTCACAGCAAAGATTGATGGCTGCTAAGAGCTCAACTACTGGGAAAGACTACGTGAACTAAATCTGTACTCCCTGGAAAGAACAAGAGAGAGGTATACCATAATCTACATATGGAAAATGATCGAAAAACCTGTACCAAACCTCAAACTAAACCCAATTACCATTCAAACAACACTGGAAAATAGGAAAGGCAGAATGTGTAGTGTTCCCAAATTAAAGGCCCGACAAGGGACCTCCTCAACACTGTAGGAAAATAGCTTGGTTGTCAGGGGCCAAGACTTTTTAACTAGCTTCCAAGAGAAGATTAGATGCCTGGCTCAGGACGGTACCAGATGAGCCGGGTGTACCTCAGGGTTGGCAAAAACCCGGGTTTTTCACAAAAAAAACAGTTTTAGGGTGTTTGTTTTTTTGATGGGTTGAAATTTTTTTTAGAAAGGTAGTGCCTAATATATCTATTATTTTATTAATTTATTTATCTAATCTACAATATATATTAAAAAGACATCTTCATTTCGCAGAAAGTTCAGATATGAGAGATAATAATGACATACTAGAATTTTCTCCATTTTAATTTTAGATCTTTCCTTTATTTCTTAACATCAGATTTCAGCTTTATTTAGACCTAACTCAAATTTAAATTTTTAAGATGCCAAACTCAAAGAGTTATACAGTAGAGGTGGAAGATCTAAAGGTAGCGAATGGGACGAGGTGACTTTATTAAGTGATCAGCCTACTAGAGTACTATGCAATTATTGCAAAGAAAGTATCACTCGAAAAATTAAGAGAGTGAAACATCATCTAGAGAAATGCAGTAAAAGAAAAGTGGAATGTTTTGAAAATGAGGCAAGAGGTATGCCGAGACTCGAATTTGGAGCATCAGTTGAAACTGATTCACTTCCTCCAACTTTGGCTTCTGGCAAAGATGATCCAAAGATTATAAGTGAAACTGTGCCTGAAATGAGTGACGCCAGTGCAGGTTCTTCATCATCCACATTCTGTCATTCAACACCAATAAACCATAAAAGGCAAAGATCAATTACACCATTTGTGGTAAGAACGACTGTGGACCAAAAGGAAGAATTAGATTTACAAGTTGCAAGGTTCTTTTTTTCAGCTAACATACCCTTCAACGTTTTAGAAAATAAAGAATTTATAAAATTAATCAAAGGTCTAAGATCAGGATATGAACCACCAAACAGGAAAAGGTTGGCATCTGATCTGTTAATAAA
The DNA here is from genome assembly GCA_023014485.1 of Bathynomus jamesi. Lineage (NCBI taxonomy): Eukaryota > Metazoa > Arthropoda > Malacostraca > Isopoda > Cirolanidae > Bathynomus > Bathynomus jamesi. The sequence goes on along the minus strand of JAJOZX010002160.1, from coordinate 65,399 downwards.
AGTTAATGATGAAGTAATCCATGGAATGAAGAATGACCCTTAATCTTGATGATTGTACCATTACCCTTATACAAGAAGATGGCTGGAGTTCAGTAGGTAATGATCCTATTATTGCGCACAGTATTCATAATGGAAAAAAGCCATATCTGATTTCAGCAGTAGATGCTGGAAGTACAAAAAGGACAGCAGAATATTGTGCACAGTTAGCTAAAGAAGCAATAACAACAACTAAAGAAATATATGGCATTGATGTAAGTATAACTATTTTGAGGTACATTTTATTTTAGTTATAAACTGAATGTAATTCTCCGCCTTGGTATACTCAAATGCTCCGCTCCTTATGAGTTATGACATTTTATTTTCAGGTATTTGCTATATGCACTGATAACGAAAACAAAATGATAAGAATGAGAGAAATTCTTAAGGAGGAAAACTACAGTCTTATTATCATACTTATGGCTGTTCAGCACACCATCTAAACTTGGTAGAAAAAGATGTCTCCCCAAAATCAGTTCTCAAGCATGCTGTAGAAATTGACAAATATTTCCGAAACCATCACCAACCTCATGTAAGCTAAAAACAAATCCAATAAATTAGCTACTGTCAGCTTCACTTTTATGCATTAGCACTGTCAGTGTTAGCATTAGCACTGTCACCAGTGTGAATCCTAATTCACGACTCATTAATAAGTTGCATAGGCTATTTATTTATGCTGCCAAATCCAGCAATATTTGTAATAAAAATTTATATTTTAGGGTTGGTTAATGGAGAAAGGAGGTATGATGCCGCAACTACCAAATGAAACCAGATGGAATTCTCGATTAGAATGCATAAAAACCTATTTGTCAAATTACTCTCTATATATAGAAATAAGAGGAGAGCATATTGAAGACATTGATCAAAACATCGGAAAATTGATAGATAACTTATCTATACAGAGAGAGGCACTCAATTTACAGTCACAACTCTTACTTGTTGGAAATGCTCTAGATAAGGTGTGTTTATATTATGCAGTTAAAATTACTTAACTTTAAGTACCAATATTAATTTCAAGATATTTTATAGACTTATGAAATGAAATGAAATTAAATGAAATGAAATGAAAAGGTTTATTGGCAGACTATAGTCCATATGACAAATATTATTAATACAATGACAGTTCATATACTAAGGATAGAAACATATACAATTGATTAGAAATAATACTACACTGTCGAAGTTAAGTGGAGCTACAGACAGACGTTTTCGTACCAAGAAGTCCATAGCTTAGAGGATAAATGGCAGGACTCATGGAGAGCTTGGATGATCGGGTTGGTTGATTTTTTAATTCTTTGCATTAGACTGTGTTGAGCACGTCTTGTTAGCTCCGGGAAGCTCGGGACATTGCGGGTAGCAAACATTTGTGAAGCTGAGCATCTCGGGGGTAATTTATGTAAGAGTCTAAAAGACCTGTTGTACAACAAATTTAGGGTTCTGCCAGAACCTTTTTTATAATTCACTCAGAGTTGCTGACCGTATATATTACTGCAGAAAGTACGAAAGAGTGTGTCTTTAGCTTCACTTGTACAGAAACGAAAGTTCCTTATGGTCATATTCGCTTTAGCACACAGGCTTCGAGATTGTTTTCTTATATCCGAGTCATCAGTCAAGGAGCTGGTAATAGTTTGACCCAAATACTTAAACTCTTGTACTTCCTCAATTACTTCACCATTCATTTTAAATCTTATATCAGCTGGCTGATTACAGCTTTTAGGATGAAATTGCATAACCTTAGTTTTTGTAACATTAAAAAGAATATCATGTTTCTGCAAATACACTTCGCAGACATTTAGTAGCCGATCCAGACCTTTAACAGAGGGACTTATTAACACCATATCATCGGCATAAACTAAGTTATTTATCCTTGTGTTATCTATACAACACCCTACTGTTGCCTCATTAAGTGAAGCAATTAATCCGTCAATATACACATTAAACATCATAGGGGAGAGCAAGGAGCCTTGTCTCACCCTGCAAGAGGAGCCAAAACACTCGGACAGTACATTGCCCCACCTAACAGTGAAAGATTGGTGGGAATAGCCAAATTTCAATAAATTTAATATGTACATGGGAACCTTCCTGTCTTCTAGTTTTGCAAATAAAATATTGTGGTTCACCCTATCATATGCCTTACTTATATCAAGGAAACAGCTATAAATGGTTGAATTACTGTCAATGTATTTAGATATTGTTTCTTTAAGTACATAGATACACAGGTCAGTTGAGTGGGACATTTTAAAGCCAAACTGATTAGGAGACGTCCATAGGAAATCATTTAATCGGAGTAACAAGAGTTTTTCTAGTAATTTCGAGAAGCAGGAAGCGACAGCAATAGGCCTGTAATTATTGAGGGACAGAATGTCTCCGTACTTATTTTTGACCAGGGGCAAGATATATACCCTCATGAACTCTGCAGGGATATAGCTATGAGCAAGCATGGCTGATAGGAGCAATGATATATGCAGACATACGACGTCATTTGCATATTTTAAGTGCTCATTCGATAAGTCATCTACCCCTGACGCAGAACCAGTCTTTAACTCTTTAATTAACCTCTTTACTTCAGAAAATGATATCAAAATATTTTCTCTTGTCCCTCCCACAATCGTTTCGCTGCAATCTATCTTAAGATTATCCCTACTCACACTATTAAGAATGTTACAGTAGTATTTTTTCCACAGCTTTGCAATTTCATTCTCCCCCAACACCCCATCGATTGTAGGAGGGAGGACATTTTTGACAACCGTTTGATTCTTAACAAATTTCCAAAATTTGTTATTATCGTTATTTATGCAAGCTTCACAGGCACTTATAGTGCACATTTTATTTATAGAATCCTGTACTAAAGCACTACTAATAAATAATTAAAATACACTCCATTTTATATGTGTTGTAACTTGTAACACCAAAAAATAAATTCTAACAATGCATAATTCTAAATGTTTACAATGATTTCATTCAGCCATATATAACTATATTTTTTTATTTTTTTTATTACAGTTGCAGGCTGATAATACGACATTATTTGATGCTGTTGAAATTTGACTCAATTTAATCCAAGATGAAAAATTAGCTCCAAGGAAAGAAGATATTATTAAGAGATTTAAAAAAGCTATGGAGCCATGTCATCTTTTGGCAAATATAACTGACCCAAAGTATGAAGGTAAATAGGACCTAAATTCTTAACTACTATCAATATCAATATATAAAACATAGGTAACTCAACTGTATGGGCATAAATTAGATACCATAACATAAATTATATAATCTATATTATTAGCTTTATTTTTCAGGACAAAAACTGAATAGAGTTCAAGAGGAAGAGGCTGAAGAATGGCTGATTGAAATAAATTCAAAGATAGTATAGTGAGCTCTACATTAGCTAGTAATTGGTGGGAAATTGTTGAAATGAAAGGAAAAAAAAGAGACTAGGTTACCATTAGGTTTTGCTAAATTTCTGAGATATATTCATAGTTGTCCGGGCAGTTCCAGATCATTGGAAAGATTTTTTTCAACGTTTAGCTTGGTATGGAGTAAAATGCGAAATACGTTAGGGAAAGAAAAGGCAGAAATGTTGGTTCGAATCTACTGCCACCTAAGGTCAAAAGATGCTGAACATACTGATCAATAATCAATATTAGGTACCACTTAAATTATTTAAATTATAAAACTGAAAAGAAACATGATTTATTTTTAGATATAGGTAGCCAATTAGAAGATAGATAAATTAGATACAGTATTAAATATAAAGTTCATAATGAAACATGTCAAATAAATAGTTTCTTGAAATTTTAGTTTACAGTATATTGGCCTTATCACATTAATTATAGTTTATAGTTGTTAATATTTAAGACTGCATCAGTGCATAACCATATAAAAAATGTCAAGTTAAAAATAAGTTTATGAGAAGTAAATTGATGTGGGTTTTTAGGTTGGATTTTTGCTGGGTTTTTGGTGGGGGTTTTGGGTGGGTTTTTAGGTTGGATTTTTGCTGGGTTTTTGGTGGGGTTTTGGGTGGGTTTTTGGGTTTGGGTTTTTGGGTATCAACCCTGGTGTACCTGGCTATCAGGCTATGTACGGTGGAGAGCGCAAGAAAGCAACTCGCTCCTCCACCAAGCCAGACCAAGAGGTGGGGCCACCAGCTTGACCTTCGTGTGAAGAGAGATCAACACACCACGAAACAGCAACGAGCTATATATATATATATATATATATATATATATATAGACTTAAGGTAAATAACGGAACACAACCTTCTCCATGATTTACATTTTGAATGTAATCGAGGAATACTGTTGAACCATTCACGTTCTTCTGTCAAATAAAAGCGAACAGAGTCTTGTCGCAGAGTTAGAATAACACGAAGGGTGTCTTAAACATCGTCGAAGGCACCCAAATTACCCTCTCAGTCACAGCACAAGCTCCAATCTGACACCAAATAGAAATTGGAGTTACACATTTGAAAAAAAATTCGTTTTCAGAACAAATATTTTTTCTCAACACCTTTTCAAGGACAAACACAAAACTTAACTCAAAACTTTATTTTGTGCCACCCTGTATATATAAATAAATAAATATATATATATATATACACACACACACACACACACACACATATATATATACAGGGTGTTTCACAATCGGTCTGCCATACTTTGGGGGGTGATTTGGGGGGGGGGCGTGATATTGAGTAAAAAAGTTAATACAACATCGGTGCTATTTCCAACAGTTGCGGAGCTACGGACGTTTTGAGATGTGCAAACAACTACTCCCTACTTGTGGGTAATTCGATAGATGGCAGCACTGGTGGTAGTTTCGGTACAATATCGTGGCCCCCGAGATCTTCGGGCCTAACCCCGTTAGATTTCTTTTTATGGGGTCTTATGAAAGAGATGACGGACATTTTGAACATTTATAAGGTGTATCTCATAAAATGTAGCAATAAATACATCAGATTCATACTCTCGTTAATTTTTTCCGTGCACCTTTAAACGTCCGTAGCTCCACAATGGTTGGAAATAGCACCGTTGTTGTATTAACTTTTTTACTCGATATCGCCCCCCCCCCCTAAAGTATGGCAGACCGGTTGTGAAACACCCCGTATATATCTGAGGTGATTATAAAGGCCTTGTACACTTTTAAACTTGATAACTTTTCATGCTCGAATAATCGAAAAAACTGTAAACGGCATATGAAAACAATTACTAAAGTTTCTAAAACTACATTACAAATTTCTACGTCTCAACATAACCGCCGTCTTTCTCAATTCATCGTTCAGTCCGATTTTCCAAAGAACTGAGAATTTTCCCCAGTTGCTGCAGCGGAGTGATTTCATGAATTGCGTTTGTGACCCTGGCAATATGTTCATCCGCCACAATTGCTGCATTTGGGAGACATAGAAACCTCATGAATTCTGGCAACATGAAAACGTCTCACCAAAAATCAATGTCTGATGCGGTATCAGAAAGTCATAGAATTTTTTCATCTCTGAACTAAGACGATTAAACTTTTCCAGATAACACCTTTCTTCAGCAAGGTGACCGTTAAATTCGCGGCATGTAAATTCGCCGCGGGAAAATTCGTCGCAGGAAAATTCGCCGCAAGGAAAATTCGCCGCAAGGAAAATTCGCCACAGGAAACTTCGCCGCGAGGAAAATTCTCCTCAAGAAAAAAAAATAAAACGGTTTATCATAATTTTGTACTTCTTAGGGTTACACTGTCACAAAAATGGTGGATATTAAATGTATGTTTATTAAAACGATTTTTATTAAATTATTAAATGTATGTTTATTAAAACGATTTTTATTAAATTATTAAATGTATGTTTATTAAAACGATTTTTATTAAATTATTAAATGTATGTTTATTAAAAATCAATAAAATCATATTAAAAGTGATGGAGGTTCATTGCAACGGCTCTCAAAAAATGGAGTTTATTTCCTGAATTGTAGTTCCTTGTTTGTTGCTGTAACCTTTTGTTCACATCTTTATTTTTTTTTTCACAGAAGAATCATCACCACGTTCAACTTCTATTTTCTTTTTGTTTGCGAAGCTTTCTTCTTTTTTCAATATTGATATTAGTTTCCAGATATTTGGATGCGTATTAATGACAGAACTTTGAAGGAAATTGTGGAACCCTTCTACGCTGTTATTTGTTCGAGGCATTTCGTTTTCTGTTCTTTCATTGACGTTCCAAGTTTCAATTGGAAATGTACAGACTACAGTACAGTAGGTACCAATCCGCGTCGCCGATTGCCTCGATCCCTTTCCCCTCCGATATAGTGGGTTTCAAAATAAGAAACAAATTCTTGGGGCAAATCATCATCATCATCAGTGAGTTCAAGAAACCCTTCCACCACGTCCTGAATAGGAAGAAATGCAGTGCTGTGAAGCTTTTTATCTTTATGTTAAATTCATTATCTTCATGATATTTCTGTTTTAATCCAATTTCGACTACTTTGCGGTAAATATTGTTAGCCAAATGAAATAAGCAACATATTATTGTAGCATTCGGAAACAGAATAGAGAAACTTGATACTTGCTTTCTCAAAGTCAACCATCAAAGATTGAGGATCAAACGTTGGTCGGATCTCCTCCAAAATGTGAAACAGTCGGCTGTAAGTTTCTTCAGTTTTCTTAGGCAACAGAGCAAATAATCGAGGAATGCTAACGCTTCTTGTTACTATATGGAATGTATAAAGTTGAAAATATATATCTGGACTACACTTGAATGTGCCATCACACGCCCAATGTTTATAAAGCACCAAATCATCTTGTTGGTTTTCGTCGTCGTCGTCGTTGGGCCTAGGCAAGCTACGGCTTGGGACCGTAGCGCATCTATCCGGTATAGGTTAACCTGGATGATGTAGCCATAAGCAATGCCGCTGGTTAAGTGCCAACCAGTGATTATCTCACTAGCCGTATTGAGTCCGTTAGGCGAAACTGCGACAGTACCAAGGATGGAAAATATAACCCTTGGATTTCTATTATTTATTTGCAAAATGGACATGGTATTAGATTAAAATAATTATTTGAATATAAATAATTAACTGACAATTGTGATATATAATTAATTATGTTTACATACAATAAAATAATACAGTATACATAAAATTAGTATTAATGTGGTTTACAATTGAATTATGATGGGTAACTAATTTAAAATGAATTTATAGCTATTCCGAAATTCAAGACGGTAAAATTAACATTTATCTTGAAACTAAAATAAGAGTATTCACTACACACTCCCCCACCAGAGAGGAAGTTCAAAGAGTTCCGAAAGACACAGATTTCCCCTGGACCTTTTTGGTAGCTACATGTACCTCGCTTAAGGTTGATTCCAAAAACGCAGGCTTAAGACGATCGATAGAAACCTTGTCGACCTTGGAACCGCGCTGGATGAGAAATGATTTGCGCGTACGTCGGAGAACTTCATAGGGCCCGTCATATGGACATTGGAGAGGCCGTTTTGTGACAGGTACACGAACGAAAACGTGGGTGCAAGACTGGAGGGCTGGGGAAACAAAGATGTTCTGTTGGCTAGTCAATCGAGGGGGAACAGGCTGAAGGGACTGCATGTGAGAGGAAAGTGTTTGAGCGAATTCCGTAGGATCACATGACTTATCCCCTGCAGTGAAGTAGCCACCTGGTAGCCGCAGTGTTGTTCCATAGACTAGTTCAGCCGCTGTAGTCTTCAGATCACTCTTAAATGCAGAGCGAATACCAAGCAACACGAGTGGAAGCTTATCCATCCAATGGGAGTCTTCGTGACACATAAGGGATGACTTCAGCTGGCGATGGAAGCGTTCGACGAGGCCGTTAGCTTGCGGATGATACGCACAGGTATGCGCATGTACTGTACCCAACAAGCTGGTAAACTTCTTCCAAAGCGAAGACTCAAATTGGCGACCTTGGTCAGTGATGACTTTTGTCGGCAATCCAAATCTTGATACCCATCCATGAAGAAAGGCTCTTGCAACAGTGTCCGCTTGGATATCAGGAAGTGGGATGGCTTCAGGCCATCTGGAAAAGCGGTCGAGACAGGTGAGCAGATAACGTTGGCCTTGAATCACTGGAAGAGGGCTAACAATGTCTACATGAATTACCTCAAATCGCTGGGATGGGGGCGGAAATGCGTCAAAGGGGGACCTGGTGTGCCTTTGGACTTTGGCACGCTGGCAGGCAAGGCACGTTTTGGTCCAATGTTTGACATCCTTCCGCATCGAGGGCCAAACAAAGCGAGAGGTAACCAGGTGTTGCGAAGCACGGATACCAGGATGGGAGGGCTTATGAAGATCCGTGAAGACTGCTTGTCTGTGACATGGAGGGACATAAGGGCGAATAGCAGCTGTTGATACGTCGCAATAGAGGGGCACAGACAATCCTGGCATACTAATTTTCTTGAGGGAAAGTGAGTGAGTGGAGTCTTCTCTGAGCAGGTCTTGTAGTTCCGTATCCTTATCTTGATCCTGTGCAATAGCATTCCACAGTGTAGAGCTGAGGGTAACAGAAGTAATCTCTATTCTTGAAAGTGCATCCGCTGGAGTGTTCAAGACACCTTTGATGTGGCGGATATCTGTGGTAAATTGCGAGATATAATCGAGTTGCCTGATGACTCTGGGAGAGTGGTTACAGCTGTTTTTATTGAAGACAGTGACCAAAGGTTTGTGGTCGGTAAAAAACAAAACTCTCGGCCTTCAAGGAAATGTTGAAAATGCTTCACGTTTAAGTAAATAGCAAGAAGTTCACGTCCGAAAGCACTATAACGCGTTTGGGCTGGCTGCAGCTTTTTCGAGTAAAACGCGATGGGTGCTTGTTGACCGTTAATGGTTTGTTCCAACACCCCACCGATCGCAACATCTGATGCATCGACCGTCAGAGTTAGGGGGGCATCACTGATAGGAAATGACAGAGACAATGCACTATTGATAGCATTTTTGGCATTGTCGAACGCCTGTAAACTATCGCTACACCATACCAATTTCGTTACCTTGCGTTTGTGTGTGATCATAGCGTGTAGAGGAGCAAGAACACTGGCACAGTTTTTAATGAACTTGTGGTAATAATTTACCAAACCTAGAAACCGACGTAACTCACGCTGATTATTTGGCATAGGGTAATTTTTTATCACTTCACACTTGTCCTGAAGGGGGGTAATTCCGTGCTGCGAAATCGTGTGACCAAGAAATTCCAAGGTTGGCTATGCAAACACACACTTAGATGCATTAATAGTAACACCGTATTGTTCTAAGCGTTGAAAGAGGAGTGAAAGATGTTCCTTATGTTCCTCTTCCGTTGAGCTGGCCACAAGCAAATCATCGATGTAGGCATAAACAAAGTCTAAGCCTCTGGTGACCTCATCTATAAACCTCTGAAAGGTTTGCGCAGCATTCCGTAGCCCGAACGGCATCTTCACAAATTCGAATAACCCAAATGGTGTACAAACTGCAGTCTTGGGAATATCCGAAGGCTCTACGGGAATGTGGCGGAAAGCCTTAACGAGGTCTATTTTACTGAAGATAGATTTGCCGTGGAGAAGAGAAGTAAAGTCTTGGACATTTGGTACCGGATATCGGTCCGGGATGGTTGTCGAATTCAAAAACCGGTAATCCCCACATGGTCTCCAGTCTCCTGACTTCTTCTGGACCAGGTGTAGGGGAGAGGACCAACTGCTTTTGGAAGGTCTTATTATCCCAAGATCTATCATAAGCTGGAATTCCGATTTGGCAGCTTTCAGTTTGTCCGGGGCAAGACGTCTGGGTTTTGCAAACACAGGGGGACCTTTTGTTGTAATGTGATGGGTAATGGTGTGCTTAATGGTATCACCCATCTGCATCGCTTGAAGAATTCCTGGATATCGCTGGAAAAGGCACTGGTACATGGAATTAGGGGGAACGAGGGAAAGTGCAGAGTTCGAGGCGTCCGGAAGGGCAACCTGTTTGGCAAGAACAGAAAGCAGTGTGGCCTGGTCGCATAAGCGTCGCTTGTCAAGATCCACCAGGAGTTTGAAATGCTGGAGGAAGTCAGCGCCGATTATGGGATGCTGCACTTGAGCACAGATGAAAATCCACTTGAAGGATCGGTGAAGGCCCAAGTTTAGTTCACGCGACTGAGTACCGTACGTGGGTATGCGTGAACCGTTAGCAGCGTATAGAGGCGGAGATTCCGAGTGCGTATGACCAGATTTTTGAGGGAATACACTGACTGACGCTCCGGTATCGACCAAGAAATTGACACCAGAGTTCCTGTCCTTTATGAATAACAGGTTGGCAGTGCGAGTACTAGACGCCATTAGGACTCGCTGCTGGGGTTTTCCGACGAAAAATTGCAAGGGGAGATGCACTTCCTAGCCTTCTTTCCAAATTTAGAGTGGTAGAAGCAGATCTTCCCGGAACTCGAACGATGCCTCTTCGTAAATCTTGACCGAGAATGGCTTCTTTGCCGTTGATTTTGTAGCAGAGAACAAACGTGGTTGAGTTGTTGACTTAACTCTTCCACTTTCAACTCCAGTTCCGATTGTGTGTTCACGTTGTTGACCGGAGCTGTGTCAATCTCCACTACTTTGTCGGCAGTTTCTGCTAGTTTATCAACTGGAGTAGCAGGATCCATAGTGGCCAAGACACGCTGAGCTGATGGAGGAAGTTTCTGCAAGAACAACTGTCTAAAGATGTCCTTATCGAAGGTTTGTGCGCGTTCGCCTAGAGCGCACTGCATAGCCCTCAGCATTTGAGTGGGCTTACGGTCTCCAAGTTCTTCTTTTGAGATTAACTGATGTAGTTTCTCACGCTCGGAGATAGTGGTGCGGCACAGGATGGCAGACTTCAGATCGTTGTATGGGTCCTCACTCGTGGAAGTAGACACGATGACGTCACGGACTTCAGAGATGATGCTCGCTGGTAGAGAGGACAAAACATGATCGTATTTTGTCCTGCTAGCGGTGATCCTTCCCAAGTTGAATTGTGATTCCACTTGGTGGAACCAAATAAATGGATCACCCGGCCAGAAGACGGGGAGCTTTACGCTCAAGTGGGAGATGGCACCAGCGTCGTCAGGCATCTTCTCCTATGCTTGCTGACGTACAAGCAAGACGACAAGTTACCAACGAAGGAGTGGAGGTTGAGACGAGCGCAGGCACAGAGAGCACGGGCAGGGGTGAGGGGCAGAGGGCACGAGCGACGTTACAGTCTGGTCCTAGTCGCTCGGGTGAAGGGGGTGATGGGCACGAACGACGTTACAGTCTAGTCCTAGTCGTTCGGGTAAAAGGGGGGAATCCAACTCCGGGGTCACCAATTGTTGGTTTTCTTCGTCGTCGTCGTGGGCCTAGGCAAGCTACGGCTTGGGACCGTAGCGCATCTATCCGGTATAGGTTAACCTGGATGATGTAGCCATAAGCACTGCCGCTGGTTAAGTGCCAACCAGTGATTATCTCACTAGCCGTATTGAGTCCGTTAGGCGAAACTGCGACAGTACCAAGGATGGAAAATATAACCTTGGATTTCTATTATTTATTTGCAAAATGGACATGGTATTAGATTAAAATAATTATTTGAATATAAATAATTAACTGACAATTGTGATATATAATTAATTATGTTTACATACAATAAAATAATACAGTATACATAAAATTAGTATTAATGTGGTTTACAATTGAATTATGATGGGTAACTAATTTAAAATGAATTATAGCTATTCCGAATTCAAGACGGTAAAATTAACATTTATCTTGAAACTAAAATAAGAGTATTCACTACAATCTAAACCCCTTTCGGTTGCAAACACTAAAACTCTACCATCATCATTTCCTCCACTGTCATATAATAAAAACTTTTCTCCGTTATCAAGAAATTGATAGGCTTCAGGAATTGAGTATCCAGTTCTTTTTTGAGGGATAGGAGGAGCTTTCTCAGCCTTTTGGCGCCGGCCTCTAATGTTCGTGCCAAGGCTGATGTTGAGGGTATCAAGGTTTGAGATGCATCGTCTAAGCCTGTTACTGCATCAGAAATGAGAGTTCTTGTTGATAATTGCAACGACGACGATAATGCGGATGATTTAAGCATTGCTAAAGATTGATAAACTTGAAGTTTTGCTGCAGTTGAGCTATGACAATGCTCACCAATGGATTTGCAAATCGATGGTGCCTCATCATCCTGTAAACTCAGAGTGTGTACTCTTGCTTTACAGTTACTCATTTCACACTTCCAGTAAATTTACTTTCGTCATTGTTTTTTCTTTCAAGTCGGTAGACGTAATTCATGTCGTCAACCAATTTATATCCACCACGGCTACTTTTCACTGTTGAAGGCATCGAGAGGGCTTTGAAATTTATCTTTTCAAAACGGAGGTTTGTTTATTTATTAATGAAAAAACCGTGGAATAATGAAAATAAGAAAAATAAAAATAAAAAATAAATAAAAATTAAAAAATTAAAAAAAGTTCCCCAAGTCTATCGTTAAAAATGCATCAGAATCTTAATAAGTCTACATGAACCAAATGTTGAATTAAAATTAAACATTTAAAATTGGAGCATCACATCTTACAAAGTTAGGAAAAGAAAATAATAACATAATAAATTTTAAAATAAAATAATAAAACAATAAAAAATTAAAATTGACATTAAACTTAAAGCAGAATTTCAATAATCAATTAACTTAGCAGACGAGGGAAAATTCGAGGTACGAATAACTATAAGGTGTAATTAAAATAAGATATAACATAATGTTGGTTGTTGTGGATTATAAAATAGAATGGTACAACCTACTAATCTTGTTTGTTGGTTATTAAATTTTTTTGTTTGTATATAAACCGTTTTTTTTTTTTTGCGGCGAATTTTCCTCGCGGCGAATTTTCCGGCGGCGAATTTACGGTGCTCCCTGCCACAATGACTTGAATGTTTGACAGTTCTTGAATAAAGTTTTCCCAGCCTAGTGGATCCAATTGCTTGACAATCTCGTTCACCTGACCTGTCCAAATTGGACAGCTCTCCGTTAACAACGCACATCACTGTCAGACGCCTTTTTCGAAACTGCGTTAACCATCGGTTTATACAAGGGCGTTTTAAAAGCGGTTTATACAAGGAGGGGAGGTTCAAACTGGAAAAATCCGGTTATGTGAAGAGCAGAAAGTTCAAACTTACGGCCCAAAAGACATTTCATACCCATGGCGTATTATTTAGCTAAGGAAAAAGGGTGGGGAAAAATATATTAAGTGCCCCTAGTATATATATGTTGTTGATGGCTTTCAAATTTCTGGAGTTATGCATAACCTTCAGCTTGGGGGCTTCAAACTTTACTGGACTGCCAAAGTAGGTGTGTTATACATGTTATAATTGAGAGTTTCAATGTGACTCCACATTAATATCTGAAGGTGACCATTATTGGTGTCGTTGGAGATAGTGAAGAATAACGTGTAGTAGATCGAATTCGAGCAAATGCCTGTCGAGAAGCAATGGAAGCAGGTGCATTTTTCATCACAAGGAAATGGAACGTCCAAAGACTCCATCGTAGTGAAAGATGGGTGACTGACAACTGGAAGGAGGGATACGACTCGTGCTTCACCAAATTTGGCGGAGGCAGGCTCGAAAAACTGTCACAGGAAAGCAAAGACATTGTGACTGAAAGCTGTGGCAAAAGGCGACGAAGATGCACTGAAGTTGCTAATATCATCTTCGAGAAGTGAAAGAAAGCTAATGACCGGTCAACGATTGAATGATATTGCACGAGGCAAAGACTGAAGCCTTCCCATGTAATCTCAAAGCCAATGATATCCCCAACAAGCACTGAAAACCGACTTTACGATTATCTGCGTCTCTGGGATGAAGATGATTTCATGCACCTGGCACCAAATGGTGAATTCGTCGTTTAGATTGTCCATCGGCCAAATTATCAAATGACAGAGTGTAATCAGTGGGATATTCATTTGCTTCACTGCTGTGAAAATGATGTGGGTGATCAAAGAAGGCGCTTCATGGGATGGTGCATATTATCGACAGACTATTATTTCAGAAAAATGTTATTTTATTTCGCATCCACAAAATGTAATAGACATTTCGAAAGTGTTTTATCTTCATGATGGTGAACCGTGCAACCGTGCAACCGTGCAAATGCCATTCCAATAACTTCTGAGAGACTCTAGGATTGATTTCTTTGATCGATCTCAATGGTCAGGAAATTCCTCTGATATGAACGTAGCAGAGCGCTTTGGAGCGATTTTCATTGACAATGTGTAAGATCTGATGCTCCAGGAACTTGGTCCCAACCGATATTCTCAAGAAGTGATCCTTCAACACATTCAAAGTATCCTCCGAGAATTTGATCATGAGAGAGATTTGTTTAAACGTCTGAGAGCTGTGCGCGAGGGTGATGGGAAGCGTACAAGTTATTGATGCGTTTTTGTATTCATGGGAAGCGTACAAGTTATTGATACGTTTTTGTATTCAGCTTTCAAATGGCATATTATATTTTTTTAATCTTTGTTTACTTTAGTTTGTGCCCCCCCTCCCCTAGCAAAGGGTTACACATAACCCTCTATACAATAGTTCACTTCCGTATTCTTGTTTCATATTCTTGTTTCCTTCTTCTTATTCTTTTGTTCCTTATTCCCCCATTCTTATTATTTCTGTTTGGTTGTATGGGATGTTCTTGTATCTCTGTACACAGAGATACAGAGTAGGTTAAAGCAGCTCCACTTCACAAAAAGCACCCGAATTTATCTACAAACCTTCAAACAATAACGGTTCTCGCAGTAAATGGCTCAAAGACTAATTAAATTTTTTTTATTATTCTTATTATTATTAGATACTATGAATTGTAGATGTAGACTGTGAAGTACAATTTCATTGAAATTCATCTATGTATTGTACATTATAATTATAAAATTAATAAAATTTAAAATTTTTCAGTCTTAGATTAATTAAGGAAAATAAATGTAAGAAAATAAGTGTAAGAAAATAAATATTACCGTATGAACTGGTACGATCGGAATTTTCAGATATTTAATGAGTAAGTCACTACCACGTCACTACCATTTCATGTGTTTAGCGTATGAAATATTAAAAAGTACAGGGTGTCCGAGAATTATCTGTACAATTTTTGGCTGTTATTAAAAGTCAACGATGAAGTGTAGAAATTCCAGTGTTGTCACATTTTACAGAGAATCTCATTAAGTTTTTTCTGATACCAAGTTGCGACAAGTTTTTTAGAAATTACAGTGTGTCCGAACATTATCTGTACAATTTCATCTTTAATAAAATTCTTGATAACACACGTAAAATTCTTAAAGAAGATTATTTAGAATCTGTATTTTCAAAAGTTTCTTTTATTAAAGTAACGTTGTTACAAACATTCGATATGTGCACCATTAGTGATTCGCAAAACATTCAATCGATACTCCAAATGTTGCCATGTACGCTGCAGCATATCCACATCAATTCGCTCAATAGCAGCTGTGATTCTTGCTTTTAAATCATCAATGTCTGTCACCCGCGTACATTTCTAAAACACTTGTCAAAACGTGGTATCAGAAAACACTTAATGAGATTCTCTGTAAAATGGGATAACACTGGAATTTCTACACTTCATGGTTGACTTTTAATAACAGCCAAACATTGTACAGATAATTCTCGGACAACCGGTATTAAAATTAAATGAAGCATTCTGAGCACTGTAAAATTAGGAACTGTATATTACGAACTTATGAAATGAAATGAAATGAAATGAAATGAAAAGGTTTGTTAGCAGACTATAGTCCATATGACAAATATTATTAATACAATGACAGTTCATATACTAAGGATAGAAATATATACAATTGATTAGAAATAATACTGCACTGTCGAAGTTAAGTGGAGCTACAGGCAGACGTTTTCATACCAAGAAGTCCATAGCTTAGAGGATAAATGGCAGGACTCATGGATAGCTTGAATGATCGGGTTGGTTGATTTTTTAATTCTTTGCATTAGACTGTGTTGAGCACGTCTTGTTATCTCCGGAAAGCTCTGGACATTGCGGGTAGCAAACATTTGCGAAGCTGAGCATCTCGGGGGTAATTTATGTAAGAGTCTAAAAGACCTGTTGTACAGCAAATTTAGGGTTCTGCCAGAACCTTTTTTATAATTCACCCAGAGTTGCTGACCGTATATATTACTGCAGAAAGTACGAAAGAGTGTGTCTTTAGCTTCACTTGTACAGAAACGAAAGTTCCTTATGGTTATATTCGCTTTAGCACACAGGCTTCGAGATTGTTTTCTTATGTCCGAGTCATCACTCAAGGAGCTGGTAATAGTTTGACCCAGATACTTAAACTCTTGTACTTCCTCAATTACTTCACCATTCATTTTAAATCTTATATAAGCTGGCTGATTACAGCTTTTAGGATGAAATTGCATAACCTTAGTTTTTGTAACATTAAAAAGAATATCATGTTTCTGCAAATACACTTCGCAGACATTTAGTAGCCGATCCAGACCTTTAACAGAGGGACTTATTAACACCATATCATCGGCATAAACTAAGTTTTTTATCCTTGTGTTATCTATACAACACCCTACTGTTGCCTCATTAAGTGAAACAATTAATCCGTCAATATACACATTAATCATCATAGGGGAGATCAAGGAGCCTTGTCTCACCCCGCAAGAGGAGCCAAAACACTCGGATAGTACATTGCCCCACCTAACAGTGAAAGATTGGTGGGAATACCAAAATTTCAATAAATTTAATATGTACATGGGAACCTTCTTGTCTTCTAGTTTTGCAAATAAAATACTGTGGTTCACCCTATCATATGCCTTACTTATATCAAGGAAACAGCTATAAATGGTTGAATTACTGTCAATGTATTTAGATATTGTTTCTTTAAGTACATAGATACACAGGTCAGTTGAGTGGGACCTTTTAAAGCCAAACTGATTAGATGTCCATAGGAAATCATTTAATCGGAGTAACAAGAGTTTTTCTAGTAATTTCGAGAAGCAGGAAGCGACAGCAATAGGCCTGTAATTATTGCTGGACAGAATGTCTCCGTACTTATTTTTGACCAAGGGCAAGATATATACCCTCATGAACTCTGCAGGGATATAGCTATGAGCAAGCATGGCTGATAGGAGCAATGATATATGCAGACATACTACGTCATTTGCATATTTTAAGTGCTCATTCGATAAGTCATCTACCCCTGACGCAGAATCAGTCTTTAACTCTTTAATTAACCTCTTTACTTCAGAAAATGATATCAAAATATTTTCCCTTGTCCCTCCCACAATCGTTTCGCTGCAATCTATCTTAAGATTATCCCTACTCACACTATTAAGAATGTTAGAGTAGTATTTTTTCCACAGCTTTGCAATTTCATCCTCCCCCGACACCCCATCGATTGTCGGAGGGACGACATTTCTGACACTCGTTTGATTCTTAACAAATTTCCAAAATTTGTTATTATCGTTATTTATGCGAGCTTCACAGGCTTTTGATGCTCGAATAGACTCTTCTTCCTGTGTACATCGCCTTATGTCCGCCTTATACTGACCCCGACTTCTACACATAGTTATGTATACTGGTCCTAATCTGGGTCTACCATGAAAGCACCACAAATCATAGGCGTCTTTCGATTCCCCTTCAGGGGGGGCAATAAAATCATTCCATCCAGGAATAACCTTAGTTATGTGTCATTTCGAAATAAGAAAATATTTCTATCCTCTTGACACTATGTTGCTTGAAACTCTTAGTCAGTAATATTTTGAAATGAAATAACCAAATCTCATATCTTGTTTACAGACTTATTTCTAATACTTGGTTTGGAACCTATTTTTAAGTTGTTTACAGAAGATCTATACTAGTAATTTCCAACTATTATTTAATTTTACCATTTTACCATTTACCTTTTTACCATTTACCATTTTACCATTTACCATTACACATTTAGTATTCCTTACTGCCATCTGTTATTACTGAATATTTTTAAAATTACAATAGGCCCCGAAAAATATCTATTTTATCATGTCTGTGCCTAAATTCAGTAATATTTATGGGTACCTATCTCAGAAAATATATCATCTTGATAACGTTATTATTACGGTCAATTTCAAATCAATGTCTACACCATCTGTTATGCCTATTATTATTGTTATGTTTTTATGAAAAAGAAATAAGGCAAAGATATGGAAGATAAAGAGACATCACAATTTTTATGACAATATTTCACTTTAGTTTCACTAGCCTTAAATCCTTGAGAATTTTCAATGGGATTGATTCTGTCTCTTCAGGCACAATTTGAAAACTGTCCTGGTACGCAGTCACATCAACGCCAGCAGAGTGCACAGAATAATTTAATTGCTGGAACATCACATTTGGGAGTCACAGTGAACAGCATATTTACAATAAACATCTGTATCACTTACAGATTCACAGTATTTCTTTTCTAGCACAACAGATTCTTTGTGCTCCTCTCAAGGAAACTAGCTTAAGGAAACTAGCTGTTTACCGTTCTCTGCATATTTTCAATTTCATCTTGTTTCATTTCAGTATTATTTTCATGATTTTCACTTTTAGGCTTTCTCTTCTCAGCAATTTTCATACTAATCCTCTGGTCTATTTCACTCGTGAAAGCATCATTTTCATAATATTCATCGTAACTTTCATAGTCTTCATAAACATCATAGTCATTGTGTCTATCATTGTATCTAGTACTGTATTTATCATTGTATCTATCATTGCATTTGTCAGTGCATAATCTTTCATTATATATTTGTTCATACGAATATTCTCTTCTGTGATAGGGTCTTTCCGCATCATAATTATTACATCTATCAACATAGAATCTATCTTTTCTAAATCGATCATCATATAATCTCTCTTTTCTAAATCGACCATCATAGCCCCTATCATTTATTTCATTCCTGTAATATTTACAGTACTTTCGTGCGTTGTTCCATCTGACTGTCTTCTATACTCCGTATTCTTTTGTTTCTTATTCCTAACATTCCCCGACTGTACTTCTTTCAAAATCAAAATAATCTTTACGTTCGTTCTCTTTTACGATTGTACAGATATTCTGCGTAACTGTATGATTAAAAAACTACATATGTCACATTCTGGATTTTATCATTTTAATAATATCTGTATCTCCTAATCTTGATTTATTGTATGAATATTCTGCATACTGAGGACACTCATAAAAAGCATGTTTGAAAGAACCACATACGCCACGTTTCTGTACTTTATTGTTTTTTTATATAAACAACAGCATATTCAACGATACATGTCGAACAATTGCAAAACATCCGTAATCTGTTCACAGGCTAACAATTTATTTCCAAAATTTAATCAATTACTGTAGGGGAAATAAATTAAAGATTGAATTTTAAATTTTAAATTTAAATTAATTTAAAGGACATGACGAAAACCTCACGAAAATTAATGACAAAATTTTTAGCGAATTAATAATGTAAGTTTACCCTTTTTTTATGTAGGAAGGAGCCAATGGCGAGCGCCGGCAAAAATACACCCCCCCCCTACATAGGAGAGAGCTGAAATCAAGATCTGTGAGGGTCACGATGCCTTATTTTTTTAATTTTCAAAAGATTGTGTAGCGTGTAAAATGCATGTATGTGCAATGAAGAATAGAGAGAGAAGTGTGTTGAGAGCATGCTGTGCTGCTCACAGGGTAGATGAGACGCGAAAAAAAATCAGCTAGTAAGGAGAGTGACAGGAGAAACGGGAGTTCCAGCTCTCCCTATTCCCTGCCTAACGATCTCCCCGGAGTACTTCCCTGGTCGATTAGTGTCCACAATCTCCTCCTATTTTATAATGTATTTTAGATTCAATATTTACTTGCAGAAAACCCGCCCTTTGTGCGGGTAGCAAAAATATCCCAGCCAAGGGGCGGAATATTTTTGGTAGTTACTGCGGAAGTCTGTTATTACCCTTCGGGTAATACAGTTATTGTAGTAAAAAGTAATATAATATAATTTTTTTTTATCTTCTTTTTTAACGAAAATATCACGACTTACCTAACAAATCGTCAAGGCTAAATTTATATTTTTTATTTTTTTTTACTCTACAGTAAAAAATAATAAAAATTATCTCAATGTAGAATTCCAAAAATTTTATGGCAGCTTCTCAATAGACTGAATTTATACGGATTTCAAATTTGTGATTGTACAGTGTATATTTTGGAAGTTTTTTGGGGCAACTCGATATATATATATATATATATATATATATATATATATATATATATACTTACCTTAACCTTAAACTTTACAAAGGTTTCGCGCGATGATTCCTCATTTCGTGAAGGTGAAGCTTGTCGCCCCTCCTCTCGAGTTGGCCTGGTGAAGTAGTGAGTGGATTTTTGTGTTCTCCACTTCACATAGCCAGGTACTACCAGCTCATCAGGGATTGTTCTGAGCCAGGCGTCTAGTCTTCTTTTGAAGATGTCCACTGCAACTCCCTTCGTGTTTCTTAGATCTTTGGGCAGCTGATTGAACAGTTTTGGCCCTCTCACCACAAAACTATTTTTTTTCAGGGTTAAGGATGTTCCCTGTCTCGCCTTCAATTTGGGAATACGACACAGTCTACCGTTTCTACTTTCCACCGTTGTTTGGGGAGTTATAGGGTTCGGAGTAAGATTAGGGACTAGTTTCTCCATTTTTTTCCAAGTGTAAATAATGGTGTATCTCTCTCTTCTCCTTTCCAGTGAATATAGGTCTAGTTCGCGTAACCTTTCCCAGTAATTTAGTTCTTTGCACCCGTTGATCTTGGCTGTGAAGCTTCTCTGAATCCCTTCCAGCTGTCTAATGTCTTCTTTTTTATATGCGGATGTTAGGACCGAGCAGTATTCCAATTTGGGTATTATCAGGGTTTCCAGTAGAGGAATCACTTCATTCCTATCCCTTCGTTTAAAGGTTCTCACTATCTGTCCCGTTATTCTCTTTGCTCTGTTTACTGCTATCTTATTTTGTGTCTCAAATTTCGCATCATCTGTCATTACAACCCCCAAATCTTTTGCTCTGGAATTTCTCTGAATTTCCTCTCCATTTGGGGTATAATATTCCATGGATTTTAGGTCTTCTCTTTTTCCGTACCGTAACGGATGAAATTTCTCGGTGTTAAACTTCATATTGTTGTCTTCCGTCCACTTGTAGATTCTGTTTATGTCGGTTGGTAGAGATCCTATATCTTCTGGGTTTCTTATTTTTCTACTGATCTTTGTGTCATCCGCAAAGGATGTTACTGTGCTGTCTCTGGTAACGTCCTCATCTATGTCAGTTAACATGATTATGAAGAGTAGTGGAGCTAATACTGTTCCTTGTGGTACTGAGCTGAGGACCTCTGATTCTGATGAAGATACTCCTTGTACTGTAAATGATGCCGCGCTCACTGAGGAAATTATATATCCATTTCCCTACTTTTCCTGTTATTTCCATATTTCAGTTTATGTATTATGATTCCATGGTCACACTTGTCGAACGCTTTAGCAAAGTCTGTGTATAGTACATCATAGTTTTCATTACTTTCAAGTGCATTAATAATGTTGTTGTAGTTCCATTAGTTGCGATAGGCATGATCTGCCTGACCGAAACCATATATATATATATATATATATATATATATATATATATATATATTAGTGGTGGACCGGATATCCGCATCATTTTTAACATCCGCATCCGCACTTCTGACTGCGGATGTTATGCGGATATTACCTCCAATAAATTATGCAATTTACAATTAAATTAGCTTATAATTAGCTTATAAGACCCAATCATGCACATTTCATGCACATTAAAGTATTAATTATTAATGAACAAACAAATATATAAACTTCAAAATATAAATCTATTAAATCAACAAACACTGCCTGTGCCGCTGTCCGTGCTCCACTGATTTTTTTTTTCACAGCCACTTCTGTGGCTGAAACTTTTGAGAAAGTTATTATTTTATCATAATGAAAACATTAGTATTAATTTAATTCTTATGCATTGCCTGCCCTAATAGTAATATCACGAAATTTGAAAAATTGTCATATATTTATAATTTTATATTATATTGATAGATTAACTAAATATCCGCATCCGCAGATGTTGAAGAATGACATCCGGTCCCCACTAATAATATATAATATATATATATATATATTATATATATATATATATATAATATATATATATATATATCGGGTGGAACCCAAAAAGTCCAGAGATTTAAAGTGCAATAACTTCCAAAATATACACTGTACAATCACAAATTTGAAATCATATAAATTGTCTTTTGACAAGCTGCCACAAATTTTCGGAATTCTACATGCGATAATTTTTCGAGAAGGGAAACAATAAGGTACACTCAAGTAAACAAATATCATGAGACCAAAAATTTATATAGTCGTAGTTGGCAACTATTCTTATTGTAAAAGTTTGGAGGAGTTAGGCTAAACTAAGCTAGTTTCTGCAGAATATCAAATGGTGTGCTTAGGCTACTGTTGATCTTGAATAGTTTTCAACCACTCTAATTATGGTTTTAAGCGAAGGTGACAAGGCGATAATTGAAAGATGTTTTATAGAGAAAGTATGGACTGGAACAGGAATTGTGAAGGAATTTCCTGGAACAAATTGGAATAAGACATCGGTGAATAGATTAATAAAGAAACTTAAAGATACTGGGTCAACTGAAGGAAATCTGGAAGTGGGAGACCAAAAAGAGTTTCCACACATGAAAATATTGACTATGTATACTTTTTTTTTTTTTTTTTATGCAGGAAGGAGTGGCAAAGGGCAAATGCCCGGAAAAAGCGCCCTTCCCATCGAAGAAGAAGAGAGCCAAAATCTAGGTCCAGGGTTTACGGATGCCTGGACACTCTGCGTTTGAAAGCTGGGAGGTCATAGACAAGAGAAAGATGGATTGAGGAAGATTGTTCGAGAGTTGGCCGGTTGAGTAGATGAAAGACTGAAAATGTTGATTAATCTTTGCATTAGAAGGTTGGACAGAAACGGAATGAGAAAGTGTAGAAAGTCTGGTACTGCGTGCTCTCCTTAAAGGAGGAGGCATGCAGTTAGAGAGTTCAGAAGAGCAATGGCTGTTATAATAGCGATAGTAAAGAGAGAGTGAGGCAATATTGCGGTGAAGAGAGAGAGATTGAAGACATTCAGTAAGAGACGGGGAATTGATGAGACGAAAAGCCTTTGATTCCACTCGGTCAAGTACGACTGTGTGGGTTGAACCACCCCACACATGAGAAGCATACTCCATACAGGGGCGAACAAGACCCCTGTATAGAGAGAGCAACTGACTGGCGGTGAAGAAATCCCGGAGGCGGTACAGCACACCTAACCTCTTAGAAGCTGTTTTTGGAAAGAGAGTATATGTGATCTGTCCAGGAAAGATCACGAGAAAAGGAAACGCAAACGCAGAATGTTAAGAGAAGAGGAAGGATTGAGTTGTGTGTTGTTGAAAGGAAGGGGATAATCGTGTGAAAGATTATGACGAGTAGACAGATGGAGGAACTAAGTTTTTGAGGCAATGAAAGCCACATATGTCTAGCGTAATAGCAAAAGTTTCACCGAAATCCAGAAAGGAGGATGAGCAAGAATCAGAGAGATATGCAAGAAGTATCGCTAGTAGAGCGTCCCTTGCGGAATCCATACTGATGATCTGGAAGATTGTGAGAAAAAAAGGTGTTTAAGGATCTTCCTATTAAGGATAGATTCAAAAACTTTGTAAAAGCAAGAAATCAAGCAATTGGACGATAGTTGGAGGGTTGAGAGCAGTCACCCTTCTTTGGGACAGGCTGAATGAAAGCGAACCTCCAGATGAGAGACAAAGACGAAGAGTTTGCCTTGGCAGGGTGTCAGCATAGAAGCATAGTTCTTAAGAACAACAGGAGGAACACCATCAGGACCATACGCCCTTCTAGAGTTGAGCCCAGGTAGGGCAGAAAAAACATCTTTAAAAGAGATTCTAATTTTAGACATAATAAAGTCCGAGGTAGGAGGAGGTGGAGGAACAGCACCGGAATCGTCCAGAGTTGAATTGTAAGCGAAAGTTTGAGCGAAGAGTTCAGCTTTTCAGGAGAAGAGACGGCAAATATGCCATCGGAATGGAAAAGCGGAGGGAAAGAAGAGGAAGTAAAGTTGTTGAAGAAGTTCTTAGCTAGATGCCAGAAAGAGCGATAAGAATCAGAATTGGATAGATTTTCACATTTTTCTCGGATGAAGGAATTTTGGCGAATCGAAGAAAAGATTTTGCACGATTCCGGACAGAAATATAAGCTCAGAGGAGTCATTTTAAATTGGCTTGGGAGGGGTGCGAACAAGGCAGTGAGAGGCCCCTCACATGTCAAAATTTATTAAGTGCTCCTCACAATGTACTTTATAAATAATCAAATCAATATAAACAAGAATGATTAAATGGTATCAGCTAGACTGTTATTACAGTTAACTATAAAATTATTAAGTTAAGCATTAAATCATTAAATCATCTTCTAGACTTCATTTTTGCAAAATCATTAACCAAAACATAAAAATTAAAGTTTTGACCACTTCTTTTTCAGAGGCCATCAGAAGCAAGTCATTCAGTCGATCATCTCTCATCGTAGTTCGTAAATAGCATTTCACCAAACTCAGCACAGAAAACAATCGCTCATTACCAGCAATGGTTAGTGGAATAGTGACGATTATTTTCAAAATTTAAAAAATTTCAGAATAAGCTAATTCTAAAGAGCTTAGCCCTTCATACAACCGAATCAGATTCTGGTGATACCCATCAATCTGGTAATGTTATAATGTTATTAAAATTTAATACGCATCAAAACATTGTTCTTTCGTACAGCGAGAGCACAATCTCCTTGTTACGAATCGAAATTGCTTCCTGATGGTCGAGGGGTACGTCCCTAAAAGGGCCCTCGATTTGTTTTAGACGACTACGGACAATGAATACCAGGGTTGGTCCCCTTGGTTGGAGTCGGAATTATATCCGAAGGATAATAGACACGTCACTCTCGGGTTACCAGTGGATGCACTCGGCGCTCGCGCCTAGTCAACAATGTGTGTGGAAGTCACTGACCCCCTCAATTGGTTGTAAAGTTGGTGCGGTGAATGGAAACGACTAACTCAATTTAACAGAGTCTTTTTAATAATTCACTTTGAATACAGAATTCTTTTTATATAAAAATAATATTTAATTAATGAAATGAAATTAAATTAATTAAATTAAATTAATTAGTAAATTAACTTTGAACAGTTGACTAAAGCTCAATACAATTTTTATATATATCTGAAGTTAAGTTCCATTATCAAATGGAAGCTAAATTGATCCGGAGGGGTAGTGCCACTGCAGAATAATTACAGAATTTAGTCACAGAGTTTACGTATATGAAGATTGTCAGAAAGCAAAGAACCTCGTTTCCGACGCTCTCGGGGTTTTTATAACCTCGGGGTAGGCGGAGACGAGGTAAACTAAGGGTCACCCTCTTACGGGCGGAGCCTAACAGCAAGCGCCTATAATAGTTTCTTATATTCGAATTTAAGCGGAGGCGACTTTAATTGACTGCCTCGATTGGGAGATGGAACTTCGGGAGAGTTCCGGGGGCGAACCAATCATGATCGAAATAGTTTCGCGGAATTTACATTTTTCTTTTGATAGTAAAGCATAATTAGGATCGAGAGGCGCCAGGGGCGGCCTGGAAGGAGGGTCGAACCTATACAAAAGGGAACTGATTTGGAAGGAATTTACAGGGCGCAAATGAATTTCATAATCGAGAGAATCACTTTTGCGTGATTCTTTGGAAAAGAGAAATAGGGGTTAGGAGAGCTGAAATTTGGTATGCGAGTAGGTCGAGCTAGGGGAAATCTGGTGGGCTATAGGTTGACACAATTATGCTTTATCTATGGGAATAGATCAGGTTTTTTAGGAAAATTTAATAATAAAAAATATAAAAACTGAGGTGTTTATAGACGCTTGCCTTGCATCACGCGATGCTGACAATAATAGAGACGCGGAGGGATCGAAGAATTCATGCGATGTGCATATTTTCATATGCACCTCGCATCTAACAATTTAGATTTGGATTACTGGGATTTATATGGATTTGGATTTGGATTAATGGGATTTATGTGGATTTATACGGATTACATTGGATTTCTCCGCGTATGAAAGAATGCACACTCTGTGATGTCAGAACAAAGGAATTTTGGGTTCAAGGTTTAGAATGCAATTCGTCGGAGACGAACTCTTTTGTACCGTAAGGATTTACACTACGGGACACTACCTCCCCTTCTGCAAAAGTAACAATTAAACAAAAAAATAATACGGTCAACAGTTTTAAGCAGAAACAAAAACTAATATGTACATGCTAGCTAACTAATTAAAATTTGGATTTCTCGGTGTAGTGACAGCTAACGGGGGGCCGAAGATTGGGGCAGACCGTCCGGGGCTTCTTCCGAAGGTGAGGGCTCCGAAGTAGGGGCATTCCACTTCAGTCGTCGACACGGGCGGCAAGCAAGGAAGATGAATATAATTATTAGTATTAGTAAGACAGCGGCGGCGTTGACGTAGGTGAGGGGCTGAACGTGGGATAAGACATGAGACCGTTCTTGGAGGGTTTCGGTGATACGATCCAATTGCTGATCCCAAGGGGGATAGTTAAAGGAAGGTACAAGAGTTACAGAGGCAAGAGGAAGGTTGAAGAGAGGAATTGGTGGGAGGTGAGCCATAGGGTGTACAAGACGAGGCGTGTTGTTAAGGGAGCGTACTCTGGGGTTTGTGGATATAAAGCTAGAGGTAATAATAGAACAACCGGAGGGGATTCTACTAACTGGATCCAATTGTATCATACTACGGTTGTTCGGGCAATCCAGGGTTGCTTCACGTTTTTGGGGGATGGACAGGAGGATCGGAACTTATTTGGAGCTGAACGGGGGTTGAGGGTCGAATGCTCGGAACGTGCAATTTGCACGGGACGAATTTTGTAACAGCATTAGATAACAAGGTTTCTGAAAATGTATGGAAACAAAGGTTGGAGTGGAGGGCAAATGAGGAATTTGGTTGACAAAGGTGTCCTACAGTGAGTAATGTCGCGGGTGGTAAACAGGGTGTACTGTTGGTAGGTTTTGGAAAGGAAAAAGTATGGGTGTTCTGTGTGTAAGATGAAACGGGTTACGTTTTCCCTCATAGAGTAAACTGTGGGAAAGGGGTGAAAAAGATAAGCGTTGTATATTTGAGCATCGAAGAAGGGTATAACAATAATGATAGAGAATGGAGACAAAGGTAAGCATAGTGGCCGAAGTTAACATTATTAATAATTTTGGGTGTGTTAGCGGTTACTTCCGAGAAGTTCTCCAGGACGGGAATTTGGGTCTCACCTTGGGTTTGACCGAAGGTCGGTCCGGGGGACGAAGGGGGTGAGGTGGATGGGTCGCTGAGTAGTGGCTAGGGACTCGGGTATTCGCGCAGTTGGAGCAGGCCGAGTCGATGGCAGCAGGGGTTTTTCGGTGGTAGGGAGGGGCTTTGTGGAGGTGTCTTGTCTTGTGTAGGTGTCTTAGGGACGGAGTGGAGTGTGGGTACGGGGTCGGAGCTTGGCTCGAGTAAAGGGCTATGTGTGTGTTCTAGTGACTCGGGTATTCGCGATTGGGAGCGAGTCCACGGGCCTTGCGACGACTCCTGTGGTCGAAATCGATATGTCACCGTAGGGTCTGTTTTAAGGTCGTCGATAGGTGAGGGTGGTGATGGTGAGTCGGGGGGCTCCTCACTGGCTGCGGGGCCCTCCGGTAGAATTTTAAAGTTTGGAGTTGTCTCCGGGGCTTCTTCCAAAGGTGAGGAAGGAGCAGCAGGGAGTGGCTCCAGTTCATTTTCAGGTTCAAGGATAGCTTCCTCAGGCTGTACGGACAGGGTAGTCCGAGGGGGCCTTAGGTAGTTTTCCCACTCGTCCGACTTCTCGGTTTCGGTAGTGGTAACGCGGGGTTGGGTTGTATCCCCTTGTTGTCGGGACGACTTCGGTTGAGGGGGATTCGGATCCTCATTCGTAACCTTAATTTGGTTGGCATGAACAACCTTTTTCTTTAAGGTTTGTAAGTGTTGGATGGTGAAGGTGTTATGCCCCAGGTCTTCGAGGACGCGATATGGCCCTACCCATTTTGGACAGAGTTTTCGACTGAGGCCCGGAGGCTTCGTACCTGCCAACCAGCAACGGTTTCCAGGTATTACGGTCCGTTGCTTAGGGTACCGCTTGTGTTGGTAGTGGACCATTCGGTCGGTCTCATGGTTGAGACATCGTCGTGTATCTTCGAAAACTTGGAACGAATGGCGAGCCAGGTCGTCCGCATAGCGTTGAGGTTCCTGTAGGTTAAATCCCTCTTCGGTGGAGTCGTTTGGGAGGTCGAAAGGAAATCTTGCATCGTAATGATACAATCTAAAATGAGGGGTGTCCCCGATGAGTTGACTGTGGTTGTTGTTAACAGTCCACTGCACCATGGAGATGCACTCGTCCCAATTACGTTGGTCCGCGTCCACGAGATGTCGTAGGACGTTAAGGATCTTTTCGTTCTGCCTCTCAACCAGACCATTTGCTGCCGGATGGTACGGTGTTATTTGTACCTTTTGGATGTGGAGACGTTTGCATAACTCTACGAACATCGCGGAGGTAAATTCCCGAGCGTTGTCCGAGAGCAACACGACCGGCGTGTTGTGCCGTTGAATTACTCGTTCGAGTAAACACTTGGCAATTATCTCCGATGTATGGGCAGGCACAGGTACAATTTCATTATACCTGGTAAAATGGTCGGTGAAAACGACAACGTATTTGTTTCCATTTCGACTTTGGATAAAGGGGCCCATCACGTCCATTCCTACGCGCTCCCAAGGTCTAACAGGAACGGGGTACGCATGCATATGCGCGGTGGGCGGACGCGCTCCTTTATGCCTGGCACATGCTGAGCATGCCTTGCAATGTTCTGTTACCTTGGTGCGCGTGAGTGGGAAATGGTAACGCGCTTGGACCAACTTTAGGGTTCGTTCAATTCCGGGATGCCCAGCACAAACGCTGTCGTGGCAAAGTTTGATTGCCACGTCTTGAAGACTCTCGGGAACTTCTGCCACGTATTGCCCAGGAGAAATTTGATAATTCAAAATTTGATCCTGGAAAGCATACAACTGGTGAAGTTCCGAATTTGGTTGGGCTTTTAATTGCTGCACCAAATTAGAGATATACGAGTCCTTGCGTTGTGCCTCGAAGAGCGTGTCTCTATCGAAATTGGGAATAGTCTCAATCCGATGAATTCCACGGACCTCTTCGGGTTTATTTATTCGGGATAAACAATCCGGGAGAACGTTGAGTTTTCCGGGACGGTGAACGTATTCGGGGCTAAAGTCCTGGACGGTAAGAGCCCAGCGACCTAATCGCCCGTCGGGTAGTTTTTTAGAAAATATAGAGGTTAACGGAGCGTGGTCCGTTTTTACTGTTATTTTATACCCGTAGATAATATTCTTGAACTTCTTCAGGGCCCATACGATGGCTAAAGCTTCTCGTTCAGTCCCTGAATAGTTACGTTCGGGTTTGGATAGTAACCGACTCGCATAAGCCACAGGTAGTTCGGTACCTTCTACTTCTTGGAGTAGGACGGCACCTAACCCGTAGTTAGAAGCGTCCGTGGCTACTATAAAAGGTTTACCAAAATCCGGGAACTGCAGTATGGGTTCTTGCAGGAGTTTGTCGCGGAGATCAGTAAGGCTTCCTGATGCTCAGAATTCCATTCAAAAGTAGCCTTCTTTTTGAACAAATTGGTCAAAGGAGCGGCTATGTCTGAAAACCTAGGAATGAAATTGCGATAGAATCCTACAAACCCGATAAAGGTTCGCACTTCATCAACGTTTCGAGGAACAGGGTAATTTAGGAGAACCTGAAGTTTGGCGGGATCCGGTCGGATTCCGTCAGAGGCAAGAAGAAATCCTAAATACACAAGCGAGGATCGGAAAAATTGGCACTTAGTCAATTTTAGTTTGAGATTCTCGTTCGAAAGACGTCTGAAGACTTTGGCAAGACGTACGAAATGTTCTTCGACTGTATCGCTATAGATCACTATGTCATCTAGATAGACTAAGGCATGAGACCCTAATAATCCGGACAACACAATGTTCATAAGTCGAGAGAAATTCGCAGGACCGTTTCGGCACCCGAATGGCAAAACATTCCACTCGTAATGGCCCTGGTTGGTAGTGAACGCAGTACATGGCCGTGACTCTGGAGACAGAGACATCTGCCAGTACCCTGAAGCTAAATCCAGCGAGGTAAAATATTTAGCTTTACCAACATATTGAATGACCTCCTGCATGTTGGGAAGCGGAAATCGGTCTGGAACGGTCACTTTGTTCAGGCGTCGGTAGTCGATGCACGGCCTTAACGTTCCGTCCTTCTTCTTGACCAGGATCAACGGAGAAGACCAAGGACTAACCGACGGTCGGATAACATCCAAATCTAACATTTCCTTCACGTGTTCCTCAACAACCAACTGCTGGGAGTGCGGAACGCGATATGGCGGAATGTAGATGGGCTTTGTGTTATCCGCGAGATTAATATGAAAGGGGACGAGGTTTGAACGTCCCAAAGCATCACCCTTGAGTGCGATGATGCTTTCGTGTTCGACCAAGAAGTCCAATAATTGGTCAAACAAGTCCGGGTCGCTGCAAAGGAAAGAATTTGCGGGATCGGACTCTAGACATGCTTTGTAATTAGCACGTAATGTTTGCTGAGGTACGCCTCCAGGAGTACACCTGCGTACGTCGTGAGAAATACGAATAGGCTCAGCTTGGGCCAAATAGGCCTTGCCTATTACCGTATTAGGTTGTAACGTAATGGATTCGGAACCAACATTAGCGCACAGTAGAGGGATAGTTGCCTCTTCGCTAGTGCACAGACTGCGTGCAATTACTAAGCCTGAATGTTGAACTTGGTTTTCAAGAACATTCTCCACGACTACTGAAGTCGCAGGATCCACGTAAGTACCATCGTTAAAGGTAACAATTACGCGGAAGCAGACCTGTTGGTTGGGCTCAAGAACGAATTCTTCCTTAACTCTCAACTGAAACTCATCGGTTGGAACAGACTCTGAACTAACTTTCAAGGAACGCCGGACTTGGCGTGCAACGGGATTTTCACCCGACTCTAAACCATTACACGGCGACAAAGCCGGAAAAAATGGAATCCCTCCATTACTAGGATTACAACAATCCTGTAGGGTTCCATCAAAATCGGGAACATCTTCCGAAAAAACCTTCAACCTGCTTCAACAGCAGTTGAAAAACGAACCTCTGGGTTCGACTCCGTATTCACTAACGGAATAAGTTGTCCTTGCACTTGGACAACGTTGGTTTCAAACTTAAGATCCCAACCATTTCCTTTTAGGAAGGGATAACCGAGTAAAATGTCGGTAGGAAAGTGCATAGAGTCTTGTACGATTACGCAATCGGCATTGAAGCCTAACTTGCCGAGTTTCAGTTTAAGTCTAACTTGCCCCATGGAGGGTATGGTTCCTCCATTAACGTTCTTTAAAACAACCTTCGACGGGAAAAGTTCCAATTTGGAAACTCCCGGAATTTTATTCAAACTAGACTGTTTAATCAGGTTAGCGTTGCTACCTGTGTCTAGCAAACCAAACATATCTACACTTCGAACGCGAAGTGGAATACAGCATCTTCAAACGTATTACTAATTGTGCAAACATATGACGTGGGAACGTCAACAGAGTTTGCCACAATTCTCTGTGAAGCGGGACGAGACTCATAGGTCTCGGGTTCAATGCAAGGGATTTCTGAAAAGGGGAACTTAAAGGATTCTACAGTGGTATCTGGATTATTCCGTGCAGGGCCCTCGGGGTCCTTAAGTGGAGCAGTAACTCCTGGTTTTTCCCACAACGGAATAGCTACCCCTGGGGAGGGCAACCCGGCTCGTCCTCTTACTGGAATCCTGGAGCCGGCAGGTCCTCTAAAAAATCATCGGGCAGATTGGTCGTCTCCCGACTTTCCAGTTCTAAGGCTGGTGATCTGGTGTATCCCAGCTCGGTCAAACATTCTGCAAAATATTTCGAACTTCCTGGTTCGATAGATTAGGGTTAGGGTTAGTTATATAAGAGGGGGTTCCCTCAGGGTATCCCTTTTCTTTGGCCTCCTGGGAGGTCGAGATCCTTTGGACCACTCA
This sequence comes from Bathynomus jamesi, assembly GCA_023014485.1. NCBI lineage: Eukaryota > Metazoa > Arthropoda > Malacostraca > Isopoda > Cirolanidae > Bathynomus > Bathynomus jamesi. The sequence goes on along the minus strand of JAJOZX010002160.1, from coordinate 33,182 downwards.
TCCCGTCGCTGGGGCGGTGCACCCTTCTCCCGGCATTTGGGACGATCTCCCCGCCGGTGACCGGATTCCCTGCAGGAATCGCAATAAGCAGCCGCCCTGCATTGTTTTATACCATGTCCTACTTGACAGCAGTTGTAACACCGTAGGGGCGAACTTGGGGGAGTCTGTCGCGATGAGTTTGGTCGAGACTGGTTCGACGGCGCGGGCGTTGCAGAAGCAAACTTTTGCTTCTGGGGCCTTCCTGTTTGTTCGGTAGCATAACGGATGGACTGGGAGGTTTTGGTTCGTTCTTCCCTCGGTTGACGAATATTCAGATCAGTTGAGTTTGGACACGACTCCTTCATTTTGTTCACGACCGTTGCTAACGACGCGGTGAGATCCGCGTGTTTCTGGAATCTAACTTGGTGGTGACTTGGTAGGTTCGCATACATGGCCGAAAAGGACAATATCTTCGCCGTTTGCGAGGACATTTTATAATCAAAAGCTCCGTCAAGGGCTAAGATGACACTATTCATAGTGCCTTGAATGCGATTCCTAAACTCCATAAAATCTTCACCATCCTGCCAACGCAATCGGAACAAATTTGTCATGGCCACAAATGGTTGAGTGTCGCTGACATCTCGGAAATTGTCCAAGAGAATCCGACGATACTGGGTCCATGTAGTGGCCGCTTCTAAGTCGGGGTTAGTGTCACAAACTTCGATGCTGATCCTTCTTCTAGATCAACAAACCGTTGTGCTTCCAAGATCTTCCTTGTCCGTGATCACCTTCTCATTCTCGAAATATACTTCCAGTTTGTGGAGCCAGTGGTGAACAAGTGGCTCGGTGGTCTTTCCCGCGACGGTTCCCTTAAATCTTGGAACGGACGCCGGTAAGTTGAGTAACCTGGAATAGTAATATTCGTGGCGGGCGCGGCAGCAGCAGCAGTGGAAGCAGTGTTAGTGTCAGCCATGTTGATGTTGGGAATGCGGCGACGTTTGGGAAGGACGGGCGTGGAGGTGTAAGTGGTAATAAAAATTCCCGGTCTGAATCGGAATCGGAATCGGAATGTGGCATACACGTCACGCGCGAAAACAAACAATTGAAGTGTGTTTTGGCAGTGTGGTCCTAGTATATATAGTATCAGCGTGTTTGCGTTGTTTTTTTTTTTTGGGGGGGGGGGTCCAAATTAAGTAAACTACTAATTATTTAATTAAAAAAAATTAGAAGTTTAAAAATTCGGTTAACTTAATCAAACGCAAAACAATCGAGGAAACCTCAACAATGCAAACACACTAAAATAACGTATATCAGGAACGACGTGATTGCTAAAAAAAACAAGTTATGCCAGTATTGTTCTATCACTCTCCTTAAATAGGTGTTATCATAGTAATAAAAAAAACGAAATAAGAAAAAAATAAAGGTTGGGATAGCAAAAGGTTACTTGTAATCCGATTGTCGAATCGTTGGTCTCCAATGAATGAAGAGTCCCACACAAAGTCCCTTTCGTATCCTCGATCCTAACGATGGCAACGTGAGTTCCAGCGGTGGTGGATCCTACCCTCTGCCTGAGTCGCAAGGAAGTACCCTAGTCGTGCCCCAATCGTAATCACGGATGTGGCCTGCAATTAGGTCACAAGCGTAATTTCCGTAGCACCAAGTAAAACAATTAAAATGAAAAGAAAACCTAACCCTACCTAACCTATTCAATTACAGAAATAAAAAGTAAAATATTACACTCGGTAATTCAATAATGAAAACGAATTTAAAATAATTCACTTATTAAAATCGTTAAAGAAAATAATAATAAATGACTACTTAGTCACAATAAGCGTATTTCACTATTACGTAATTAATTAAAATTACACGTTAATTTAACTAAGTTTGATAATTAAGAAAAATTATTAAGTGGTAAAATCACTTCACGGATCCCACTTACTCAAAGTGAAAAAACTAAAAAAAGAAAATTAAAATTTTCTTAACGTTTGTTTGTAGTTAGTATTACTAGTCACCATTCACCGTGAATTATTACGATGGCAAAAGTAATGTTAATGATTAGTGTATAAACTGTGTACACAATTTAAAGATTATAATTGGGTTAAAGGTAATCAGTGATACTTAATAGTTACGTTCATTTATCACTCAAACGTAAAAACGTTCGCGTGAAGTGGATCGAGAGAGGAAACTGAGGCGACTTCGTGACGTGGCATCAGCTGGCGTCTCTCTCGATTTGAAGGTCACTCGCAGATGAGACAAGGGCTAGACGGTGACGTCATGTACAGCCTTGGCGCCTTCCGAGAGGAGTGAGGGAGAACCCGGGGCTAGATGGGCAAGACGTCGTTCACCCAAATTCCGGGTCCTGGGGGTTCCTGGGTCCTCTGCGTCTCGGTGGGACCTCCAGTGTCGAGGGGTACGTCCCTAAAAGGGCCCTCGATTTGTTTTAGACGACTACGGACGATGAATACCAGGGTTGGTCCCCTTGGTTGGAGTCGGAATTATATCCGAAGGATAATAGACACGTCACTCTCGGGTTACCAGTGGATGCACTCGGCGCTCGCGCCTTGTCAACAATGTGTGTGGAAGTCACTGACCACTCACCTCAATTGGTTGTAAAGTTGGTGCGGTGAATGGAAACGACTAACTCAATTTAACAGTCTTTTTAATAATTCACTTTGAATACAGAATTCTTTTTATATAAAAATAATATTTAATTAATGAAATGAAATTAAATTAATTAAATTAAATTAATTAGTAAATTAACTTTGAACAGTTGACTAAAGCTCAATGTACAATTTTTATATATATCTGAAGTTAAGTTCCATTATCAAATGGAAGCTAAATTGATCCGGAGGGGTAGTGCCACTGCAGAAATATTACAGAATTAGTCACAGAGTTTACGTGGTATGAAGATTGTCAGAAAGCAAAGAACCTCGTTTCCGACGCTCTCGGGGTTTTTATAACCTCGGGGTAGGCGGAGACGAGGTAAACTAAGGGTCACCCTCTTACGGGCGGAGCCTAACAGCAAGCGCCTATAATAGTTTTCTTATATTCGAATTTAAGCGGAGGCGACTTAATTGACTGCCTCGATTGGGAGATGGAACTTCGGGAGAGTTCCGGGGGCGAACCAATCATGATCGAAATAGGTTTTCGCGGAATTTACATTTTTCTTTTGATAGTAAAGCATAATTATAGGATCGAGAGGCGCCAGAGGGGCGGCCTGGAAGGAGGGTCGAACCTATACAAAAGGGAACTGATTTGGAAGGAATTTACAGGGCGCAAATGAATTTCATAATCGAGAGAATCACTTTTGCGTGATTCTTTGGAAAAGAGAAATAGGGGTTAGGAGAGCTGAAATTTGGTATGCGAGTAGGTCGAGCTAGGGGAAATCTGGTGGGCTATAGGTTGACACAATTATGCTTTATCTATGGGAATAGATCAGGTTTTTTAGGAAAATTTAATAATAAAAAATATAAAAACTGAGGTGTTTATAGACGCTTGCCTTGCATCACGCGATGCTGACAATAATAGAGACGCGGAGGGATCGAAGAATTCATGCGATGTGCATATTTTCATATGCACCTCGCATCTAACAATTTAGATTTGGATTACTGGGATTTATGTGGATTTGATTTGGATTAATGGGATTTATGTGGATTTATACGGATTACATTGGATTTCTCCGCGTATGAAAGAATGCACACTCTGTGATGTCAGAACAAAGGAATTTTGGGTTCAAGGTTTAGAATGCAATTCGTCGGAGACGAACTCTTTTGTACCGTAAGGATTTACACTACGGGACACTGATATAACCCAACAACTTCTGGGCTTTCTTTTCCACCTCTACAGACTGTTTGGTAAACTTAAGGTCGCTGCAAATTAGCACACCCAGTCCTTTTCCAAATCAGTGGCCTCGATATTACTCCCCAACATTGAGTAGTTCGACTTGGGATTGGCGTAGCCTATGTGCATCACCTTGCACTTACCCAAGTTAAACGGCATTTGCCATTTTTCGGACAACTCTCCTAACCTACATAGGTCCGCACGCAATTGCTCTATCGCCTCGGGCGTCCCAACATTGGCCCCAAGCTTGGTGTCATCAGCGAATTTGGCAATCCTACTGACGATGCCACCGTCGATATCATTTATATAAATGATAAAAAAGTGGCCCCAAAACGGAACTCTGAGGAACCCCGCTAGTGACCGAGGCCCAACCCGAACTAGCCCCTTTAATTACAACCCTCTGCCGCCTATTCTTCAGCCAGTTTTCAATCCACCTACCTACTTCCCCACCAATACCCAGCGCGCGCACTTTGGCCATTAGCCGGCGGTGAGATACCCTATCAAAGGCTTTCTGAAAGTCAAGATAAAGTATATCACTCGCCCTACTCTTATCATACTCACTCAACATGATGTGGAAAAACTCGAGCAAGTTAGTGAGACACGACCTATTCCGTCTAAACCCATGTTCGGAGTCCCCAAGCAGCTTGTAGGAATCCAAATGGTCAACGATCCTATCCTCTATTATCCCCTCTAATAATTTACCTACAACTGAAGTGAGACTAATTGGACGATATTTCCTTGGACTTCCGTGATCCCCTTTCTTAAAAATTGGCGTCACGTTGGCTTCCCTCCAGTCACCAGGCACCTGGCCCGTCTCCAACGATTTGTTGAAGACTGTAGCCAGGTGGGGAGCCACCTGGTCGCGCACCTCCCGCAACACTCTGGGAAGAAACTGGTCTGGCCCAGAAGCCTTAAACGCGCTCAGTTTGTCTATTCTATCGGCAACGACTGTCGCGGTACATCGAACACTATCCAGGCCAGCACCTTCGTGCCTGACGCCTGGCTCGGGGATGACGCGGGTGTCCTCCCTGGTGAACACTCCCGCAAAGTACTCATTAAGCATATTAGCGATGTCCGCGTCGGAGGTCCGCAGAACGCCGCTTCGGTCCTTTAACGGACCTATCATTCTTCTAATGGGCTTTCTACTATTAACATAACTGAAGAACTCTTTAGGGTTCCCTTGCAGATGCTTGCCACCCGTAGTTCTTCGTTTCGTTTCGCAAACCTAACCTTCGCCTTCACTTCCCTACACAGGCGGACGTACGCTTCAGTGTTCTCATGGGAACGATTGGCCTTAGCCCTCCTATACGCTACTTTCCTATTTCGGATAGCCGAAGCGATGTCACGACTGAACCACTTAGGCTGCGTTGAAGCAGGGTTGACCGGTTTTGAAGGTATGGCAGCAGACTGCAGCACCATAAACTCGTCCTGAACTACACGGATGGATGAAACGCGGCATGACGAGTCATAAATAGTACCACCTCTCTCAACAACTAGTAATCAGCCTATGATTCGTGAGAGTAGTGTCCTCAGCTGATATCAGTTAGAAAATGATCAGCCATAGGCTTCATACACTTAGAGCACCTCTTTTTTATTCCCTTTTACGTTTAGCGCCACCACGCATTTTTCTCTTTGCATCTTTGATGATTTCGTCCCGTGTACGTTTTAAATGTTGTTTTAGAGCTTCTTTAGGTTTAGCTCCACACATTATGTCTTCTGCCGCGTTAAAACCTGTTTGTAAGGCCTTCCTCCCTAGGTATCTAGCACCCCTCTTCAACAGTGGGACAGCGGTGCGTAGTATCGATGAAAAAATGGATCCAAGCTCACTCCCACGCTGGTATCTCACTCCTCGATAAACTGTGAATGGCCTTCGGGTCATTATAAACGACGAAAGTGTAGTTTCACTGTTAAGTTCCCATCACCGAATGGGAAATTTTTTCCCTTAATCGTTCATATATATATCGAGATATTGGTTAATAGATTAGTCGCAACACTCACATAATGGGGCTTGTCATATGTAATGCTCAAACTTTTCCCTCTATGGTCTGGGATGTCTGCAATGCGCAGCAGGCGCGCCTCGGTGTCCCCAACAAATTGGTGCTCTACGATATTGCTGTGAATATAGCACATGGGTGGGGATCGAGAGCTTTCACCCAATTTCTGCATCTTCAATTGATACATTAAGCTGGACAAGTCATGTTGTGCCTCGTGAAAGGTATCTCTTTGGAGAGCTGCACCATATCGGCCCTCAGCCACAATTGTGAACAGCTCTTTACCTTTAATATTTCTACTAAGCGTTGATTTTGACTTGAATGTGCATGCAGGCGTGTCTATGTTTACGACTTCAAAAAGTAAATCGTTTGTCAGGTACGTCTTTTCAAGACTCTTGTTTAACACCGTCACAATGTCCATGGCTGTGTCATAATGCCCGATTCCTAGCGAAACATTTGTGCTATAGTACTGTTCCTCACCGAACAGGACTGATCGCATAGTGTTCTCTAAAGTTATGCCTAATTTTTCGCACTCATCGATTCTTCTAAGGATCAGAAATATGATTTGCTCATTTTCAAGAGTTAAAAATTTGGAGACTAACTGGAATTCACATAAACCCACCTCAAACGAATCACGCTCCAATTCAATGGGTCCGTGGAGTTCTGTCACAAAGTTGGCCAGGGTGTTGTTAGGATGTACAGAGAGAGAAGAGGACGGGAGTGTGACATAGAAATGGCTAGGCGCCACCTTGCATACGAATTAAGCTTCATTATTGCAGCAGCTTTTGTATAGGTGTTGAAGCTTTCTCTTTCCTGAACCTTTGCTTCCTATAATTTTCTCAATTTTAAACACGTTTTTTCCTAAATTAAATGTCACTTTCTGCAACTCCTCGCGGTAAAAGCCTCCAGCGATCTCTTTCTCATTCAAATCTTCAACGTAATGCATCATTATCACACCTTTAGGTCTCATAGCACGAACTTTAAAAATCTCACGTGTCCATCCTTACTCAAATCCCTTCGCGAATTTATTTCCCGAACGTAATAGCCTTACATAATCATTGATTTTGAAATGTGTAGACTGCGGTGGCTAGCTCCATCTCTTCTCACCTCTGGCAGCGCCCCTCTTTCTAAAATTTTCGGCAGGTGTTGTGTCAATCGTACGGTGGTGTGAAAGGTTGTATGATGATGCCAATGACCCGAGAACGTTTATAAATCTGTATGTGTTTTTATGTACAAAATAGCGATGCATGCGTTCCTTTATGGTACGTTGAACTCTTTCAGCTAAAGAAGACTTATGTACAGAGCTGCTATTGTACTAGCTGATATTAAACTCTGTCAGCATGTTCTGTAAAGCGCGACCTATAAATTCTTTCCCCATATCCGTAAAAAAATAGCCAGGAACACTGTCTTCTTTTAACATCAACGTTTTGGTCGCTTTAGCAACTGCTTCAGGAGATTCATTTTTCAGGGGAATTAGCCACAAATATCTAGAGAATATATCTATTATGAATAGGATGTAGCGGTATCTGTCGGTATCAGTGGCGGTTCGTCGATAGGCACTGCGGAACTGCAGCACCCCTAAATTTTTTATTTACAATTGAAATAATCAAGAACAATATAAGGATGAGCTCACTGAATAACTTTTTCAATAACTTTTGAAACTTTTATTCATTGCTCAATGCTCATCCTTTTATTTCAGTAATTATTTCAACCCATTCTTAGAGACAGCACCCCTAGAATTTTTAGTCACGAGCCGCCACTGGTCGTTATACACTGAATATCTTTGCATTTCTGTTAAATCCACTTGCCAAATAGAATCAATCGAATCCGCGGTTGTCTTGGCCATTTTAAACCTTTGACTCACCCGTTTATGAAGTGTATAACCATCTTGTTCCCGCAAAAACCGCTCAACATCTTTTTTCCCTACTCCGTAAACACCTCTGTACAGTCTATTAACGCCACCATAGGAGGCGGGGTTAGAAATGTCATAATAGCGTTTACTTAATATGTTAGCCATTTGCATATTTTAGAAGCACGTGGGTAGGGTTGACCGTTTGTTCTCTTCTTTCTCCTCTTCAGAGACACTGCTACTAATGTGGGCGATGGCGTACTCAGTTGTGACACATGCGCGACTTGATCCAGGCCTTTTAACCTATTCAGATTACCTATCAATGTTTTGGGGACATTTATTTGTTGTAGGCTTGCTTTAATATGCTTCCATCCTGTTGGTGAGGGTCTGTCCCACTTTGTCACCAGATCATGAACAATATCAACGATATTGGATCCTTGTACCCTTGCTCCTTCAACAATGACCTCGCCTGTATCAGCTCACTCTATGAAGGGGTCCTCACTCAATAGATTATAAAAACTTAAGCCTTTATTCCTCAATGTAAGGGGTTCCAAAAAACCTTAGCCCCCCCCCCATTTGCAGCTTACATGTTTACTTATATCGAAATAGTTTTTAGTGATTATAAAAATATATAAAATTATTTATTGCAGGTATTAAAATTACTCTAGCTGATAAAGTGATAATATAATGGCTTCTCAATTAATTGGTAATTCGGAGAGGCAACGTGTGATAGATCGCATACGAGCAATAACATTTCGGGAAGCTCGTGATGCCGGAGCCACCTTTATAACACGTTCATGGGCTGCCAAAAAGTTGCGAAGAAGTGAGGACTTCGTCAAAAGAAATTGGAATAAAACTTTGGATGAATGTGAAATGGATACAAGCAAATCCTGGCGCCCAAATATGCCACTCTCTCAGGAAACAAAGGACATCATTGAAAGCGGTACGCGTAAGCGGAAAAACAGCTGTGCTAAACTTTCTAGAGAGATCGAAGTGTTGAGACGAAAGATCGTTAGTCGTGAGATCATTCGACTGTACCGTCATAGGCAAGGTTTAAAGCCTTGGCATGAACTTCCAAAGCCAAGAAAAACTCAACTTAACATCGATGACAGAATGTGGTTTGCCCATTATCTTGAAGATTTGGATGTGGATGATTTCATGCATTTAGCTGTCTCCGATGAATTTTTTTTTACGTAACACGTCGGCCTAACTACCAAAATGATCGAGTGTGGGCCACAACACCAGATGAAATCGATGACAATGAACATTATCGCGAATTATTAAAAAGTCCAGACTGTGTTTGTGTGTTTGTTTTGTTCACTGCAAAGAAGCTCATGTGGGTGCTGAAACCAAATGGTCAGAGTTGGGATGGACAGTATTTTCGTGAAATTATTCTATCCCAGCATGTCATTCCTTTTCTAAGAAACCCAAACAATGTTATGGATGTCGATCAGGTCACACTTCTGCACGATAAGGCCCCCTGCTTTAAGGCATTAGCCACTCAACAGTTGTTGCGGAACCATGAGATCGATTTCTTTGGAAATGAAGAATGGCCAGGAAATTCTCCTGACCTGAACGTCTGTGAACATATTGGATCAGTTATAAAGAACAAGTTTGAATGTCTCTTGTTTCAAGAACCTGCAGCAAATCGATTTTCGAAGGATACAATGACGCAACACATCGATACTGTTTTAGCAAATTTGCGTAACGATCAAGATCTATTCATGTCACTTTTGGCAAGCTACCCAAAGCGAATTCAGGCTGTCTTCGAAGCCAATGGCGGGAACACCAATTTTAATTGTTTCTCATTAAATGCAGGATTAAATTCTCTTTTGTAAAGTATGTTTAGTTTTACTGACCTCTAATGGTTTAGGCCATGGGCGGAGGGGCTAAGGTTTATTGGAGCCCCGTATGTGGGAGACTGTTTTTTAACACATGTTCGATGTGTTGTGTTTCCGATGTTCTTTCGTTTGGTCATCTCTAACGTCAAGCTCAGGTCCTGTGTCGCCATGCTCAGCACTACTCGAGCTGTGCCTAATAACCACGGGGAGCTCTGTCGGATTCTTATAATCTTCGTACTCATGAAGAAATTTCTGGAAAGCCTCTTGGTACAAGAGCCTTTTCTCATCAGGTGACTTTCCAGTGTTTAATAGGGCTAGCAACTCGCTTTCCATTCTTTTAAGCCTACTTTTACTGGGTTTAGAGCCGTGTCTGGAATCTTTGAACTTTGCAATGAAGCATACACCTCGTGCGGAATCACAACCACCTTCTTCATTATATTAATCTAGTCAGTAAAGGACCCAAAACTGAAATAAGATGGGTAGGAATGATCATTTTCTTTGTACAATATTTCGCTTTTTCTTACCTACAGTTTGACTTTTATGAGCGAGCGCTCGTATTATGTTCTTGTAACGACGTAAGCGAGCCTTTTGAGGGGGTTTCATTGGCACATTACATTTTATAACATTAAGACAGACTTCACAGATGCATTTTTAGAAGTCGGAATCGATATTTTTAACAACCATCTGTTGCAGTGCCCGTGGCAATCGTTGATATATTTTTACTAACTCACGATATTTCTTCAGCCTATTTGTCATTCTGAAATATACACCGTTTCAGATCCGCTTGGGAATACAGTATATTCGTTCTTAGAAGCACCCTAAACGTACTTCGCGGGTGAAGGTCACAAAGCAAATATCCATAACGCTGGCTTGTGGCTTCTTTATAAACCTCCAAAAACTCCTCACGTTCATTCGGGAACATTTGATTGGCTGATACCCCAATTTGTGACACCTCTACATTGTGCGAGTAAGACTAGATATTTTGTATTTAGCGACACATCGCGCATGTATCTATTTTTGAAAAATAGATTCTGATTGATGAAGAATACGCTTATGTTGAGATGGTGGGAGAACACTGTAAATGTCTCGGCAAACGTTTTATCCATTTCCAACATGAGATAGTTAATTACAATAACTGTATGCCATTACCTTTTAACGAATTAACGTCATAGTCACCCTTGTGGAACAAATTTCATCTTGTTACTCGTTGAACACTAACTGATGCGTCGAACAGCACCACATTAGTTTATTAGTTTATGCACAAATTTTAAGAACATCTACCCCTTATCTTTAATGATTTTAAGCATAAACACGGTTTTACCACATCCTGTAGGGCCAGATATAGTATATGTGGAAGGGCTTGTGAACCTGAATTTTTCTACAGATTCCATCTCTAACACGTCACACCCTTAAGTGGGTCATTTACAAAATATTACAAATTTTGAGTGCTGTTCCTTATATTTTGTTTTCTTCTTCCACAGAACCGTGAATGACGACGATGTACAGCCCCCCTATCATCGATATCACAGAAGAACCGGATGACCGTGCAGCTAGAAGACCCTTCCTCGCTGATGACGAACCCTAACCAGCGACACCTATTGCATGCAACAGTTCAAAGCGGAAACATGATAAAGAGCGCTTCACGTCAGGTATAAAGCGTGCCAGGATTGCGCCGGTTGTTAGACCCTCAGTAATAGAGACCCAACCTTCTACGTCTTACGACACAACCCCCACAATAGTACCTTCCTCAACTATGCCCCATTGTTCAGTTCCGGTTACTTCCTCCACAGCAGCTTCTCATACTGTGGAGGATGATATAACATTCGAGTTGGTGCGCACCGCTACCCCCACCCCTGCCCTGACTAGAAATCGGTACGTGGTCAGGGTTGACCCTGGATCCCTGTATACCAACAGACTGCGACGCGTAGTTGAACGTATTGTGGAATTTGCCCTTCAGAACCGCGACGAAAATGAAATCCGGACGAGGTTATCCTTCAGGTTCGGGTTCAGATATTTGGCGGCTGTAGACATAGAATATATCTTGGGCCGTATAATGCAAGCCTCTCAAAGTGGTACATCCTTCAATATCGACAACTTCATGGTAGATATTGACAGAGTATTCTGGGTTATACTCTTAATTTCAATTCTCCGTTATTTACAGAAAGCATTTAAACGTCGATCATGTTTGTGGTTCTATAGCAATAATAATCTTAGCTCATATGGTGACTGTGTAAATACTTGGACCCAAAAAATTTGGCTGCCCACGGTTGTGCAGCGTGCCCGTAAACTGTTTTCAGATTGTAAGCTTGAGTTTGAGTGTAATATGGGACCTGAAGAACTGAGAAGGGCCGAGCAGGAAATGAATGCACGTATAGTCGTATTTGGAATGGATGATCGTCGTAGGACTGTGTATGTTTTCAAAAGCAGCGTGAGAGATCGTACAAGACCTCTACTTATTTTAGGATTGTCAGGAACATCGTATCTACTCAACTGTAACTTAAGGGGTCTCTACGCCAGTTATGATAAAAGTCGAAAATATGGAAGGCATCATGATTTGTGTAAGGGTTGTCTCGAGTTTGCTTTTGCTGATGATATGGTGAAACATTGTAAGGATTGCTACATGGTATGTGAGCAATGTAAAAGCCCCAAATGTGAAAGTCGTGTAGTTGAAACCGAGAAGAGGGAATGTAATGTGTGTAGACGTACATTTTTCAATAATAAATGCTTTGAGCTCAATAAATCAAATGGCACTTCCAGGAAAATGGGGATTTGTAAGTGCGGTATGTTTCGCATGATGGATAATTGGGGGTATTTCAAACATAAATTCTATGAAATTCACTGTTCTACATGTCATGAAAAATGTAAGGCGGATGGAGTGAAGCATGTATGTTATATGAAAGATGCTAAGCCTAAATTAGCCCTTGTATAACCGTGTACTACGATATAGAAACTTACACGAACGCTGAAACCAAAGAGGTCATTCACATTTACTGGTAAGTCAGACTATCTTTGATGAGTGCATGGAGATCGAGGTGATGAGTGCCACAAATGTGGAAAACGGACAAACGTTTTTAAAAGGAATGCACACGACAGCACTGTGAAACTCTATGTATCCTATATTGTCAAATTCGCGGACAAGTTCAAAAAAATGACTGTATATATTCTTGCCCATAATGGGGCGAAATTTGACACAGTTCCTTTATAAGGAGCTGCTTGAACACGAGTCGTCTGCGATATTTACAAGTGATCCCTTGAAAAGAGGCAACAAGCTAATACAGATGCAGATGAGAGGTAATGTACAGTTTAAAGACACCCTGCTGTTCATACCTTGTAAATTAGCAAAGCTGCCCATGGTCATGGGCGTAGCCGCTGAAGTTTCAAAGGGTATTTCCCTTACACATTTCTCACTAACGAAACTTTGAATTACGTAGGACTACCTCCACCCAAACATTACTTTCACTACACCAACATGAATGATAGTGAGCGTGAAGATTTTGACCGCTACTACAACAGTTTTAATGAAGCTAATCCATACAATATAGCCGATGAATGTGAACGTTATTGCGTGAATGACGTACGTGTAATTAGAGTATGCTTTGAAGCCTTTAGAAGAATGTACATAACCCGTTTCAAATGCGATCTGCAGCAAGTCGCGACCACGATCGCCTCATTATGTTTTACAGTGTTCAAAAATAACTTCATGCCTAAAGACACCTTAGCAATCATTCACAGAAACAACCCCCGCAGTTATGGGCACAAGGCTATTTACTGGCTCATACACCTACAGCAACAGAGCTGGGTATACATAAAACATGCCCGCACACGGATGAAGTACCCATTAAGGTCAATGGTCGTGTTTTTTGAGTTGACGGCCTAAGTGAGGATCCAGCCACTGGTGAGAAGACTGTGTATTCCTTTAACGGATGCTAGTGGCATGGATGCCCGCGCGCTGAATTTGCCGTCACAGGGGACCTTTATGGAGGATCCCCCGCCGACAGCCTCGCATGGACCTGTAACCGTGATCAACTTATAGTCTCCCAGTTCACTCACAAAATCGTGTGGGAGCATGAGTATGATGCACGAATGGAAGCAGATGGCCAGTACCGTGAAGAAATAAGGGCCATCAAACGTTCAATGGTGTTGGACCTCTCAGATGCGGTGACAGCTTGTTTGGAGGGCGCAAAAACCCATTCAAGCTATACTTTCCGCCTACTGAGGGCGTGAAACTCCACTACTACGACTTTAGCTCTTTATACCCCTACGTGATGAAGAACAATCCGTACCCCATAGGTGCGCCTGAAAAAATGGTGGGTCCCTCCTTACCAACCATCGAGGAGTTTTCAGCTCACTTGAATGAGCGCAACCCGTCGTTATAGATCACAAGCTCATGTTTCCCCTGTGCGCGAAGTGCGCAGAAGAGAACAACGGTGATTGTGACCATACAAACAACCAGCGTAAGATCAGGTGTATATACAAGCCCTGAGCTGGCCCTAGCCGTTCGCCATGGGTACAGAATATTGAAGATACATGAGGTGTGGAGGTTTCAGAAGCTACCCAACCTATTCACGCCATATATAAACGCTTTTTTGAAGGATAATGTAGAAGCATCAGGATGTCCGCGAGGGGTTGATACCGAAGATGAATAAACGGCTTATATTCAGCGTTACTGTGCCCATGAAGGTATACAGCTTCACCGATCCAAAATTGTTAAGAATCCTGGCAAGCGCTTTAGTGTAAAGTTGTGCCTAAATAGTCTTTGGGGGAAATTTGCACAGAATACCGGCAAAGAGAACGTCCATTTGGCATAAAATTATAGTGAAGTCTAGGATTATCCCAACGCTCCCGATAAAGAGGAAATGGAGATCGTGAATGTAGGTAATACTTACATAATAAAGTACAACATCCCCGAACTGGCCACAGATACCTCACGTGTTACAAACATACCTGTAGCCAGTTTCACAACGGCCTACGCCCGCATCAAGCTTTGGGGACTACTGCATGGATGGAGGGTGCTATACGCTGACACAGGTAGCGTGATATTCACAGCGAGAGAAGGTGAATACATGCCTACTATTGGGGAATTCCTCTGAGAGCTAACTGATGAGGTCAAGGACGAGTATGGTGATGGTACATACGCAGACTCGTTTGTGTCAACAGGGCCAAAAACCTATGGGGTATGGGTGATGGTAGGGGATGATATGAAGTATATCATGAAGGCTAAGGGCATCACGCTTAACCATGCGAACCGTCGAGTCGTTAACTTTGACTCGTTGAAGGATCTAGTGTGCTTGGAAGATGTGGATGACCATCCACCCCAACTGACTGTGGGGACGCACAATTTTCGGGCGCAGAAACTGGGGTGTTGAAGGAACTTAGGGGCACGAAGGTATCCCGTAGCACCTATAGGAAGCGTTACCAGTTGCCTGGTACCTATGATACCGTACCCTTTGGAAACCTTAATCCTTGATTGTATTTATATATATGTGTAGTTTTAACGATATGTTTATTTATCACGTTTATTTGTTTCAATTAAATTTTCATTTTCTTCTTTGCGTGCGTGCGTGTGTGTGTGTGTACACAGTAAAAAGCTAAGCTCCGCCCACTGTAAGATCGGCCATGTGACTCCTGCCACTACCTGAGCATATCTCTATCCCTGCGTGCTCAGTTGACCTCTGCATACACTTGAGCTCAGACGTGTATTCTCCCGTGTAGACGAAAAATAGTAATGGCTACCTTTAATATTGCGTGTTCAACGTTTATGAAGTGGTATTCGGCAAAGTGCCAAGATGTGGTGGATACTGAAATCTCCCTATTCCCCCCTCCTTTGATACTTTTAAAGCCACATTGAGCCGTGCGAAGGACCAAGATGCTCAAATACTCTACGGGTATTCTGATGAAGGCATTGTAGACCTAACCTTTATAAAAGCTCACATATACCGCGAAGTAGAATAAGCAATACGTTCAGAAGATAAGCAACGGATATGGATAGTGAGTCTTGTTGACGAGTGGTGTGACAAGCGATATTATTTCATGTTACATCATACCGACTACTCTTAACATACGGTTGAGAATGTAAATCTTGTCATCATGAGAATCTTAAGTATTTTTACCACTATATTAATATATATCATGACGAGGTTTGTAGTGTGGTTGTGGCTAATGGGCTGTGTTTTTTAACAGACTTTAGAGACGAGTATCGCTTGATAAATAAAAAAGATAAATATGGGCATATGTTTCTTTCAAATAGTGCACCGGATTGTGAAGATGTTTAGTTTGTGGAAATGAACGTCTGGTGAGTGATAAAACATTAAAACCGGTATTGCTTCATGTAGAGGAAAATTTTGCTTGTCCAGTGGCACAAGTGCTCGAACAAGCCTGTACACGCTTCAGCCGCCCACCCGTGTACCTCACCCCTCCGAAACACACGAGTTCGAACAAACCCGTACACGTTTCATCAGCGTGACTCACTCCGCCCGTTGAGCCGATCTGTCCACCTGTGGCTCATAGTCATCTCAGAGCTTGAACCGACTGGACGTGCGAATATGATGGAACTTCCTTTGAGAAGCATTCTCAACGCCTCGTACGATGTCTCCGTGACGAAGTCATTGCGCGTGTTCAGGCGTGAAACCGGTACCATTAACTATGTAATGGAAACGATTTGCAGGCAAGCAAACTCTGGTAAAGTAATGTTATTTATTTAAGTGTTGAGGGGATGAATAGTGTCTTCATAATAGTTGAGAAGTGGGGAGAGGACCGTTATAAAATACCTGAGGTGTAGGTACAAGAAGAGAGCAAATTAGTGACGCCCCCTCATATGCCGTTGTTTGCACGTTGTGTATAAATAACGAACAGCCATGCATTGATATACGACTGATGTGGAAGAATGCATCTGATAATAACGTTGTTGTCCCTACGCGAAACCGTTTCATCCTCGACAGAATGTTTGAAATCGTCAGATTCCGCAAGCTGAAGCCTATATTAGACGCTCGTGTTACGGATATGATTTATTTTGACACGGTTCTTGAATACGCATACACCGCTCTGCTCGATGGATTTACCGAATGTAGGAATGAACAAGGCGAGAATGGCCTAAAGCTGGATGTATATTTAAAGGGTTTAGATTCTTCGAAATATCCCGAACTTTGGTACAAAGCACTTGAGCGGTACAGGGCAGAGCTTGCCTACACTGTTCACCCTGAAGAGCTGTATCTGTATATAATGAATAGCTGTCGTTACGGCTTGGAAGATTATTTCAATTGCCGCTATGCAGAGTGAAGAAGATTTCACGATTGAAAATTTCGGGACGTTAAGAAAAAACTTCGATTGGAAAGGAGTGTTTATAAACTTGTATTTAATAATATTGTCGTGGTTAACGATGACCTCTTTGTGCGTGCTTTTGATTGTATTCTAGCCGTGTTTAAAGATAACTTGCCAACCGAATGTAAAGTGGGCACAAAAATAGCATTGAACGATATGAAAGCCATTTATGTCGAGTATAGGCATCCATATAACTTGAGCGGTGAAGTGTTGCTTGGACGGTTTTACTGTGTAGTGCAAAGTAATAACGATGTGAATGTAGCCTCGATTACGTGTGAGTTTAGCGTTTTGCGCCGTAGAACAAAAAGTATTTCGATGTATATTTTTTATTTAATTGAGTATATACATATATTTCCTATACTAATGTGCAATTGATTATACGTTTTGTATATTATTATTTTCAATATATTTAATTATTTAATATAACTGTATATATATCTACTTCTCTGTACTAACATATTGATGGTTATACTACAACGTTTTGTATATTATTGATTATATATTTCTCTTTCGTCTTTCTAATGCTATTATTATTTTTTGATCATATATATTCCATTGTATATTTAATTTGAGTATATATTCATCGTTCGTATTTCTTATGCTATTATTATTTTTGATCATATATATTCCATTGTATGTTTATTTTTCTGGATAGCACAATCTGGAAACCCTAATAATGTACACCTGAACAAGCCAATTACGTCTTCTAACTCAACTGGCTGGTTAAGTCAAAACATGTGATTTAATTAAATAAAAAATGCAATCTGGTAACTCAATAATGTACACCTGAACAGGCCATTTACGCCTTCTAAGTCAACTGGCTGGTTAAGCCAGAATATATGCTTTAATTAAATAAATAGCGCAATCTGGCAGCTCAGCCAGATAAGCCAACTACTGGTTAAGCCAGAATATATGCTTTAATTAAATAAATAGCACAATCTGGCAGCTCAGGCAGATAAGCCAACTGGTTGATTAGGAATATAGTAAGACAACGGCCGCTCGGCTGAAGTCTTAATATGCGCTTGGCTCTGGCCAGGCGAACACCTCTCTTCCTCTCTCTCCTTCTCCTCTTTTTCTCTTGGCGATAACTCCGCCTCCAAGTTGCATAACCTTTGCTGCTCTTGCAACATTCCCCCTCCCCCTTTGTTGCATACCATCTTGCAACATTCTCCCTTTGTTGCATAACTTAGGCAATATTTCCTTTGCAACATTGATCAACATTTTCAATTGCATTGCACTCTCTCCTTTTGCACCCATACTACTCGGGCTCTCGCTTCTGACCATTTCTACGTAACCCCGTATATACCTGGGTTTAAACTTTAAGCTGAGATTTCTCTTTGGCTCGACTCGTTAAACAATCTCAACGTTACATTCGTTTGTCACGCAAAAGTTTTCTAGAGAAAATTTATCATATAATTTCCATCGATAAAACGTCATTGATTCTCTATAGCTTGGTTCTCTAATGTTAATCCATCCATATACAGGTAACATAAAACTTAGAATCTGTTGGTTCATCGAGTCATAGAGTTTGAATGGTCTACACAAGACGATCAACATAAAGTCTGTTATTATTGAACCATCAAAATTCCTTCAGAGTGCCATAGACGTTTAGCTATCTGCGTGTCATTACCACCAGTTCACCATCAGTGATATCAATTAACCAGTAATGGACACTCCTTTTTGTGCTGTTTGGAAGTATTGGCTGCACGCAGCTTAACTAAAAATAGTTTGCGATGTACTTATTACTGTGAACTATTTTGCAGGTTTCCTCTTAAAATAAATCGTACAGCACCTGCAGGAAGGCAGAAGCAGAAGATAAAATACGCAAAGAAATTACATCAAGAAATCCAGATAATCGATTCTGGGGTTTTCCGATTAACCAAAAAATGAAAATTATATACAGATTGTTATCAATTTATGTTTCATAAATTAGTATACATATTCAGGACTTCAAAGTGAACAAAAAAGTTCCTATAAACATAAATACGCAATCGCTTCGTTTCCGAGATACATTGCTGTTTTGCCGAGGACAATCCAATTAAAATGAAAGTCATTATGTCAAAATGAAAATAACAGAAATAAAGTATGAAGATTAGTGGTCACACTTTAAATCTCAAAAAAATATGTATGGTAATAATCAAATAATCAATTTCTGATTGTTTAAACGAAATAAAACGATAGAATGACTGCATAGGAATGTTTGGCATCATCCTAAAAGAAGCGGGAAAAAGACCATCAGTATTATCATACTGTAGAAAACTCACTGAGCTTTCTTGGCCAAAAGGCTGACGGTTCTCCATGATCTACACATTATTCATTTAATACACATTCATTTAATAGCTTTCAAAACCGCACTTCACAAGTTAATAAGGCAAATCCATAATTATCCATATATGGAGGGTTATGAGGGCACCTAGAGATAGAAGCAAGTAAATGTATGAGAATTCACAAAAGAATTATTAAGTGTGAGATCGCGTTAATGATTACTTCTGCCTCTTCTTGAACTCTTCATGATGAAATAGTATTTCCTATGAAAATTTTAAACTGAATTTTTGCTGAACTCGTGTCAGACGATTTGCCGTTCCTAATATTCCGTTCCAACAGCTTTGGTAGCACTTTTTTTTATGGACATGTGGCAGACCATTATGGCAACATTAAGAGTACAGTAATGTTAATGATAGCAGAAGGACGTGGTTGGTTCGTAGTTAGCATTAGTTTTTGGGCTTTGATAGGTCTTGGTTTTAAATTCGTGATCATAATTTTTTAATTTAAAGTTTTAACAGAATTTAAAATTCAATTTAATACGCGTGTTCTTAATTTTAAGTAATGTACTCTTCCACGAGAAGTAAAAATACGTTGTGTCATACTGATCTTTTCCCTTTATGTTTTAATTAATTAAAAATGCGAGTGAATCCCTTAATTTAAGTTTATATTGAGGCGACAGAAGGTCCAGGAAGTAGTTTTAGCGTGTTATCGTTGTCATAAACTTTAATAAAAAGTGAGCTCCCATTCGAATTTTGGATCACTTTAACATATTGCTTCCCAGTGTTAATCACTAACATTGCTTCCCAATATTTAGGATAAGGAGTACGATAAAAAATGTTCGCTTTAATAAAGTAAAGGCATAAAAGTAAATCATAACATGTTAAAATATTAGATTGAATGTAAATTTATTAGAATTGTTGCGCTATATGGTCACACAAAGTAAAAAATGGATTTCAGAAGAATCGGTCACGCCACATCATTTGCCACAAGTACGAGTTAGTAGCTCCTTTTTGCATCCTTTCATTTTCTTTATATGGTATTTATGTTTGTTCCAGTAAGATTCAATGGTCTGGGTATGAACTCCAGTTTCACGAAGCCTTTGGCTTAGTACCATTGAATCACCTGAAGATCAGGGCTCCCAGCCTTCTTTAGTTAGCTTTATAAGGCTAACTAACGAAAATATCACGACCTAACCTAACCAATTTTCAAGGGCATACAGTTGACCTAACGATTGGTTAGGTTAAGTCGTAGCATATTTGTTAGTTAGCCTTATAAGGCTAACTAAAGAAAGCTGGGGGGCCCAGTTTCACCAAGAAAACTTTATTACCCACTTGTATAGTATAATACCAAGAAAGAACTGAGCAAGTTTATATCTTTAACATTTATAGCTTTGTTTACGGTCGGTAGGTTATCTCCTAGATTACCAACCTCTTTCTAACCAACAAACCTTTCTCTTTTTAACATATTGCTTCCCAGTGTTAGTCACTTTAACATATTGCTTCCCAGGAGGGATCACTTTAGCATATTGCTTCCCGAATGCTTTGGGAAGCAATATGTAAAATGACCCGAATTTTTCACATTTCCTGAAACATTCTGGAATGCAGAGCTACAATGCATATTATTTAAAGAAATAAAGATCTCGTAGTGTTTGTAAAGCAAACTCTGTAGCTCATGTTTTGTGAGTTTTGTGAGCACTGTTGGGCACGGATAAAGTATATAAATTTTGTAGGTACTTTCCTGTTATCCCGGACCCCAGACTTTTTGCCTAAAATATCACAACTTGACCTAACCAATTGTCAAGGGCATACAGTTGACCAAACAGAAAAGCACCGGTTTTTCTGTTATTATTAATAATAATCTTTTAAAGTCTTATTATGGACACACAAGAAATACGGTTAGGTCAACTGTATGGCCCTTGACAACTGACTACGTTAAGTTGTGATATTTTAGGCAAAAAGTCTGGGGTCCAGGATAATAGGAAAGTACCATTTTGCAATATACCTTTTATTATGGACCATTTCGATTTTTCATTAAGTAAAGGTATTTTGTTAATGTAGAATATAAGCTTAATTTTTATTTCGAAAATCGGAGGTGACACGTTCTTTCTATTTTAGCTTCCTCAAGTTTTTTATGAACTCACTTTTCGAACCAATTTTGAATTGGTTTTAAATTTTAACTTCTACTTTAACTTTCATATATGAGTCATTTTTTGTTGACTTTGAAAAATATCTTTCAAATTTAGATTGGTTTTTCATTTTGACCAATTCTAATAAAATTTAATTACAATCAATAAGAAGAGTTAAAGTTAAAAATCAAAATGTAATATTTGTCAAAAGTCCAAATTCCAAATGAAAACTTAAAATAAAAAATTTTGGTTTAACTCAAACTGAAAATCAAAAGTTAAAATAAAAGTAAAATTTCAGTACTTATCAAAGTGATTGTCGAAATTCAACGTTTAAGTCAAAACCAGTGAAAATTTTTATTGAAAAGTCAAAGTTAAAATTCAAAATAAAAATTCAAAGTCAAAATTCAATTGAAAATGCTGTCAGCTGACTATAATCTCATGAACTCTAATGAACTATAATAAATTCCAATTTTATTGTGCAATTACTGTAAACAAAATTTTATTACTGATCACAGTTGAGATGAAAACATGAAATGAAAATGTTCCCATTTTTAATTTCAGTTAGTCTCTCTTAATTTTAGAAAAATTTTAATAGAATGATGTTGAGTTTACTGGAAATGAAACTAAAGTTTGTAAATAATGCAAGAAATCTGATAATTTCTTGACAAGGAATTTTGTCGGAAATAACTGGGATTTATGTGTGTAAATGCCAAGCGTGTTTCAGAAGTTCACAGAGAGTGTAGGAAAGATGTATCAAACATGTGATCATCAGAATTGCTGTAATAAAATTAAAAATAAATAATTGAATACAATTAGGCTCTTCTCTATTACGTGCTTAAACTTTGATTCAGTAACAAACATCAGGAATGTTGAGCTGGCCCCATTGTTTACTTTTAATGAAAGTTTAGCTATTTCAAACTTGTTATTTGTAACTGGAAGTAGCAATTGAATAAAATAAAATTCCATTCTCTCTTTGTTTTATTAAATCATAATTAACAAATGATACATTTAATGTCTTCTTAAAATAGTCAGCTGTTATACAATATAATATATCTTATAACACTTTGGTAATAGGTAGTTTACGAGGGATTAAAAACAAACTATGAAGAATACTTCATTAAAAATAAGGTACAATTACTCTAACATTATTCAAAAGTAACATAAACATAAACGTAACATCCAGGAAGCTTATTTTACAACTTGGCAGGGGTGAATGTGGTCCAAGGGTTAGCTGAGACTGAGCAGAAACAGTGTGATTGTCCAACACAGTCCTACCCGATGCCATACGAAGAGGGCGAACTCAGAGCCTCACCACCCAGAGCACGAAACCAGAACCACTTATCAACCGGGCCCCCAAAAGTAACTCAAATAAATATACAAAATACTTTAATTCAATCGTTTAGCAATTTGTTCGTAATCTTCGATTGAAACTAAAATAGAGCAGTTGAAGGGACGCTGTCGAGTATGCATCCCATTATAGGTAAGCCTGTCAAAAACATGCATTTCTGGGCGTGGTATTATAAAGTGTTTATCATACAAACTAACACGGAAACCAGACTTTGGTAAGCAAACAGACAGGGTACATGAAATTTTGGTTTAATTTTTACCCATACCCAAAAAAAGAATTTTACATAAATAAAAATTTGCATTATCAACTGTTACATATGGCCTAAAAGAAGAGCTCAGTTACAGTTTCTTCGGAATTTTCAGTAAATTTAATTATAACGTGAGAATATTATCAAATACTTTCATCATTCCTCAAAAATGCTTTGAACATGATGCGCACTCAGTTACAATAATATTGATGGGATGGCACTACATATTGATTAAGAGCAAATATTTTAAATTATAATTATGATGAGCGCTTAAATAATTCTTTTTCTCTGTGCAGTAACAATAATTTAGTGTTAGGTTATGACCTTATATCTTGTCAAGAGATGTGATAAGTTGTTATCACTGTACCTATAATACGAGATAAATTAGGCTTAATGTTCATTATATGAGAGAATATATCATAAAGAAAATAGCAGTTTCTAAATTTTACTTATTGGATTATAACAATGTAACCTAAGCATAATAATGGGGTCCTTTCGGTTTGACGGACTGCTACAGATTTTTACGAAACTTAACAAATCAATTATTTACAAATTTTACCCTTATCCAAAGGAAATGTAAGTTAGGTTAGGTTGTTTGGTTATTAGTTAAGTTACGTTTGGAATTAGACATTTCCGTACGATAAAATATGTGAATAATTGTTTGCTAAGTTTCGTAAAAATCTGTAGCAGTCCACCAAACCGAAAAGACTAATAATACTATCAAGTGTCTTAATCTCACAAGTTTCATAACTTAATTGCTTTAAAAATCTAGATGAACAAAATACATCCTAAACTCAGTTACATTTGAAATGCAGATTTGTATACTACTTTTAATAAAATAGCTGGTAAATACCAATATATCTACAGTACTTTATTTGAAAGCAAATCCAGTTCCTTGAAGTTCAAAGATATCAGATATTCTTTTGCAACTTCTCTAAGAACAATGACATAACGACCGCACAGTCCTCCATGGTGCGTAAGCTTCATTGTTGAGGAGCAGAGGTGCCAACCTGAGCAGCAAACACTGGAAGCGTTTTTACATCAGGTCTGCCATTCTGGTCAAAGGTTACATTATTCGCCAAGTATATCTGAAAAAAAAAGTATACCTGTTTTAGAATATTGGAATTACAAATAGGAACAGATTTAAAAAATAATATTTGAGGAAACCACGGTATCTACATTGTTTAACTTCCTTCGCACATCTAAGTTCATATGATGGAGGGAACTTACAGCTTTACGTGGGGTCCAAACCACGGGTCACTAAATAATCTGAAAGCAGAGAACGATTTCCCTCACCCACTAACCAGACATAGTGTCGCTTAACTTCGCTGAACAACAGGAAGCGGTGTTACGACTTTGGCCACGATGTAGCCCACTGTATTTATATAAGAGTAAAGGACAGTAAAGGAAATTGGGATGTTTGCTGAGGAAAACAATTTTTCAATAACTAACAACGATTATGTCACAGTTATGAAAGAAGTCATAAGTCGAAAGGAGTCGGCATTTAAACATAGTAATGATAATAATTTCCGTTGGACATTGTGTTAAAATGAAGTAATATTGAAAGGAAAACAAAGTAATACAAGGGACACCAAACAGCAACAGACTAGCTGGTTCCTATGAGGCTCTGTTTTAGAAGGAAGGTTAAAATATGTAAGAAAATTTAAAGACAAGTAAAAGTTTTAAAGCAAAGCAAAGAAAAGAAGTTGAAAGGAAGGAAAGAAATTTAAAGATAAATGAACATCTTGAAGTACAGAAGAGTGAATCCGACTGAAATTTTTCCTATACTTATATGCGGTAACAAATGCTTCTAATTGGAGGTTTAAAGCAAGATAAGCATCTAGTCTCTTTTTAAGGATTCAATCGAATTACTTTGAACTACATTGGCTGGCAATCCATTCGACAAATTAACGATAGAAATTAACTCTAACTTGAAGAAACGTTTAGCTTCATTAGAATTAAAATGTTTATCCACAAATTTGAGACCATTACCATTTTTGGCGTAGACATTATCTAAAACTTTTCAATAATTTTAAGTACCTGGCTTAAATCTTCTCGAATGCCTTTATAAAGAGGATAAATTTAACGCTTGTAAACGGGCAGCGTATGATTTGTTTCTAAGTGTAGGACTCATCTTAGTAGCCCGTCACTGTACTCTCTCCATTCTCTCCATGTCCGATCGTAAATATGGGATTCAGAACTGGACGCAGTATTGCAGGTGGGGTTGTACTAAGGAATTATATAATGTTAGCATCGTTTTCTCCGACTTAAATTCAAATGATCTGAGATTTCTAAGATTCTATTTGCTTTTATAACCGCTTCGATACATTGCTTACTCGGTTTAATAGTGTCAGCAAAAATAATCCCTAAATCTTTTTCTTCCGAAACACTCGTTATTGTCTTTCTCGCATAAAATACTTTAACATTGTTTCTACCGATATGCAACGTTTTACACTTATTTATATTATAGTTCGTTTGCCAAATTTCTGCCCATTCGAATAATTTATTAATATCTTCTTGAATCCGCTAACGTTCTTCCGCTGATTTGGTTCGTTCCCCAAGTTTGGCATCATCCTCAAATTTTGAAATTATATTTTTAATCCCTATGTTGATATCATTGATATAAATAATAAAACTAACTGGTTCCAAAACTGATCCCTGAAGTACGCCGCTAGTTACACTTTTCCAGTTAGACGATTTGCCATTAATTACCACTTTTTGTTTACGTCTACTAAGTCAATTTTTGATCCACACTCGACGGCAGGCCCAGGCAAATGGAATGCCACACTGAAGAAACTGCAGGAATTAAATCGCTAAGCCCCTACCTACTGTATATTGGATATGGAGACGATCACTGGGCACGAAGAAATACCAAGTATCCTGAAAAGAGCGAACATTGTTCCAAAATATAAAGGAGATCGATCAGAAGCCAAAAACTATAGGGCAGTGTCGCTTACATCTTATCTAGACAATAATATGAAATTTAACACTGAAAATTTTCAACTATTAAGGTACGAAATCCCTGAGGATAGGGGTTTTAAAGAATTCTTCCCACGTGGTCCCAGCGTGTCGGAAAAGGCGAGTAAAATCAAGGGAAGGGTGCAGGAGGCGGCAAAAACCTCCCACCTGTGCGTAACTTTTCACAAACAGGGACGGTCAGAGAAGGGGGATAGTGGGGGCTTTCTAGTGACGGATCAGGTTTAGGTGTCTGAATGTGGGTGGATGTGGTCAGGATGATAAGAAGGGAGAGATTGGTTCTCTGTTTCATGAAGGAGGCTTGGAGATCCTGGCCTTCAGTAAAACAAAGCTGAAGGGTAGGATGTAGAGTAGTTTGGGAATGTTCGGGGTGTAAAGTCCAGGGTTGGGGAGAGGGTAAAGGCAAGAGAGGGGTTGCGCTTCTGGTACGTGATGGGCTATGGGAATGTGTGAAAGAGTGTAAGGAAGTGAGTTCAAAACTGGTGTGGGTTAGAATGAAAGTGGGCCAAGAGAGATAGGTGATTGTTAGTGTGTATGGATCTGGGTGTGAGAAGAGTGAAAAGATACGGAATGCGTTCTGGGACGAACTGGGTGAATGTTTGAGTAGTTTTGATGCGCGGAACCGAGTTGTCGTGCAGGGGCCTTGAATGGAGAATGGGGGGATGTGCCAATTCCGGGTATAGTTGGTGGGCATGGGGTACCTGGTGTGAATGGAAGTGGAAAGGTTAGTTGAGTTTTGTGCTGAAAGAGAATTGACGATTGGGAATACATGGTTTCGTAAAAGAGATATACATAAGTACACGTGGGTGAGTGGTGTCCGAGGTGATAGGGAACTAATGGATTATGTGTTGAGGACGAGATCTGCTAAGGGGAGGTTGTTAGAAGTGAATGTGTTGAGAGGATTGGCAGGTGGAATGTCTGACCCTTTCTTGGTGGAGGTGAAAGTGAAGGTTTGTGGTGGGCGTGGAGTAAGAGGGGTTAGTGTGCCTGTGAGAGAGGTAATGAAAGTGAGTTAAATGAGGAAAAGGGATTGTGAACGGATATATCAGGAGAGAGTGAATGAGGAATGGTGCAGGGTGGGAGAGGGTGAAAGAGGAGATGTGGAAGAGGAGTGGCAGATATTTAGTGAAGCGGTGCTAAAATGTACGACTGAAGTGTGTGGTGTACGGAAGATTGGAGTTGGACATAAACGACGGGGTAGTGAATGGTGGAATGTGGAGGCTGAAATGTTGGTGAAGCAAAAGAGGCACGTATATACTCGGTACGTGTGGGTGATTGGGAAGAGTATAAGAGGAAGAAACAAGAAGTAAAGAGAAAAGTGCGAGAGGTGAAAGAGAAAGCAAATAAGATATAGGGTATGAGAGTGTCAAAAAATTTCAGGGAAAATAAGATGTTTTGGAGAGAAGTGAATAGTGTGAGGAAAGTGAGAGGGCAGATGAGCATGACTGTTAAAAGTCGATGGGGAAGTGAAGAGATAGAGAAAATGTGAAGACAAGGTGGAGTGAGTATTTTCAGGGACTATTGAACGTGTCAGAAGATAGGGAAGCAGATGTGATATGTTTGGGAAGAGAGGGGGTTGAGAGTATGAGAGCTGTGACGAATGGGTTGGTCCGTAAGTGGAGGCACTCGGCAGGATGAAAGGTGGAAAGCGGTAGGTAGAACTCCTGAAAAAAGCGACGAATGTAGTGTTGATTGGTTCGTGCGTCGGTTTAATGTGTGTATGGACAGACGTGAGCCGCCTCAGGATTTGCGGAGTGCATGTATCGTCCCCCTGTATAAAGTCAGGGGGAACAAAAATGTATGCTAGAATTATAGAGGAATTAGTCTGTTGAGTGTGCCAGGTAAGGCGTGTGGGAGAGTGGTTATTGAAAGGGTGGTGGCATGCACGGAGCAACAGATTGGGGAGGAGAAAGGGGGCTTTAGAAGAGGTAGAGGATGTGTGGGAGCAGGTGTTTAGGTTGAAAATGTTATGTAAGAAATACTTGAAGAAAGAAAGGGATTTATATGTGGCGTTCATGGATCTTGAAAAAGCGTATGATAGGGTTGACAGAAAAGCATTGTGACGAGTGCTGCAGCTGTATGGGGTGCATGGATCGTTGTTGAATACGGTGAAAAGTTTTTACCGAGAGAGTAGAGCATGCGTGCTTGTGGGAAGAGAGGAGGGTGAGTGGTTTCCGATGAAAGTGGGTCTACGGCAGGGTTATGTGATGTCTCCATGGTTGGTTAATGTGTTTATAAACGGGGTGATGAAAGAAGTGACTGTAAGGGTCATGTGGAGGGAAGTGGGGGTGAAGCACGTTGCGGGGGGAGGTTCTTGGGAAGTGAAGCAGTTATTTTATGTGGATGATACGGCTCTGGTGACGGACTCAAGAGAAAAGCTAGAGAGACTGGTATCTGAGTTCGGGAAGGTGTGTGAAAGAAGAGTGCTAAGAGTAAATGGGAATAAGAGTACTGGGTGTCCTAAGAAGTGTTTGGAAGGAGAGATCAGTGTCTATGGGTGCGAAGATGGGTATGTATGAAGGTATTGTAGTGCCAACAGTGTTGTATGGCTGTGAAGCTTGGGTGGCGAATGCGAAGGAAAGGAAAAGGGTGGATGTACTGGAAATGAAATGCATGAGGACGATCTGTGGGTGTTAGGCGGATTCATCATATAAGAAACACTGTTATCTGTGAGAGGTGTGGAAGTCGAAGGAGTCTTGTGGAGAGAGCAGATGAGAGGATGTTAAAATGGTTTGGGCATGTGGAAAGAATGATGAGGAGAGAATGGTAAAGAGGATTTACGTGTCGGAGACGGAGGGGGAAATGGGTAGGGGTAGACCGAGGAGGGGATGGAAAGATGGGATGAAGGAATCTTTGGGTCAGCGGGGCTTGGACGTCTGTAAGGGTAAAAGACGCGCGCTGGATAGAAAATAGTGGAGCGATGTGGTATATGAGGGGCGACGGGCCGGAAATGTGCCTCCTCAGTGTGTATGAAGCGGTCTGGGTAAACGGCGAGTATTCTACGGGGCTTGGCTGTGGATAATGTTGCCCTGAGGCAGGCGCATTATTGTCATGACAGCTCATGAAGTGAATGTGAACGATTGAGGTGCTTCCTGCCTGCACCTGACGCAACCTCACTCAGATGGGAAGGGCGTTTGGGCATAAAAAAAGAAGGAAGGACCTAAAATCCATAGAATACTACCCTAAATGGACAGGAAATTCAGAGGAATTCTAAACCAAAAGATTTAGGTGTTGTAATGACTGATGACGCGAAATTTCAAATACAAAATAATAGCAGTAAACAGAGCAACAACAATAACTGGACAGATACTGAGAACCTTTAAAAGAAGGGATAAGAATTTAAAGCTTCCTCTGTTGAAAACAATGATCATACCCAAGTTGAAATATTGCTCGGTCTTAACATTCCCATATAAAAAAGAAGAATTAGTCAACTAGAAGGGGTTCAGAGAAGCTTCATAGCCAAAATCAATGGATGCAAAGAAATAAATTACTGGGAAAGGTTACGTGAATTAAACTTATATCCACTGGAAAGAAGAAGAGACAGGTACACCATTCTTTACACTAGGAAAATAATGGAGGAACTAACTCCTAATTTTACTTTGAACCCTATAAGCACTCAAACAACAGTGGAAAGTAGAAAAGGAAGAATGTGTCGTGTTCCCAAATTAAAGGCTAGAGGGAACATCCTCAAACCTGAAAGAAAATAGTTTTGCTGTGAGAGGACAAAGACAACTGAACAGCTGCCCAAGACACTAGGGAACACGAGTAGTTCGCTGTGGATATCTTCAAAAGAAGCCCACACGCCTTGCTCAGAACAATTCCAGATGAGCTGGGCGTACCTGGCTATGTGATGTGGAGAGCGCAAGAAAACAACTCTTTACTTCACCAGGCCAAACAAGAGGAGGGCAAAAGCTTGACCTCCTCCGTGGAATGAAAAATCATCACACGCAACATTTGAAAGGTTGAAAGTTTGAAATTTATATAATTTTTTTATGCAGGAATGAGGGGCCAAGGGCGAATGCTCGCAAAAAAAGAAGAAAAAGAGCCAAAATCAAGGTCCTGGGTTTTCGAGATGCTTAGACACTGCGTTTGAGAGATTCGAGTGGAAGACAGAGGGAAAGATGGATTGAGAAAGATTGGTCCAGAGTTCACCGGTTGAGTAGATGAAAGATTGAAAATAGCGATTAACCGTTGCGGTTGAGAGTTGGACAGAAAAGGTTGTGATGAGAAGGCAGATGGAGGAACTGAGTTTTTGAGACATTGAAAGCCACAGAGTTTTTTCTGCCACAATCAGAGATGGCAGAAAGATGAGAGGTCAGGTGTACCATAGAACAAGGAACAAGGAACCCTTCTGGCAAAATTAAATCCACTATAGTCCGAATAAGTAATGGTAAATGACAAACACTACACTGTAGTTTTTTTTTTCTTTTTCATGATGTTAGCCCAACGTGGGCAACGGGTCACTCGCAAAGAGGTCCCAAAAATATAGCTTCCCTACCAGCTATCTGCAAAGCATACAGGATCCAGCTTTGGGACAGGATCTAGGGTTTAAAGCAGCCTAGCCCCGCTACATTTGGAACCTCAATATAGGCGAAAGACTCGTTGCATTCACATCAGATTGAATACATCAAAGGAAAAGGGGTAACTATTACATTTTTAGCCAAAAACCAAAACTTAAACCTCAACTGGCAGAATTGAGCGTCCACTTTTCAAGGCACATAACATGTCCGTTTCATGATGGGAGTGAATGGGAGTGGATTCAACTTTCCCAGAAGAGGTCCTTGTTCCATGCACAGTCTGTATGTATCATAAAAAACCTCAGGGAACCATTCTGAGTTCACTCCCATCATGAAACGGACATGTTATGTGCCTTGAAAAGTGGACCCTATTCGGACTATACTGGATTTAATTTTCCCATGCACGGTCTGTATGTATCATATATATATATATATATATATATATATATATATATATATATATATATATATATATATATATATATTAATGATCACTATGACTACAAAAAATAATTTTTTGGCAAACTATTAAACTTAAAAACGAAAAAGTGATTTATTCCTGCTATATACGGGACGGTATAATACAGTTCTGCCCGTAAGGACGAAAAATATCGATTCGTTCTCAAAATGACTCCGACAGCTTTCGGCAGCACCTACATATAGAATTGCCTTCGACATAACCCACTTGTTAAATAAACCTATCTTAAAATTTTATGATCCTTATGATCTTATAATTCTGCTATTCCTCACAGTCGTTCAAATTTTGTAATTGCTAAATTTAAGATTTTATAATAATATAATTTTTAATTTTCAATTTAAATTTAAATTTTACGTTTTTATAATACTATAACTTTTGAACTTAAAATTTTATAATCCTTATTATCTTATAATTTTTCTATTCTCATCGTCCTTCAAATTCTATAATCGATAATTTTGAGATTTTATAATGATATAAATTTTAATTTTTAACTTTAAGTTTCAATTATTCTATAATTTTGTAACTTTCTACTCTATAGTCTCACCGTAGTTGCATATTTAATATCAGGTTCTTCGTTCTTGCTTTAATTTCAACCGTTTTTTATTTTTATTTTATCTTATTTCATATATACAGTGTATATGTATGTAAATGTATGTATATCCGACAAAAATGTGAAAATCTATCCAATTCTAATTCTTCTCGCTCTTTCTGGCATCTAGCTAAGAACCTCTTCAACAACTTTACTTCCTCTTCTTTCCCTCCTCTTTTCCATTCTGACGGCACAGTTGCCGTCTCTTCTCCTGACAAAGCTGAACTGTTCGCTCAAACTTTCGTTCACAATTCAACCCTGGACGATTCTGGTGCTGTTCCTCCATTCAGTGGCGGATTATCACAAAGGCTATTGAGGCTGAAGCCTCAGGCTCCCGTGCTTGAGGGGCCCCCCAATCAACTGAGTTTCGATGATATAATTCGAGATTTCGCAAACTTCTTTGATTAAATATGACAGAGTACACAAACTGACAAATTCCCTGTTTTATTTTGTTTTATAGGCCCTAAAGTAAAGTTTGTTTAATAATGTTTGGTTTTGGCAAACGACAAAATACCGTGTTAAGGTTCTTTTGAGTTTGTTTCTCAATTAGCCTTAGCACCGTACATACAATTCGTGTAAATGTACTATGTACTGTACATGTACATGTATTGTCAATAAAAAGCTATAGAAAAGGGCCCCCATATTCTTCATTGCCCCCAGGGCCCCGAGGTGTCTTAATCCGGCTCTGCCTCCATCTCCTGCCCCCTCTGACTTTATTATGTCAGAAATTAGAATCTCTTCTAAAGGTGTTTTTTTTGCCTTATCTGGGCTCAACTCTAGGAAGGCGTTTGGTCCTGATGCTGGCCCTCCTGTTGTTCTTAAAAACTGTGCTTCTGTGCTGACACCCTACCGATGCAAACTCTTTCGTCTTTGTCTCTCATCTGGTACTTTTTCCTTCCTGCTGGAAGTTCGCTTTCATTCAGCCTTCCCCAAGATGCGTGACCGCTCTCAACCCTCCACCTATCGTCCAATTGCTTTAATTTCTTGAGTTTCCAAAGTTTTTGAATCTATCGTTAATTGGAAGATTCTCAAACACTTTCCTTCTCACAATCTTCTTTCAGATCGTCAGTATGGATTCCACAAGGGACGTTCTACTGGCGATCTTCTTGCATATCTCTCTGACTCTTCGTCATCCTCTTTTCGGGATTTCGGTGAAACGTTTGCTATTGTGCTAGACATATCGAAAGCTTTTGATAGAGTCTGGCACGAATCTTTAATCTCCAAATTGCCGTCCTTCGGTTTATACCCTTCTATCTGTGACTTCATCTCTAATTTCCTTTCTGGCCGATCTATAGCTGCAGTTGTAGATGGCCACTGGTCTTCTCCTAAAGCTGTTAACAGTGATGTTCCCCAGGTTCTGTCTGTCACCCACTCTTTTCCTTTTACTTATTAATGATCTTTTAATTCGCACTTCCTGTCCTATTCACTCTTATGCCATGATTCCACTCTTCATTTCTCCACCCACTTTTCCAAAGGGTCCCTCAGAGCAGTCGCTTCTAAGAGGTTAGTTATGCTGTAACGGCTCCGCAGTTTCTTTACCCCCACTAATTTGCTGTCTCTGTACAGGGGTCTTGTTCGCCCCTGTATGGAGTATGCTTCTCATGTGTTTGGTGGTTCAACCCACACAGCCGTACTTGACCGGGTGGAATCAAAGGCTTTTCGTCTTATCATTTCCCCACCTCTTACTGATTGCCTTCAATCTCTCTCTCTTCGCCGCACTGTTGCTTCACTATCTCTTCACTATCGCTATCATAACGGGCATTGCTCTTCTGAACTCTCTAACTGTATGCCTCTTCCTTTAAGGAGAGCACGCAGTACCA
>JAJOZX010002159.1:485000-712201 GCA_023014485.1 Bathynomus jamesi | reverse complement strand
ACTCTGTAAACAAGTAGGGGTAACATATATTGATCTATGGAACAAATTTTATTGGAAAAGAGAATTGTATAATAAAGATGGGGTTCATCTTAATAGAAGAGGTAAGGATGTACTTGGTACAATTTTATTTATGGAAATCCAAAATGAAAATGTAAAAAACCTGGGTATGTCCCATTGACTAACAAATGGTACTTCACTGAATAAAATATCTCAGAATAATAATGACTACTGTCAGAAACAAATAAATGGAGTAAAAATTAAAGAAACAAAATTAAAGATGGCAAAGTCCTAAGTCAATTGATATTAGATCCAAAATTAAAGAAAATGTTGCAGGTTCTCTCATTATTTTATGTAAATGCAAGAAGTATCAGAGATAAGATAGATGAATTTAAAACATATGTTGAAATTGAAAAACCAGATATGATCATAACTGAGACATGGGCAAAATTTAGCAGTGTACCAAATAATCAATTAAGTGAGTGAGATATTATTATTACTGGTACCTATGAATTAAATGGCTATGAACTATTTTAGTATGTGTGTAAAGATTTTGAAGGTGGTGGAGTATTTATTTATGCAAAGTCAAATTTGTCTCCAATAGAGATAAATTCAATAAAAGAAAGTGAAATAGTTGAGTCAGTATGGATAGAAATTAGAAATAAAAATGGTAAAAAAATTAAAATAGGTAGTGTGTATATATACAGGGTGGGGCACGGGAATCAAGTGTTTTTTGAATAGCTAGTAATCGGCCATTAGGAATGGGAGGGGCGTGTGGTAGGTAGCATTCCATTCCTGGGTTCATAGCATTTAACTTTAACTAACACTCACCTTTATCTTTCAGGTGCCATCATGGAGCAGTGGACGTTAGAACACCGCATGTTCGCGTATGATCATTTTGTTAGGAGTGGCGAGTCAGTGACAGCAGTTTCAGCGTGCGTTTCGCCGCAGATTCAACATTCATCGAATGACTCTGTTCCCGCTCGTGACACAATCTTACGTTGGGTTAACAATCTTCGAACAGGAGGCTCAATAATGAAAACAAAACCGAAGGGCCGCAACGCACTGTGCGTACTCCAGAGAACGTTGAAAGGGTCAGACAAGCGATGTTTGCAAAGCCCAGGCTGCTCTGCTCGGAGACATTCAGCTGCACTCGGAATCAGCAATCGTACTGTTAGACGGATTTTGCATGAAGAATTACATTTTCACCCATACAAGTTAGCGATGGTGCAGGAATTGAATGTAAACGATTGCCCCCAACGACTGAATTTTGCACAGGAAATGCTTGCACTTTGAGCAGAATGAAAACATGATGGTGGTAATGAGTGATGAAGCCCATTTCCACCTTAATGGGGCTGTCAACAATCAAAACTGTCGGTATTGGGCTGCTGAAAATCCGCGACAACTCCATGAAAAACCGCTGCATAGCCCTAAGGTTACAGTTTGGTGCGCGGTGGGAAAGTTTGGCGTCATCAGTCCCTATTTCTTCGAACAAAATGGGGTTACCGTTACCATAACATCTGGGCATTACATTGAGATGGTGAACACCTTTTTCATCCCTGAGTTACGAAGAAGGCGTATTGCTCGTCGACATTTGTGGTTTCAGCAAGATGGGGCCTCGCCACACACCGCCAGAGCGTCAATGGCTGTTCTTCGCCCCCTGTTTCCCAACCATCTCATTTCGAGATTTGGTGACATTGCATGGCCCCCTCGGTCCCCTGACTTGTCCACATGTGACTTCTTTCTATGGGGGTACCTCAAGTCACGTGTCTACGAGGACAAGCCCCGTACATTAGATGCATTGAAGGAAGCGATCCGTCAACAAATCATCCAAATCAACAGAGACCTGCTGGGAAGAGTGGAGGCCAATTTTCGTAAATGCCTTCAACAATGCGTCGACGGCCAAGGACATCATATGCCAGATATAATTTTCGGTACATGATTATTATGACATGAAATGCTATGTTCTTACGAATGTTGTTCTACCAATATATTTTCTTTACAAAAATAAATATCATTTTCCTGATTATTCCAAAAACACTTGGTTCCCGTGCCCCACCCTTTATATAGGCCACCAGAAGGATGTTCAATTAGAGGAATCCCCAAAACAAGAAAGGAGAATCGATATATAGAAAATGGAATTGTTAAAGAAATAAATAAGGTAGGTTCAAATGATGTAATTATTGTTGGAGATTTTAACTATAGATATATAAATTGGGTAACATTACAAGCACCTGAAAATAATTACAACTTCCTTGATTGTACTGTAGAAAATGGTCTAAATCAGTTAATTAAAGAACCAACTAGAGAATGCAATTTTAGATTTATTATTAACAAATATTGCCGATTCTATATACAGTATAACATAGTCTTTGAAACACTGGCTTCAAGTGATCATTTTATAAGAAGATTGAAGGTGAAATTTGACTCAAAGTATACTGAAAATGCAGCTGAAATTCCTGACTTTAAAAATGGAAATATGACTGAACTTATTAACAAGTTAACCCTCTCAATACTCTAAGCCTCATATGAGGCTGCTAATTTAAAGCCTAAATTTAAAGGGATAACAAACACAAAATATTTAAAAAATTGTTAATTTTTGTATCCTTTGTTTCATGTAAGGCCCATATGAGGCATCTAAGTAGTTATCTTCTTGAATACTAGATGGCGTGATTTTTTACACAATTTATAAACAACAACAAATTTCATTCGGCCATTCATATTTGATGACGCGCAGTTTTGTGAAATTTCTAAGTGTAATTTGCCAAGAAAAACTTTTAATTTGAAGGTAAGACTTATTTATTTATTAATCTAATACCTTTATACACAGACAGTGATTTTTCAATTAATCCCACAAATACTTTTGTTTTGAAGAGGATTTGATTTTCTTCCTCATTTGAGGCTTGTTTGCTCGAATGGAGTCATTTCACAAACGTTTCTCGACTCGTAGTTCAATGTGATGAATATTTTTCTGTCTATAGAACCATATTTTTAATAATGCATAGCTTAATAATATTATGTAATTTAACTTCTAACGTAATTTTATTTTAATTTTATAATAAGTAATATTATTGGAATTATAAAATGCAAAATATTTTTAGCTGCCCTGCATGATGGCAACATGAATAAAAACAGCTGTCTCGGAATCAGCTGTTCGCAAGTTGGCTCAAGTACATCCAGGAGTTTGTGAGTATAATTGGTTATTTTATTATGAAATGTCAAATTACACATTGCATTATTGCCATTGAAGAGATTTCATTTATAATGTATCAAGAATGCCAAAAAATGCAAAATATCCTGACTCAGATATTGGTAATAAATAGGCTGCGTCACAAACACACCAGTACACACACACACACACACACATATTATATATATATATATATATATATATATATATATATATATAGTCACATTTATACCAATTTGGCCAATGCTGAACGTCGAATTCCTTACATGTGGACTGGTAAAAACACACACGAGCGCGTACACCTTCATATATTCGCACACACACACACACACACACACCCACAAGCATACATACACACCTATATATAATTATATATATATCGGTATATATTATAATATAAAGGGCATTTGTATGTATTGTATTTTTATGTATTCGTGTATCATCAGTTCCAGAAGAAGTATGCAACCGAACAAGAAATATTGAATGCGCTGACTACCTACTCAGAAAGTGATCTTTCAGCATCCGAGGATGAATTTGTTCTTGATAATGAGGGTGATACTAATAGCGAAGTATCATCATCTTCAGAAAATGAGGACAATACCAACCCATCAACTGCTATTATTGATCTTCATTGATCTTCCGTGACAGAAGCATAATGAAAAAATGTGGGCGCCCTTCCTCTAGTACTAATCCTGTAGTGAAACGAAGAGTTCACATAAAGGCTCCTATTGAAGTTTGAAGAGATAATGGGCCACACTACCCAACAAAAACAGATAGAAAATATACTTCTCTATGCCATCTCGAGGAATGCAAACGCAAAACACGATACAAATGCCTTCGATGCAATGAAGCATTATGCCCAGAATGCTTCCATGAATTTCATGAAAAATGAATTTTATGTAAACGTAGGTGTATTATTTTACGAAAAGTTTGTGATATATTTTTTACTATACGATTATTTTACTAAAAAAATGGTTTTCTTTTCAAATAAATATAATCAGTATACAGTATTCCCTCGAATATCGCGGGGGTTACGTTCCAGAACCCCCCGCGATAGGTGAAAATCTGCGAAGTAGAAACGATATGTTTATTACGTATTTTACGCCTTTATAAACCCTCCCCGCACTCTTATAAACCTTTCCCATGCTCTTATAAACACTTTCTACACTCGGAGTATGAAAGAGACTAACAGTATTTTAAAAAGAAAACATTTGTATATACAGTATTTTTTAATAATTTTACCAACATTAAAATTTTGTATGGGTACTCACCAGCGAAGATACTAAAACTTGAATGATGACGATGA
Source organism: Bathynomus jamesi (assembly GCA_023014485.1). Classification (NCBI taxonomy): domain Eukaryota; kingdom Metazoa; phylum Arthropoda; class Malacostraca; order Isopoda; family Cirolanidae; genus Bathynomus; species Bathynomus jamesi. Next base: position 707,708 of record JAJOZX010002159.1, on the reverse strand, counting down.
CGATGAATTAGCTGTGCAGTACTGAACGATGAAGGTGATGACGATGATGAGATGAATGTACTGCACACCAAAAGAGCATTACATCTCTTCTAAATGAATAACACGTGGAAGCGAACTGAGCAAGGCGAGATGCTGAATGCTTCGGTAGGCTGCAGATCGAGATGCGACGAACGCTAAGCCAATCAGCGCCCAGGATACTGAACAGCGTGCTCTGATTGGTCGCGTCTCATCCATCGGCCAATGGTGTGCCATGTACGGTATCATATAGGCAAAGTAGCTCAAGCAGCACAAGCTTCGCTGGTTTTCCTATCTCGCGGTTCTTTGTCAACTCAATTAGAGTACGTATTTTATTTTGGCTAGAAAAAACCGCGATGTACCGAGTCCGCGAAATGTGAACCGCGATATGGCGAGGGACTACTGTATTCAACTTTTTACACCCCAAATAGTATTAAGCCTCATATGAGGCAGATGCATAAAAGCTATATAAAATTAAAAATTTATCAAAATAATGTTGTTATGGTATATTATAGTCCATAATTAATAAAAAATTATAGTGAAAAAAATTTTACTTTGAAAAATTATAAATAAAGTGACGAGAGGGTTAAATTGTATAAATTGGGCGGAGTTTTTTGAGCTTCAACCAAAAGATATATTCAAAGTAAATCTACACACACTGTATGGAAAAAGTAAAAAAAAAAAAAAATGAAAGCTGTTCAAAGTAAATATATTCCTCAGCATAAAATAAGAATCAGAAATAACAGAGAAGCCTGGATAAACCTCTATTAAGAAAGGAATGAGAGATAAGAGAAAGGCCTTCAGCAAATTTAAGAGAACTCAAAGTGAAAGGGACCTTGAAATCTATAAAAATAAGAGAAGAAAGCAAGAAACTTATGAGATAGTAAACGCAATTTAGAGAGGAACTTAGCCAAAAATTGTAAATTAAATCCCAAAAAGTTCTTTAGTTATTTCAACTTGAAAAATAAATCTAATAAAAAAATTGGACCCCTTCATGCTGACAACAAAATTATTGAAGATTTTGAAATTGTTTTTGGAGCGAAATAGATATTTCTGCTCAGTATTTACAAAGGAAACTGTAAATAAAATTCCAGATTTTACATCAGTAACACGAGAGAGAGAGATAAATCATATATATTTTGAGGAAGTGGATATTTTGAGAGCAATTGACAGGCTAAACAGAGATAAGTCACCAGGACCTGATGAAATTTATCCTAAAATAGTAAAGGAAGCAAAATATAGCATAGCCCAAGCATTTAAAATACTTTTCAACCTTTCATTGATTAACAGCGAAATTCCAGAAGACTGGAAAAAAGCAAATGTAGTTCCACTTTTCAAAAAAGGAAACAAAAACCTAGCTAAAAACTATAGACTAATTAGTTTAACTCCTATTATTTGCAAATTACTTGAAAGTGTCATCAGAGACAAAATTATAATATAATATTCTTAGAAGAAGGCTTAATTAGTAATAGCCAACATGGCTTTCGAAATGGCAGGTCATGGTTGACAAACTTAATTGAGTTTTATGATAGTATGTTAAAGCATCTGGATAAAAAAGAATGTAGATATTGTGTACTTAGATTTTGCTAAAGCTTTTGATACAGTTCCTCAGAAGTGGTTCCTTGTTAAAGTTAGAGCTTGTGGAATAAAAGGGACAGTAGCAAATTGGATTGAGGAATGGCTTAAAGAAAGAGAACAGAAGGCCCAGTTAAATGGGACTAGGTCTACATGGAGCCCTGTTCTGAGTGGAGTCCCACAGGGGTCAGTACTTGGACCTCTACTTTTTATTTATATTAATGACTTGGAAAGGGGTCTAAATAGTAAAACCTCAATATTTGCAGATGATACAAAATTGGGACAAAATGTAAGATCTTTAACAGGTGCCATGAAAATGCAAAAGGACATTGATAAAGTAGTTGCTTGGGCAGATGGATGGGAGATGAAATTTAATGTGGAAAAGTGTAAAGTTATGCATGTTGGTCATGACAATCCAGAATTTGAGTATAACATGGATGGAAGTTGGATGAATATAGTTAAAAAAGGAGAGAGATGTGGGTGTCATTGTGAATCATGATTTTAAACCTACAACTCATTGTATTGGAATTAGAAATAAGGCTAATGCTAGATTGAACCTAATGCAGAAACACACAGAATATAAATCACCAGAAATTATAAGTAGACTACATTTCATATGTGAGGCCTCTTCTTGAGAATTGCATTCAGTTCAGTAGTCCTTATTTAGAGCAAGACAAAGACAGACTAGAAAAAGTACAAAAGAGAGCCACAAGGATGATATCATGCCTTAGACATTTTAGTTACAAAGAGAGATTGGAGCACCTAAACATGTTTTCCCTAAAGCGAAGAAGGTTACAAGGTGATATGATAGAAGTATATAAAATAATAAATGAGTTAGATAATATAGACTTCCACTCTCTTTCTTTTTACAAAGGATCATAATGATAGGCCATAGCCTTAAGCTTTTTCAGCAAAGATGTAAATCACAGTTAGTACAACAAAGTTTTTCAAATAGAATAGTAGAATTCTGGAATAGCTGAGATGAAGAAGTTGAGTTCCCATACTTTGGAGACTTTTAAGAATAAACTAGAAAAATTAATGACTGAAAGGTATTTGGTAATGGTTTTGCTGGAACTGGTAATGGTGTGAAGAAGCTTGTGAACCCTTCCCACATATACATACTTATATACCAGTATATAGCTTACTTTTTATTTGGGTAAATCTCATCACCCACACAGAGTGATGGGATGTAGGGAGGCAGCATCTCGGGTTAGGGGATACTCTGTCTTTATAACCACCATTTAGAGAGATTTCTCTGCTGAGTGGTGCCCCCCATAGCACTGTGATATATGAAAGACTCATTATGTTCACTTGCCTCATAGACACCTTTAAATGGGAGGCCCTGAATGTGTGTATATTCAAATACTCTATACAGTCTTTACAGTCCCACCTACTCCTTTTATCTTAACTGTAGCGCTTGTATTACATTATTTAGGTTATAGCTATATACACGTAGGGTGACAATAAAAATCGAAAGTTGGAGTTTTTTATTGGCCATTTGTTCAATGCTGCTACTACATGAGAAAACAACGTACTGTAAATATTAGGTCATTCAGATAATATTTAAGGGTGTCTCAAGTGAGGTAAATAATTCTCCTTATAACACAAATTAATTGTTCATTACCTAGTAAAAATAAATTAATATTTTTTTTAATTAATGTAAATAAACGTTAGTTTTAGTTCATAAAGTTTAAGTGCAGGCGTACTCCAATCGTAATAAGTATTTAAAAAAAATATTAATGAATAAGGAGAATTATTTACCTCACTTGAGACACCCTTAAATATTATCTGAATGACCTAATATTTACAGTACATTGTTTTCTCATGTAGTAGCAGCATTGAACAAATGGCCAATAAAAAACTCCAACTTTCGATTTTTATTGTCACCCTAAATTATACAGCCATGTAAAACTTCATGCAATGAGCTAACCAAATGATGTCTACAATTAGTGCAGTAGTGGTATTGATGAATGATCCACAAGATCAAAGTTTTGAAGTTAATGTACAGCTAGTAGATGTGTGACAATCTGCAATTTACAGAGATCAATTGGATTTTAATTTTGCATGTAACTGTATTTATGGTTTGTATATATTAACAGTGGAGCTACCAGGGCTGTGGAGTCGGTGCTAAAATTTGCCGACTCCAACTCCGACTCCAAAAATTTTAACATTCCGACTCCGACTTCAGAAATCTGACTTGTATAATTACGACTCCGACTCCGATGGAATGTTAAGGCCAAATTGATTACGATTAGCTTTATTAGGCCAATGGAGATTCATAAACAAGGCATTTCGTCACCACCACATGACTCATCAGGTTACTTAGTGGCTGTAACTATGCCTTAATGGCTTTTTTTCTCTCTATTCAAAAATTATAATAAATCCCAAAATACAAACTGATTGAAACTTAAACAAAATACAGTAAGATTATTATTGGTTTAGCAAATTAATAAGATGTTTTTGTATTATTATAAACATCCGTAACAAAATATACTAACCTAAACTAAATTTGTTCTTAAAAAAAGGATCGCTTCCATTAAATCTTCTTTCAGTGATGCTTATCAAAATTATCAAATTGAAATCTAAAAATCTGAAAGATTTAGGGTTGCTAGTACAAAATTTTTAAATTTCCTTATTAATTATGTTAATTAATTAATTATAATCCTTATTAATTATAAGCAACTATATTTATATATTATTTATATTTATATGTTATATATTATTTATATATTATATTATATATTAAAACATTAAGTTAAATCTATTTTACTCATAAAATTGAGCTAGGCCTAGGCCTAGGCTGCTATGGTTATAATTGAAGGATTTGCACCGACTCCGACTCCATCCAACTATGCACTTCCGACTCCACTCAAAATTGACCGACTCCATGACTCTGACTCCGACTCCTGACTCTGACTCCACAGCCCTGGGAGCTACCCAGATGGGCCCCTAGTGTGCCCACTATAAATTTTTTATCATGTCATTCAACTACACTGCATATATTTTCCATGCATAGTTAGCCTAGGTAGGAGTGACTGGCGATATCCTGTTTTGGTATCCCAAATTATTCAACCAACCAGTTAGCTCAACTGTTACACCCTTGATGATTGGTTAGGTTAAGTCATATTTTTGTTTAAACTAATGAAAATAGCAAGACTTAACCTAACCCAATCATCAAGGGCATACAGTTGACCTAACTGGGCAGTTGATTAACCTAATTAACATAAACAAGTAATTTGAAAATGTTGGAGTGCCATTTATTTTTGGTTGGTTGAATAATTTGGGATGCCAAAATAGGATATTGCCGGAGTGACCAATGGTTTTTTTTATATACTTAAGACATGGGGTAATAGGTAATAGTAGGCCCTAATAGTAATTACCTTGAAGCACTTCTGCCTCAAGGGTGCACTGCTGCCATGAAGTCTGCTCAGTGCCTCCTGAGGTGGGGCCATGATGTAGTCACCACCCTTCTTTTCTCTTGCTCCTGCCATACAATTTGGTCCACTATTGAATTTGTGAGTGCTGGTCTGGCAGAGGAGAATACCCTGGCACTGTGGGTTGGTTGGGTATATTGGCTAAAAACATGTCCAAGTATTTTTTAAAAGTATCTACTGGGACTGCACTTATATCTCTGAGGTACCATACTGAGGCAAGGAGTTAAACAGGCGAGAACCCTGCCTAGAGATACTATTATATTGAAGGGTTTGAATCCTTCTCAGGCTATTTGGTGGGAGGTGATGGTTTTTGACACATTCTGCCAGTTCTTGTTGAGGTGGGCACAATTGGTTCAGTATTGCGGGCAACTAAAACCTCTTCTAGAATTTTCCAGGTATAGATTAGGATGTATCTCTCAAACCTCCTCTCTATGGAATAAAGGTCAAGGTCTCTGAGCCTCTCTCAGTAGTTTAATTTGTTTTTACTCACCTGTTGTCCATCAGATTGCTTAATATATGAGGTAAAGGTTCTTTGTAGGCCCTCAATTTTTTTGCAATTCATTCTGTTTGTAGGGAAACCATAATTGAGAGCAGTAGTCAATGCGTGGAAGAACAAGTGATTTCCACAGGGTAAGCATGGTTATACTGTCCCTAGTTCTAAATGTCCTTTGTATGGGATATATCCTATTAGTTGTTTGCATGATGAGGTTACTTTGTCAATGTGCCTGTTGAATGTTGCATCTTCAGATAATATAACCCTATCCCTTACATGATCAGTTTGTACAACATCTTTTCCTGTGGGTCCAGTGTAGTTGAATTGTTCTTTTAGGCATTTATTTGGTCCATACTTAATTAGTTCAAATTTGTCTTCATTGAAGGCCATATTGTTTGAATCTGCCCATGTATACTATCTAGTTTGTAGATCTTTTTGTAGCTCTACAGAGTCTTCTTTTTCTGTAATTGATTTTAGTATTCTAGTATCATTTGTGAATGACAGGGGGGAGCTTCTTAGGTTACAGAACTTTTATGTTTAGCATTATAATGAATAGAATTGGTCCCAGTACTGTACCTTGTGGCACTCCACTAATCACTTCTTTTTCTATACAGGGTGAGTCAAAAGTCTCCATACATAGGCAAAATGGTCACAAAATATGCTCTATGTGGGCACCCTTACACTGAATGCACATATGGATGCGTTCCCCCCAGTCATGGCAAATGCGTGTTAACACGTCTGGTGTTACGTGTGCACACGCATCACAAATGTGTTCCTTTAGGTGGTCTGTGTTTTGTATTTTCACATGGTACACCATGGCCTTCAAGTGCCCCCCACAAGTAAAAATCAAGGGGGGTGAGGTCTGGGGACCTCAGAGGCTACTCCACGGGACCATGGTGGCCAATCCAGTGACCCAGAAACTGCTGATCCAGCCACTGGCGCACGCAGATACCATAATGGGGTGGTGCCCTGTCTTGCTGAAAGTATGCTGGAAATCCCCATCCTTGTTCAGCAGGGATGGCATGACTGTGTCTTGCAGCATGTTTAGATACATTTCAGCATTCAGATTGGTGTCAATGAAAAAAGGGCCAACAATTGTGTTGCCCCCATATCCTGCACCACACCATCACTTTTCCAGCGCCTTGCATCTTTGAGGGACTCATCCAGTGCGGGTTGTCATCACTCCAATAATGTATGTTTTGACGATTAACCTCTCCATGAACATAAAAGTTGGCTTCATCTGAAAACAGGATGCCAGCTGAGAACTCTGTGTCTTCATCCACTTTTGTTCTTGCCCATTCACAGAATTCCAGCTGCCTGTCTGGGTCATCTTTGCCAAGATACTGCAACATTTGCATTTTGTATGGATGCCATCTGTGCTCTTTCATAATGCAGATGATACTCCTTTGGCTGACACTGCATTCTATAGACATCCATTGAGTGCTTTTTTTGGGGACTCTTTGCGAATGCTACCAGCACCATGGTCGCTGTGCCTTCATTGGTGGCTGTTCGTGGATGGCCACTTCTCAGTTGGTCTGCAACACTTCCAGTTTTCTTGAACTTCTCAATGAGTTTGGCAAAGGTGTCGTGTGTGATGTGCATGCTGGGGGGTGTGTGTCCTGTTAAAATACTTGGCAACCTTGCGACAGCTTCCTGATCCTGCCAGAAGAATGATCTGTATATGCTCTTCTTGGGACAAAGGCATCTCAGCACATCACCTGCAAAAAAATTAAAAATAAATAATCACTTATTTATCATGACCATTTTGCCTATGTATGGAGACTTTTGACTCACCCTGTAGATCTTGCTCCATTTATAATTATTTGTTTTCTGTCAAAGAGAGAGGCATGGATCTATTTTCCTTTTTTTCCACAAATTCCGAGTTCTTTTAGTTTATGGAATAATATTCCATGGTCAACCTTGTCAAAAGCTTTTGCAAAGTCTACATAGATGACCTCAACATTGTGGTTTTCTCCCAAATATTGTAGGATTGTATTGCAATGGTCTGTAAGTTCAGTAAGGCAGGATCTCTCTTGTCTGAAGCCATGTTGAAAGTCTTCTAAGAGATGTTCATTTTCTATAAAATTAACAATGTGGCTTTTCAGGACTTTCTCAAATATTTTAATAGTACTGTATAGGAGGTCAAGGATATGGGTCTATAGTTCTTGGCTTCCTTTCTTTTGCCTCCTTTGTAGATTGAGGTAATATTTGCTTGTTTCATGATTGATGGTATTCTACTGGTGTCTAGTGAGGATCTCCACAGGATTTTCAAAGGCAGAGATAAAGTATGTTTGCATTTTTAAGAATCTTGGCTCCAATTCCATCTGGACCAGGGGCTGAACTCCCTGATAGCTCTGTTATTGCCTGTTGTATATCTCTAGTAGTTATTTGTATATCTTCCAATAATGATCTGTCTTGGTCTTTTTCTTCCTTATCAAAAAATGCTGAGGTTTTTATTTTCTTAGCTACTACAGGGGTACTCCAGCTTAAAGGATATTGAGATTGTAGAATGTTTGCCATTTCCTGTGGATTAGATGTAAGGGTAGTCCATCTTTAGCAAGCAATGGGCCAATGCTCATTTTGACAACTGCTTTGTCAAGAAGAATTTGCTATTTTCTTTCATAGTGCCAATAGGTTTGTGTTCATTTTCAATATTCTCTTATGGTTGACTGGAAGCCTTTATTTTAAGTTCTAACCTCAGTATCTGTTTCTGGATGTTACTACGTCTTGCATCACTTAATTGCTTTGTCAGTTGTTTAGATACTGTAGCTTTGTTCTCTTTCTCATAAGTGTCCTTCTGTATCTGTTCTTTTGTCAGACTGTGCTTCTTTGCAATATCATTTTTCTTTGGTGTGTGCCTGTATGATGCTGATGATAGCAGGTATTGTATTCTACTCTAGCATTCTTTTGGTTCTAGATTTTCTAATTCATTAAGTATTAAAATCACCATAACTCAGTCCCTAATTGACATAGAAGAGTGTTTTAAAGCGTTTATGAAAGGTAATTGCACACAACAAATTAGCATTAAAAAAAAAAAAAAAAAAACTATTCCATTTGAAGGGGTCTTGGCCCCCCTAAATTAGATTTTTTTTTAAATTTTCATATATATAAAAAATGAGTTTCAACTTTATTCTATCAATATATGAAAAGAAATATATGTGTATTTGCATATAAAATAGGTATTTACAGATTTCAAAATGGCTACTTTTACTTAAGACTAATTTTTACAAATTCATGTAAGCTGTTAGGTAATTAATACATTGCAATTTACACATGGTGCAATAATTCTTAATGCTAATAATCTATACTTACCTAAGCTTATATATAGTTAATTTTCAACAGATTTTTATCCTAGTTTTGGTTCCAAACTCCCACTAACTTCTTGAACTTGCTTTGAATTGAAGGAGTAAATAATCTTAACACCAGGCTTGATATTTGGTGTCATCATGATAGAAATCATATTACTTTGTTTTATCCAGCAAACATCCTCTTTCATCGGAAAATAATACTGAGTGGTAGATCCTGATGAGGTGAGGAAACTGATTTTATAATCACCATATTCTTCTGAAGTGTGTAAAATAATTCCAAACCAAACTTTATCATCATATTTACAGGCAACATACTGGCCAATTTGATATTCATTTTCTTCAACTAGTTGACTGTCTTTATCTGGTTCAGCCCCAGTACTTATTCTAAGCAATTTACAATTATCAGAATCAGATGTCTGATAAGCTTGTATTAGGTTTTCTGACTCTGGTACAAACCTGTGGAAACCCCATGTACCTTTAACAGGTAAAGCTTCATTAAACCTACTAGAAAGATTGAGTTTATCTGCATGAAACTCCTCCTTTGTAACATACAAATGAATAATTGAATTGAAATGTTCAGTGCAAAAATCATAGAAAGCTCTTGGTGTTAGAATATTGTTGCGGGGAAAACGATGAATTAAATAGAATACCGTAACTTGGCTACTTCTTGATGATGGGAAAAGGGAAGGTCCCGGGTGGTGAAGTTTTTCTCACCTCCACTGACTGTCACTGAGGGGCAAACGAGACTCCCACACTGCTGAACCAAGAAATGGACTCAACCCGCTAGCTATCTCCAAAGATTAACACCGTGTCTGAGTCAGGTCCACTTGAGAACCTGGAAAGCCCTGGCTTCAGGAAAGGTGTGTGCAATGGTACACCCAACAACTTGAGGACCTCAACTGAATATGGGCATACACAACAAGCAAGCAAGATTTTAGCAGACTGATCGTGAAGTAAACCAAATGTGGCTGGATGAGAAAAGCAGATATTACCCTCTGAATTGTTTAATAAAGAGAATCTGGAGGTATTGTCGATTCAAGGACCCTGGGTTGTACATCCTGTTTAGGTGGATTACCACCAGTGCTACCACAAGAGGGGATATCAACTGCCTTGTGAAAGGGTTGTTCGAATCCTCTACAATGCTCTTGTCACAAGGAAATCCTTGAAAGTAACGACCCCAGTCTATAAGGACAAAGGCTGAAAAAAAACTAGTTGGTAGAATTCTAAGGATTTATTAGAAATTAACTTGAATTATTTACAAGAACTAGGATGGGTTATGAGCTTGAGTCTAGACATGGCTTAAGATCAAGAAACGGAAATCCAAAAACCCTGAAAGGGTATGCTATACAATGGTGCTTATGATTACAATGACAAAAATACTTGACAACAAAAATGGAATTTCCAGAAGATGATAAAATAATTTAACCTATGCTAGAATGGTAAAATTAGACAATACAATAGACCTCACTGGACCTAACATCCTTAAGCTAGACTTGAGGTCAATCCAATTGCAAGTATCTATTATAGTTAAGCCATGGAGAAGCAAAACCTGAAGCTATTGGTCCTAGAAATACCTTAACCTGCACACCGTTATGCACAGGCAATGTCCAGTATCACAAGGCACTGTTTTTCTTGAATTTTCTTTTTCTTAACAAATTGAGTTGGCAGGCTAGAACTTCCACAAGCGCAAGCCAACTGTGACTTTGAAAAATGAGGTTTTTTTTTTCTGAAAATTGAAGGCGAAATTTACTGATACCAGAATCAAAAAACAAGATCAAAAAATTCCTCAAAATGGGTCTAAACAAAACTACTGAGTTAGTCAGGCATTAAGCAAAACTAACTCCGTCAACATGGGGGTTACATAGTGGCCAATCCTGAAATGAGAAGAAAACAAGATGTTAGTCAAGACAACCCCACTACAATATGACCAGTATCAGTATGTTGCAAACTAGCCTTTGCTACAACTCTTTTAATAGTTCCTCCAATACCATCACAAGCATTTTTCCCATGACTTGTGGCAAAGAAGTTCCACTCAGCCTTCATACCAAAATCCTGTTCATGATAGCATAGATTGCTGAAATTATATTTGTTTTTGTAGTGGCTTCCACACCCATCAGAGAAATAAATTACTTTTTGTACATTGGGAGATTTCTGTTTAATATCCTTCATTAAATATTGCTGAAAAGTGTGAACTGCTGATGTTGAGTGCTCAAGACAATCGCTAATAATACAGTAACTAGTACGAATTAATTCCTCATCCTTCATGTGATACACCACAAATGGATGGAGGGTCACCTGGTCATTTGTCCAGTGAAAACTTTGTGGTTCATCTTGAGTGATGAATAGTTTTCTGCAAAATCCCCTAGCACAAGTATTTCATCACAGCGAAGATTCTGTTTCATAGTCTTCAAATACTGACTCTGGCTTTTTACAATGTAGTGGTGCCTAGTAAGAGAGAATATTTCTGAAAGGTGTTCAATAAATTCATCTGGAGAAGCTATATGAGTTTCCACTGTTGATCTATCTGCATTAGTCCAGTGAACATATTCAACAGAATCTCTGCTTGTCAAGGAAGGTATAGTATTTAAGAAATTACATATGCCTATGCTACCAGGATGTTCTCAACATCCATGTAACATGCATGTAGAAGAATTTATATCACAAACACTTTTTTCCATAAGTGTGTAATAGGTTAAGTTTTTCTCTGCAATTGCTGATACCATAAGTTTAGGATTCTGGTGGTGGGTGCAAACACAAACTGAGTGGGTTCCTTTGCCTCCAGCAATTACACACCATTTAGGCCTCAGATTGGCAAAGGTAGAAAACCCTATGCTATTATCATTGTTTTCTTTATACAGGGTGATTCAAAAGTCAGGTTACATAGGGAAATAACTGTATTATGTAATGATACAGGGGAATAGTCACATCACATGTTCGATATGGCCACCATTAACAGCAATGCTATTATCATTGTTTTCTTTATATTCTGAATATAATTCTTTCAAATTTCCTAGTAATAGACATTTTTGCTTGCACTCTTTTTCACCATCTTTATTTCTTATGCTAACACAATCAGATTTCCCTGCACACAAATGACTGACTTCATCATCTTTGTAGAATTCCTTTATTTCAGAGATTATATCTTCAGTTAGTTTCCTTCCTTTACTGTAGATAGGAATCTGTGGCATAATACCAAATGTATGTTTCAAATGTCTGGCTTTGTCAACCATGTACTGTATCTGGTTGCACCAAACAAATCCATTGTCCTAGAAATAGGAAATGGTGAGAGTATAAGTATCTGAAGCCGAGGCATTCCATGTCAAGTGTACACCCTTTTTGGTAATTTCTGCCACTCATCTCACTGATTTTAATGATTTTTGGTGCGGTAGTTGGGTATGATGAGTAATGAAGCATGACCAAATTTTAGTCACTTGGGTCAAATAGTTTGGGAGTAATGCCCCCCCCCCATCATTTGCAGTCAACAGCAGGGTTGACAAAAACCCAACTGATTTTTTGCTGGGTAATTGGTTTTTTTGCTGGTTTTTTGCCAACCCTGGTCAGCAGCGTAACATCATGATTTTGAAAGGTCATAACTCGGGATCTAATGGATGGATTTTAATGATTTTGGTGTCAAAATGCTCAGAAAAGATGGCAGAATAACTTTAATTTTATGAACAGAGTGCATACATTGCATTAAAAAAGTTGCATATATATTTCACCTTTGACCTTGACCTCAGGTCAGACTTCCAAATTCAAGGTCATGAAAATTGGCATAAGTAAAGACCTTTTAGATGAAGTATATTCAAGCAAAAAATTGGAGTGGGATCTCCATGGGCTTGCTTTCCACAAGCATTTGAAATTGTGCATGTTGAAAATTTTGAGCATTTTATTTAAGATAACTTCACAAATAGTTCGTATGTATGTATGTATATAAATATATGTATAAAAGAAAAGGGAGTATTGTCATCACTGAATCCAAAGATGGTGGAAGGAATTGCCACTGGAAGTAACTAACATTGTTAGAGAGTTTTTTAGAAAAGATGAAATAACAAACAAGGCCAAAAACACACAGGCCACACACACTGTAAAGACAACACACAGCATAAGGGCAACAAAGGACACAAACACAAATAGCACAAATAGGACAAGAGGGCAGTCAAGAAAATGAAGTAAAACTGTCCCCCAATAAGGAGCCAAAAAACAAAAGCCAAGAGTAAATATGGGGAAGGAATTATATGCAGGTATTATATAAAAGATAATTGCAGATTTAAAAGAGGACAATGTACAGTGCCCGCGAAAAGTATCCGATCACTCAAGAAAATACAATATTTTCCCTTGATATTCAGAGACACATAATTCACTTTCTATTTGTTCTAGCGACATCTGGTAACTTTGAGGTTGCTCGCTGATATGAGAGCTATCCAACGCATTCTCAAATTAGTGTTCTGGTAGCCTTCGTTGCGGGTGGCTGTGTCTCAAAGTTGTCAGATTTCACTGTTTGTGTAAATTTATTGATATTTTGTTATTTTTTACAGAAAGTGGTGTAAATAAAATTTATATATAATGTGTGCTAAAAAACAACTTAAGAGTGATTGTCGAGGTGCTATTGTTGCTTTGCATACATGTGGGAAATCACAGAGACAGATAGCTAAGGAATTAAACACATCCCAAAGTACCGTTAATTTATGGGTTTCACGGGCTAAGAACAATGCCGGCCTAACCACGCCAGTCCCTAAAAAACGATCTGGCAGACGAGAAAAACAAATTCACGAACAGACAAACTTATGAAACGTTTAGTATTGAAAAACCCAACAATAACTGCGAAAGAAATAAAATTTAATATGAATAATTTGTTATCTGGTGTTTCTGAACGAACTATCCAGGAGCGGCTCCAAAAAGAACTCGGATTACCATCTCGCCATGCTGCTAAGAAACCGTTCATTAATGAAAAAATGCGTAAAAAACGTGTCGCATTTTGTAAAAAATATATTCATTGGACTGTTGATGATTGGAAGAAGGTTTTATTTAGTGATGAGTCGACATTTTTGACATTCAGAAGTTGTCTAAAAAAGGTTCGCCGGCCCATTGGCTCAAATAGGATGGACCCTAAATACACCCTAAAGACAATGAAACACCCTCCAAGTGTGATGGTTTGGGGTTGTTTCGGTTACTATGGGCGTGGAAACCTATATTTTCTTCCGAAGAACACAACTATGAATGGTGCACGGTATTTAGCAATGCTACAGGATAAACTTCCAATGGCAATGGCAATCCAAAGGACAAAAAACATACATGCATGATGGTGCACCATGTCACAGGGCCAAATAGTGACAAATGGATTACTGACAATAAATTTGATATTTTGGATTGGCCTGGTAATAGTCCAGATCTCAATCCGATAGAAAATATGTGGCTAATAATAAAAAATAAGGTTGAATGCCACGACACTGGCTCAGTCGAAAAATTACAAGAAGCCATCAAAAAGGTATGGTGCAAGGAAATATCAGTGGAAGTTTGTCAAAACTTGATTAAATCCATGCCAAAACGTCTAGAACAAGTCATCCAAACCAAAGGGCAGATGACAAAATACTAATATAAGGTTAGTATACATTTAAACATTGTTTTTTATGTAAAAAATACAAATTTCCAGGGTGATCGGATACTTTTCGCGGGCACTGTATATATGAACATCCCCCAATATGCAATTTCTTCTATAATAATGGTCATTGTAAATTTGGAGACAGATGTAAATTCCACCACCCGGACATTTGCAGGACTTACGCGAAATATGGAACCTGAAAATTCAGGAAAAAATGCTACTATCAACATCTCCCGATGGACTCGACGAACAAAGGAAAAAGTTTAAATGACAATAGGAATAAAAATAACAATAGGAACACAATAAGTGAACAAGAAAATTTTTTCAACATTGCGGACACCTTACGGATGCTAAATGTCATCCACATGCAGTTGACACAGCTGGAAACCCCCGAGCCAAATCGCTACTGGGCAAGAAGCTACCAATACAAGTAGGTGGAAATGGATCTCTTTCAGAGGATCATAGGGCAAAGAATCAAGCAATATCGAAGGAAAACGAACTTGAAATGCACAAGGGGCAACAAAAAATAGAGAACATAAAAATTGTCCTGGCTAATATTCAAGGAATAAGACCAAACCAATCACTCAATAAGGTTTCATACCTGAAAGGATTTATGGATGAAACAAGGGCGGACATCACATGCCTCACAGAAACTCATCTTAAAGATTGCCAAGGAAATTGTGAAAACTGCGAACATTGTATTGATAAGAAAGATATAAATATAGAGGGCTTCAACTTACTAAGAGTGGATAGAATGACGAGATGGAAAGGTGGCTGTGCTATATATGTAGAGGAAGGTCATATGACAGGGATGATAATAAGTAAATCAAACAGCTATGTGGAACTCCTAGCAGTGAAAATAGAAAAACTAAACTTGATAGTAATAGTCATCTATAGACCTCCAAGCACCCCAACCAAAAAATTCTCGGAGGCCATTGATGACATCAGGAAGCTAATAAAGGCCATAAACCCTCCATCCCCCCAATATAATGATCTGCGGAGACTTTAACTTCCCATCTATAAAATACAAAAAGGTGGAGAGGAATATATATATATTCACCAGGACAAGGGGGCCACAAGAGAAGACCAGGAGCAAGCAAAAATGTTGAATGCTCTCACAAATGAGTTTATGCTGACACAGGAGATAACAGAAAATACCAGAAAAAATAACTGCCCGGATCTGGTATTCACAAATAACAAACTTGATTGCTGATATAAAAATAACCCCAACTATTATCTCGGACCACAACTTAATCAAGATATCAATAAATATGACGACAGCATTAAAAGACAATACACATATTGTGGAAAGAAGTAAATTTGGGGCCTTTAACTTAAACTCAGACTATAAATTGGGAAGCAATCAGATCGCGCACGGCCCAAATAGAATGGAGAACAATTTTCGAGAATAAAACAACTGAAGAAATACTAACAACTTTGGAAGAAAAAAATGGTGAGAATTTTAGAAAAATATGCTCCGAAATCACAGCCAAAAGGAAAGAGGAGCTGGCTAGAGAGGCAAAAGAGAAGACTATTCCGCAAAAGAAAGAGAGTGGAGGCAAAGTTAGGTAACTGCGGAGATAGTGACAGGAAAGCAATAAAAGAAAAACTGGAGGGTATCAATAGGGAAATACAAGCCCTGATTAAGGACCATACAGAGAGGGAAGAGGAAAAGGCGGTAGAAGCAATAAAAGAAAATCCAAAATACTTCTGCAGCTATGCAAAAAGGAAAACAAAAATGTGCGCCGCTATTGGGCCCTTAAGGATGGGAAATAATGAACTAACCGACGATCCAAAAGAAATATCTGATACATTGAGAGCTCAATATGAATCAGTTTTCAGTACCCCAAAAAGTGACAAAGCGATACCTGACATAAATGCATTCTTTGAAGAGGAATTGCAAGGAGAGTATATAACAGACTTTGATTTTACACCAGAAGATGTAGCGAGAGCTATAGGACAAATGAAACCACATTCAGCTGCAGGTCCGGACAATTGGAACGCATTATTGATTAAAAACTGTAAAAATGAAATAGCTACACCTTTATACTGGATATGGAGAAGATCCCTAGACACTGGGGAAATACCAAGCATCTTGAAAAGAGCAAACATTGTCCCTATATATAAAGGAGGGGACAGATCTCAAGCAAAGAACTATAGACCAGTGTCATTGATGTCCCACCTCACCAAAGTATTTGAAAGAATAGTTAGAGAGAAAATTTATGATTTCCTGGAGACATGGGAAAGATTCAACGAAAATCAGCATGGATTCCGATCAGGTAGATCATGCCTATCACAACTAATAGAATACTACAACAATATCCTAGATGCATTGGAAGGCAATGACAACTACGATGTTATATACAGTAAAACCCTGATTAGCACAGTTTCGAATAGCACGGTTTTCAAATTAACACAGTTTATAAATTGACACCAAATCCTGAATAACACAGGGTCAAACTTCGATTAGCACGGTAATATTTTCAAATGTCACACGCAAAGTCGCTGTCTTTTGCTGTGTTCTCAAATGTTTTTAAAATGTTTTTAAATGTCAAATTACGTACTATATTGCGTCATGCTAAATGTGGTATCATTGCAAGCCTTCTGTTTGTGTGTGTAGTGGCAACTCCATCCTGTGTTGACAAAAAACTGCACATTACATAATCTACCCTCAATAACTATGAATAAAAGAAAGACTGACAAGAAAAGTGCTGGTGTTAAGAAGCGGAATGTATTCGCCGAAACTTGGAAAACAGTCCTTGCTGCTACAGGCAGATGCATGCAGAGAAGAAGAAAGAAAAAAAGAAGAGAAGGCGGTTCAAATGACCCTAGATAAATATTTTTCAAGGAAGTAGATTTGTACTGTATAGAATATTTTTCACTTTTTTATGTACAGTACCTACTATAATGTTTTGTTTCTAATAAACTGTTGATTAGTGAACACATTTTGACTATCCTTTACTATTATATTAGGTTGAAATATGGTAAAAAAAATGCTTTTTAAAAAGTCAGCAAAAATTTTGAGTCCTGGAACCAATTACTGCATTTCCTATGTATTACTATGTTTGATTAGCACAGTTTTGAACAGCACAGCATTTTCACAGAACGAATTAACCATGCTAATCGGGGTTTTGCTGTACACAGATTTTGCTAAAGCTTTCGATAAATGTGACCATGGTATAATAGCACATAAAATTAAATATATGGGAATAACAGGCAAAGTGGGAAAATGGATCTACAACTTCCTTAGAGATTGTCTGCAGGTTGTCAAAATTCAAGGTATATCATCATCAGAATCAGAAGTACGCAGCTCAGTACCACAAGGGACAGTACTGGCCCCACTCCTGTCCTTTGCAGACGATACAAAGATCAGCAGAAAAATCAGCGATGTACATGACGTGGAGGCCTTGCAGAGGGACACGAACAAAATATACAAATGGTCAGAAGATGTGTCATTCAACGCCGAGAAATTTTGGCTCTTGAGATATGGTAGAAAAGAAGAACTTAAACAGACTGCATATTATGCTCCAGATAGAAAGGAAATTCAGAGAAGCATGAAAGCGATTGATCTCGGGATAATAATGACAGATGATGCGAAATTCGAAACACAAAATCAGATAGCGATAAATAAAGCAAAAAGAGTCGCCGGACAGGTTCTAAGAACGTTCAAGAGAAGGGACAGGACAGTAATGATTCCCCTGCTAAAAACACTGATTATACCAAAACTTGAATACTGCTCAGTTTTGACGTCCCCATATAAAAAGGAAGAAACTAATAAACTAGAAGAAACACAAAGGCGTTTCACAGCCAAGATTGATGGCTGCAAAGAACTCAACTACTGGGAAGACTACGTAAACTAAATCTGTACTCACTGGAAAGAAGAAGAAGAGATGTATATCATAATCTACATATGGAAAATGATTGAAAAACTGGTACCAAACCTAAAACTAAACCCAATTACCATTCAAACAACAGTGGAAAATAGGAAAGGCAGAATGTGTAGTGTTCCCAAATTAAAGGCCTGACAAGGGACCTCCTCAACCCTGAAGGAAAATAGCTTGGTTGTCAGGGGGGCCAAGACTTTTCAACCAGCTTCCTAAGGACCTCAGAAACGTAACGGGGGTCAAAGTTGAAGTCTTCAAGAAAAGACTGGATACCTGGCTCAGGACAGTACCAGATGAGCCAGGAGTGCCTGGCTATGTACAGTGGAGAGCGCAAGAAAGCAACTCGCTGCTCCTCCAGGCCAGACCTAGAGGCAGGGCCACCAGCTTGACCTCTGTGTGAAGAGAGACCAACGCATGAAACAACATAAGGTTCATAAGGTAAGTAGACAAATGGCAGGCAAGAAAGACTGTGTAACAATAAAAGAAAATGGTGAATGAAAAAAATATCAAGAGGTTAGTTTTATGTAATCTAAAAGAAGCATATCAACAATTTAAGTTCAAGTTTCCAGCTCTCTCTATAGGGTTTTCAAAATTTGCAATGCTATGCCCCAAAGAATGTGTTTTGGTGGGAGCAAGTGGGACACAGTGTGTGTGTGTGTGCATCTGCACAATTCATCAGAATGTTAAGTTAATGATGACAGGTTCTAGAATGGCAGAAATTACCAGTAAGGAAGAAACTCTGTTGAGTAGTTACCACTGCACTTTAGCCAAAATTATTTGTGACAAAAGTAAAACCTCTTGCTATTTAGGAGTGTGTGATCAATGCCCTCGACCTGATTCACTAAAGGAAACTACTCTTACATGTTAAGAAGAAAAAGGTATTGATGAAATCCAGTACAAACAGTGGACAACAACAGATTGATCTTAGCTGGACTGTGTTATTTGAAATTTAGAAGATTTCCTAGATAACTTTATTTCTTGACTAACTCGACTAAGGCATCATGATTTCATTGCCAAACAACAAGCCAAGTATTCAGAAAAAATGAAATGGATGGAGGCGATTTTTTGGTGATTGGGGACTTTTCCAAAAACTATTCCTTTGTAGTGCAAGATTGTGCTCAAGGATTTCACTGGAATAATTGCCAAGTGACACTTCATCCATGGGTTTATTATTACAAAGAGCAAGAAAAAGTAAATCACAGCTTTCTAACTATTATCTCAGAGTGTAATACACATAATATTGTTGCAGTGCATCTATTCATAAAAGTTTTAATAAATCATCTTAAGTCAAATTTTCAGCGACTAAACAGAATTATATATTTTACCGACGGATGCGCAGGTCAATACAAAAACTGCAAAAACTTTTTAAATTTATACTGCCACCATGAAGAATTTGGAGTTAAGGCTGAGTGGCAAGGGACCATCGGATGGTGTTGGAGGAACCATCAAGCAGGAAACATCAAAAGAAAGTCTTCGTAGGCCATATGAAAATCAAATTCTGTTCCCAAAAGATCTTTTTGATTTCTGTTCCTTAAAATTGACTCGAATGTCTTTTAGTTTTGCAACACAAAAACAATACTCAAATGAGAGAGAATTTTTAGATCCAATTGTATCAAAAGTGAGAAACATACCAGGAACTAAAAAATTACATTCATTCATACCACTGACAAAAAATTGTTTAGAAGTACAAATGTACAGTGCCTCAGTCGAAAGGAATTCGCTTCCCCCGAACAAGCCACTCAATTAATTGAAAATGTTGCAGGATATGTAACAGTGGAGTATGATAACCACTGGTGGATTGGGTGTGATGGAAACATCCTGGTGAGGGTGAAGTGAAAGTAAACTTCCTTCACCCTTGTGGCCCAAACAAGTCATTTACTTATCCTGAAAATCCTGATATACTTAAGTAGATTTGTCCGACATCCTCACAATCATAAACCCAATGACAACTACTGGAAGAACACACACAGTCACAATAAAGGAAACCAATGAAGCCAACATGATCCTGAAAAAGTGTCATCTTAAAAAGTACCATATTTTTCGGTGTATAAGACGCACTTTTTTCCAAAAAAAGGGGTCTCAAAATCACCCTGCATCCTATACACTGAAGGTCATAATATGACCTCTATATTGGCTAGAAGAACTGATGGATTTTTACAAAAATTCATCCTCTCTGTCCCTCCTGACTGTGTATTGGTTTGGTCAATTTTACACTAAGTTTCTACTCTTCCCAACCCACTGATAACAAGAAAAACAGTACGTATTGCATGATGACTTACTTTTATGCTTCATAATATATAGTATAGTCTCCCGTATACTTAGTACTATTTTCTTATGATGAGTATGGGTGAAAGAAAATGTATCACCATACTCTTGATGGAGGGCTTTAACAAAAGTCAGCCTCGCTGGTAGAAAATTACGAACATTTTCTGACAACAAGGCAGTTGGTCATAATTTTTTTCCTGAAAAAAAAGGCCTTGAAAATAGGGGTGCGTCTTATACACTGAAAAATATGGTAATCAAGAAAATGGATACAAACTTAGTCAAAAACATATAATCAAAAACATATAATCAAAAACTTACAACTGCATGGAAAATGTGAGTACTGCTATTTAAATTGTTTATTGACATGTATGCCTGTATACTGTAACTAACTATATTTTAATAATTACATTTATGAATACAGTTCTAAGTATTAGTCTATCTTAAATTGTACAGCTTCCTAATATTAAATTATTATTAAATAGCGGAAATTCCTCTAACCCTCTAGTCGTTAGAGCCTGTGACTGTGAATAAATAGTTCTGGGTTAGAATCCTAGTAGCTTAGAGATTAGAAAACTTATTTTCTCCACAAGCGTGTGCCCAATGTCTATGCTTGTTTCTGCCATACAGTAGAATATATAAAATCTCTAAACTAATATGGAATGAAAAGAAAAACCTGTTTTGGCACACTGCATAGTATCTAGGCCTAGGTCCTTCAGAAGTTAGAATGAGGTACACACCTAGGCCTTGGGAGGTAACTAAGGGGCTTAACTACCTACCTTGCTAATTAATTTTTTAAACAACTCCTTATGATAATTTTACTTAAATTTTTAATAGGTATAAAATTTATATTTTTCAGGTTCAGCACAGCAATATGAAGTGTTAATTCATCAGAAATACCTGTACAAGTTAGTCATTGTTCACTGTTCAAACTTCAAACACCTAAATTTCAAATTATTTTTAACTGCAAAAATTATATAGGATTTGTGATAAAAATTATTGATACTTTTAGAGAACCAAATAATTTGTTTGTAAAAATCTTGATGCTTACCTATAGGTATATATCAAATCATGTATGTAGCTATAATAAGTATGTATATGAAATACAGGGCATTTCAAAAAGAGTTATACAATTTTAAACGTTTATTTACAAAGAACCAGAAACCTCATAAACGTGAACAAAACAGTTTTTGAAAGCTTATGAAATGATAATTTTTTGGCAGTAAGTTTAAGCAAAATTAATGAAAATGCAGTTAAGCAAAATCCTTGTAATTGACGTTCTCGATGTGTGCCCCTGCAGTTCAGACAGGCTTTGATCCTGACTCTTAAGTTCTGTCCAACTTTCCTCCAGGTCTCGGGGGACATTTCCTGGAGGTAGTCTGATACCTTCTGCTTCAGATCATCCAGGGTGGTTGGCATAGACAGAGTCCTTGGCAGCCCCCCAGAACCAGTAGTCCAGAGGGTTCAAGTCTAGGGTATGGGTGCCTAGTCATGAGTGATACCCAGGGAAATGAGGTGGTTTCTGAAGAGCTGCTGCAGGATAGTGATGGTGTCACCACTGTATGAAGGGCATTCCAGAAGAGATCACCCAATACATGTCACCACTCTGACTCAGATTTTGATGAAAATTGACATATGAGGTTCTTCCAGGTGCTGATTTCACTGGTCAAAATAAAAAAGTTCTATGACCCATAGTTTTTGAGATATGTGCCTCCAAAATCTTGGGGGCCCCACTTTACCACCTAACTTTAATGGGCAATAACTCCCAAACATCTTACCGTAGACCTATAAAACTATACATTTTTAGAATCAGCATGAAGAGATCTATTAAATGATACCACATCCAAAAAAAAAAGTTCATTTATTAAACTTCTACCAATTGTTAAAAGATACAAAACAATAAAAAATATGGGTATGTAATTGCAACATATTTCAAAAAAATTATTGAAAAAAAATAAGTACATTGTGAAATTTTGACATTTTTACGCCTGCAGACTGAAATAGAGAACTACAAATGATACATTCACATGGATGAAAATAAACAGCAAAAATACAAATTGAACACACATTACATAAAGTTGATTCATAATTACACGAGTTTTTTCAACTCATTTTCTAGGAAAACATTGAATATGCATTGTTCCTGGCTTTAAAGTTGGTGTGCTTAATAAACCTAAAATTTTATCTCTTGATATGTGGCATGTATCTCTAATTTGTGGAAAGTAATAGTAAACACTGTATCCTGATGGGTGCAAAAAGCTAACCTCAGTCATCAAATTCCTCATTATAGGAATGTACAAATCCCAACCATTTCTGATCATTGTAAGTACAAACTATGTACTCTCCTATTTTCGGATTAACTTCAACATTATCTTCACCCAGAAAAGCTTTACTTATAATCCTCACCTCACCAACTTCATCAGAAGATAATTCAAATGTTTGTTATTTGCATTACTCCCAAACTATTTGACCCAAGTGGCTAAAATTTGGTCACACTTCATTACTCATCATACCCAACTACCACACCAAAAATCATTAAAATCAGTGAGATGACCTGACATAAGGCATGCACACTTGACATGGAATGCCTCACGTCTGAAAAAAGGCAGGAAACATTTAATTCTCTAACTTGTTGTATCGCAGATGGACATACAACAGTTCATTTAGCAGAAGCTCTTTTAAAACCATCGATTGGCATTGGCTGTACATAGTGATGTTAAAAAACCGTGGTTTTTTTTTTTTTTTTAGTGCCAATTTAATTATAAGGTATACTTTTGCAGTGATATATATTATAAAAATAAATAAATAATAAAATAGGCCATATGGTACCAGTATAGAATGCCCTTTTCAGCCTATTTACAGAAAAAACTGGCCTCTTTCTTGCACTGAAAGTCTTGTATCTTGAGATCCGTTAAACTTGCGAGAACACTGGCTGGGAGCTGACTGCCCATTGTCCAACCTTTCCAGGACTCTCCCATCCATGCCTCGGATTTTGAATCTCCCACTTAACTATCCTTTAGACCCGCGATGACATATTCCCCCCTCCCCCGAGACCATTCATATATATACACATATACATATATACCAATATATACATAAATATTTATATACACATTTATATCTATTATATACCCCATACACACGCATACATCCAGAATTCCAGATACATACGCACGCATACTCACATATATACCTACACAAACTCATACACCTCTATTTCGCCCTTTCATTACCTCTGAGATCATTTAGCACATACAGTAATATCCATACAGCCAAAAGAAACTGATTAAGCACAGACAGAGCAGCAAAGCTAGTATTTATATCCCAAAATGCAAAATTCCAAGAAAGTGAAGTAAAACATGGTGCTACATTGGCTTCGTCATCATCCAAATCTGCAATAAGTACCAGTACCTGTGATATTGAAACTATATGCTCTAATCAATCTACTGATAATGATTCTTCATTGGAAATAGAATCAGATAATGAAAGTTAAACAGCATTAGGTTAACACAAATGTTAAAGAAAGAGATGAATATTTTTATTTTTTTATTTTTCTATTTGGAATATATATATTTTTTTTTTTTTTTAGTTCAGGAAGAACCGATTCGCCTCTATTTAAAGGGCATATCTCAGCTGAAAAACAAAGAAAAAGTGAGAGGAAAGACAGAGGAAAAAGAAAGGGTGGAGGGGACAGTCGAAGTGGAAAAAGACCAAGGACTGCAGGGTCGAGCCCCATCATCCTTGGGTGCTAGGGCCGGGAGGGCGCACGTGAAACCTCCAGGAACAAGCACGTACAAACGAGCACTCAAGAGCACGAGCTTAGAACCCCCTTGCGGGGTTGGATATATATATATATATATATATATATATATATATATATATATAACACTGGTATTCTTGCCAATCACAATTATATATATTGTTTTATACCAGTATTATGTATTTTTTATTATGTATATTATACCAGTACCTGTGATATTGAAACTACCATATATGCTCTACCCAATCTAGTGATGATTCTTCTATGGAAATGAAGGTTAAACAACATTAGGTTAACAAAAAGGTTCAAAAAAAGGTGAATATTTTTTTTTCTATCTGGAATATATATACTGGTACTCTTGCCAATCACAATTATGTATATTGTTTGAAACGACGAAGAATGTTTTATGTTCTAGTTAAAAAATATATATATATATATAAAAAATGAGGGTTTGTTTTTCCTTTCTATTATATACTTTTTGCGTGATTCAGTTTTTCTAAAAGATGACTATATATACTAGGTATAACCGTATAAGCGTGGTAGTATAGTAAATTATAGGTAATACTAATATACTTATTCTATATTTTTCTTCCTTTAATCTAATAAGTTTAAAACAATAAAAAACAAAAAAACAGACTATCTTCGTTTTAAACAAAAAAAAATGACACAATAAAAAACGACACAATAAAAAACGACACAATAAAAAACGACACAATAAAAAACGACACAATAAAAAACGACACAATAAAAAACGACACAGTAAAAAACGACACAGTAAAAAACGACACAGTAAAAAACGAAAAACGACACAGTAAAAAACGACACAGTAAAAAACGACACAGTAAAAAACGACACAGTAAAAAACGACACAGTAAAAAACGACACAGTAAAAAACGACACAGTAAAAAACGACACAGTAAAAAACGACTCACATCACTAGCTGTACAGAGTGAGGTGAGTGAGGTGGTACAAGTATGTTCAAAGTAGGTTGATATTTTGTGATCCAATCCAATGATTTCAGTGATGTTTGTGTTGCTGCTGTTGGTCATCACGGTTGCCATTCATAAGCATAATACAAAATTCCACAAAATGTGTGTACCATATAGGTTTAATTGTTGTGGTAGGTCCAACATTTTTACAGTGTGGATTTATTATATTATTGCATTATATATATTATACAATACATTGCATTATATATTATTATTATATTATTATTGGATTTATTATATATTAAATTTTAAATTGCAGTTGCAATTTAAAATGTTTTTTTTTGTTATTTATTTAGATTTTAAAAAGGTGTTCGATACAGTTCCGCATAGAAGATTAATTGTGAAGGTTAAAGCACACGGTATACATGGTCAGGTAGCTAACTTGTTCGAGGAATGGCTTCATGCTAGGCGTCAAAGGGTCGTTATTAATGGTAGTGAATCAGGGTGGTTGGATGTAGGTAGTGGTGTCCCACAGGGTTCAGTGTTAGGCCCATTGCTATTTGTAATTTACATTAATGACATAGATGTAGGATTGACTAGTAATGTGTCAAAATTTGCGGATGATACTAAAATAAGCGGTAAGGTTGTTAATGAGGATGATAGAAATAGGCTCCAAGACGATGTAAATAGGATTATGGAGTGGACGGATAAATGGCAGATGCAATTTAATGTAGACAAATGTAAAGTTTTGCATATAGGTTCTCGTAACAATAATTACATGTACATGATGGATGATAGGGAGTTAGCGAGTGTTGATGAGGAAGTAGATTTAGGCGTACGCATATCTAAGGATTTAAAAGTTATGAACCAGTGCCTGGAGTCTTGTGCAAAAGCTAATAGGATGTTTGGCTTCATAGCGTGTAATTTCAAATTTAAATCAAAGGATATTATATTGCCCCTTTACAAGTCCCTAGTCAGGCCTTGTTTAAAATGTCATTCAGTTTTGGTGCCTATATTTGTGTGAGGATATTGATAAGTTAGAAAGGGTTCAGCATCATTCCACGAAACTGATTCAGTCATTGTGCAACAAGCCTTATGAAGATAGGATTAGAGAGTTAGACTTGCATTCACTCGAAACTAGGAGATTAAGGGGGGAACTTATTGAAGTTTTCAGAATTGTTAATGACATCGATAATGTAAATTTTGACAAACTGTTCACTTTCGATAATAGAAATACTCGTAATAATGGATTTAAGTTGCATGGCACGTTTCATTACTAATATCGCTAAAAACTTCTTTACTCCATTTATCAATTACTTTAAACGTAATCTTCCCACGCCCCTCATGAACTCTACCAGTTTGTTTTTAAAAAACTGTCTAGATAGGCATTTTAAAAATATTAACGTTGTTTAAAATAAATAAAAAATTGGTAACAGGAGCTCTAGGGGTGGTAATTGGGGATGAGTCTGTTGATGTCTAATGCCAGCTTGTGACATGCCAGCTTGTGACATGCCAGCTTGTGACATGCCAGCTTGTGACATGCCAGCTTGTGACATGCCAGCTTGTGACATGCCAGCTTGTGACATGCCAGCTTGTGACATGCCAGCTTGTGACATGCCAGCTTGTGACATGCCAGCTTGTGACATGCCAGCTTGTGACATGCCAGCTTGTGACATGCCAGCTTGTGACATGCCAGCTTGTGACATGCCAGCTTGTGACATGCCAGCTTGTGACATGCCAGCTTGTGACATGCCAGCTTGTGACATGCCAGCTTGTGACATGCCAGGGGAAAAAAAAAAGACTAACACGAAGTTAGTTGTAGCTTGTTGAGTAAATTAACCCACTTTTTGTTATTCTTTATACTTTTTTTTCTTCTCCTTGTTTGCATGGTATGATAGTGTTTGAGTTAAGAATGTGTTGCATGGTTTGTAAGTGTTCTTATTTTACTTTCATCTTTCACCCCTTTCTGGCAGAGTGGGCTCTACCTCCCTATGGAATAGAGGACCATTCTGCAATCTTTCCTATTCTCTTCGACTATTTTTCTGACTTGTCGGCAGTGGCTGGTGGATGATGATGGTAAGCCTTTTTTTTCTTTTTCTGAATGAATGTTAACCCACGAGTGATAGGTGTTGCTACTTTACCCCTAATTCTCTTCTCTTAACCCCCTACTCTTTCCTTTCTCTCAGGCTAACCTTAGAGTGGATCTTAGGGTCTTTGTTAGCCTTAGCTTCTGTAGATCTCTAGATCTCCTTGGGACAACAATGGCTCTTCCTCTTCTAGATTTTCTAGCGTAGGTAGTTCACTACAACTGTAGTGTATCCATAGTCTGCATTCATCACATCTTAATGCATGTAGGTTGCAGTTCAATGCACATTTTATACATGGGTTTCTGTTTTCTTCCTCTGCCGTGTTAACTTGCACACTGGTTTTAGTGAGAACAGTCACCATTGAGTCCATTTATTGTAGATATTCATAGATATTGAAATATTGTCTGCAAAAATTTGTTTATTAAGTTTATTTTAAATTTTGTAAATATATTTTCAAATTTTTTTTTGTTGAAATGTATCAACAGTGCAATACTTAATTGCTTGATCTTTGTAATTTTTTTAAAAGTTTGTAACTTGATTTTGCAAATTTTTTGTTAATAAGCTTTGTTTGTTTATTAAGCTAATAATAAAAGCTAACTTACAGGATTTTTCAAGTAATACGGGTCTCCAATAAACCTTAGCTCCCCAGCCCATGGCCTAACCCATTAGAGGTACAGTAAAACTAAATATACCTTACAAAAGAGAATTTAATCCTGCATTTAATGAGAAACAATTAAAACTTGGTGTTCCCGCCATTGGCTTCCAAGACAGCCTAAATTCGCTTTGTGTAGCTTGCCAAAAGTGACGTGAATAGATCTTGATCATTACGCAAATTTGCTAAAATAGTTTCAATGTGTTGCGTCATTGTATCCTTCGAAAATCGATTTGCTGCAGCTTCTTGAAACAAGACATTCAACCTTGTCCTTTATAATTGATCTAATGTGTTCACAGACGTTCAGGTCAGGAGAATTTCCTGGCCATTCTTCATTTCCAAAGAAATCGATCTCATGGTTCCACAACAACTGTTGAGTGGCTAATGCCTTAAAGCAGGGGGCCTTATCGTGCAGAAGTGTGACCTGATCTACATCCATAGCATTGTTTGGGTTTCTTAGAAAAGGAATGACATGCTGGGATAGAATAATATCATGAAAATACTGTCCATCCCAACTCTGACCATTTGGCTTCAGCACCCACATGAGCTTCTTTGCAGTGAACAAAACAAACACGCCAATACAGTCTGGACTTTTGGTAGTTAGGCCGATGTGTTACGTAAACAAAAAATTCATCGGAGACAGCTAAATGCATGAAATCATCCACATCCCAATCTTCAAGATAATGGGCAAACCACATTCTGTCATCGATGTTAAATTGAGTTTTTCTTGGCTTTGGAAGTTCATGCCAAGGCTTTAAACCTTGCCTATGATGGTACAGTCGAATGATCTCACCACTAATGATCTTTCCTCTCAACACTTCGATCTCTCTAGAAAGTTTAGCACAGCTGTTTTTCTGCTTAAGCGTACCACTTTCAATGATGTCCTTTGTTTCCTGAAAGTGTCAAATTTGGGTGCCTAGATTTGGTTATATCCATTTCACATTCATCCAAAGTTTTATTTTAATTTCTTTTGACGAAGTCCTCACTTCTTCTCAACTTTTTGGCAACCCATGAACGTGTTATAAAGGTGGCTCCAGCATCATGAGCTTCCCGAAATGTTATTGCTTGTATGCGATCTATCACACCTTGCTTCTCCAACTCACCAATTAATTGAGAAGCCATTATATTATTACTTTATTAGCTAGAGTAATTTTAATACCTACAATAAATAAAGAATTTTATATATTCTTATAATCACTAAAAACTATTTCGATATAAGTAAACATGTAAGCTGCAAATGGGGGGGGCTAAGGTTTTTTGGAACCCCTTAGATCATAATTTTTTGGCTGTAATAGATAAGTCTATTACTTTTCTATTACAGTGGCAATGGACATATTCTGTGAACAAAGAACTGAAAAATGAACTAAATCTACTCTAAACTAAAATAAACATGTATGTGAACTAATATTGTGGCAAATTTTTCCTTCAATAAAGTAAAATTTATCGAGACCCAGTCTCTGAAATTGTAACCTGTATCATCATGCGGAACACTTGAAAGGTATATATATATATATATATATATATATTGTGTTTTTGTGTGTGTGAGCTTGACCATAATTTGTGCAAAAATAGTTATCTTTCAGAGTATTAGTTACAGTGACTATTAAATTCTATAAGGCACAATTTTTCAAAATTACAATACTGTACAGGTAGAGAGATATGTAGAGGTATGTTATTTCACTTATGTTATCAACAAATTAGGAATGAGTTTCATACATACATTGCTGAAGTTTTGCTTATATATCTTTTTCCTTAAATGCTGAAATTCATTTGAGAACATTCTGGTTATGCAAGACTTGATGAGTGGTGCTTCCCCAACATTCTAACCAAGCCAGTTTTTTGCTGGAGCTGTGTGTGTTAAGATGTTCTGACACTGTGAAACTATCCAAGTGAAATTAGCATTAATTTTACATTGTTATTTACAATTTTATTATTGTGAATAAATATAATAAATTAAGTAGGCCCTATACAGTAGGGTGCATCAAACGCCCTTAGGTTCTTGGATTTTAATGTCTATTCTCTCAAATGTTACACTTGTTGCTAGAAGTATGTATGCCAAAAATTAATTAAATCGGAGGTGGTCCTGGGTGTCCACCGGTCACTTTTATATTTTCGCGGCAATTTTCGGGGGCCGCGCTATGTAAAAATATCTATTTTTTTTATTTACCAACCAGTTGACTACTTACATTGTTTCTTTTAATATAGAGTTGCTAAGGGGTGATTTACCTAACATTTGAGAGAATGGACATTAAAATCCAAGAACCTAAGGGCGTTTGATGCACCCTAAAGGGGTGATTTACATAAAACATGTACCATAAACGAAACTTCACTTAGTCTAATAATATCCTTTATTGTCTTTCAGAAACAATGGAAGCTGTAACAATGGAAGCTAAGAAGACCAGATTAGCAAGTGCCATTTTTGGTCTTGGCAATGCTCTTACAGAAGGAGATGGTACATTGACAGGAGTCCGCCTCCCAACTTGCCGGCAGGTTCTTCGATGCGTGATGTGGCACATCCAGAAAGAAATATGTGAAGGCAAACAAACGCAGCCACTCAAATGGAAATCTGCCAGCATAGTCCTTATCCAGCTGAAAACATTCTACACTAAAGCAAATATTCCTATGCTTTCAGACCATCAATGCTGCAAACTAATACTTGACCTTCTTAATGACAATAACAAATTGCGTCAAATACCTGTTTCTCGCAGAGAATCTCCAAACACTTTGGCTAAGTTGCAATCCATGAATGAACGTCTTGATAAGACCTTTGGTGTATGGACAAAAGATGCAATGACAAACATTAAGAATGAGGAAGATAGAGCATTTTTAGAGTCAATGAAATCTGACAGAGTAGCCTCATTTGGTAGTGTTGACAAGAAGAAAGCTGATAAAGATCGTAGAAAAGAAAAACGCATCTTAGTGGAAGCTTCAAGATGAGAACGTCATGAATCATCCAGTGTACAAGAGATGAAAAGTTCTGTATGCTCTGATGATAGTGCCTCTGCAGATAGCTTGGAAGAAACTGAAGAAGAGGCGATTCCAGAGCTTCAAAGGAAGCGTAGTCACCACAGATCAACATATGCAGGTACGTCTGCCTTTATTCCTCATGATATTCTGAAAAGGCCTTCAGTCGTGTCTGTTGCTACTCGACTAAACATAACTCCTGTTCAACAGGCTGTGCTCACTGAAGCTGTAATTCAAGAGGCAGGAGGTGATCCACGTCGTGTGGCCAAGTCGTATTCAACTGCTGATAAGGCTCGACGATGAATAACAAGTGCTATTGCCAAAGATATTCGAGAAAATTGGATTGCCCCAACAGCTGCAACACTTCACTGGGATGGCAAGCAGATGCATACGCTCACAAACAAGAATGGCAAGGAAGAAAGATTGCCAGTGTTGGTTGGGAATGCCACGGATGTAAAGCTACTGGGAGTGGCTAGATATCCTCGTGGAAGTGATATGTCATCAGGTGACATCATTGCTGAGCACACTTACACGTTTCTACATTCATGGAAGTGCAAACAGTCAGTTGTCAACTTATGTTTTGACACAACAGCATCAAACACTGGACACGTTACAGCTGCCTGTGTTACCATTCAATCAAAACTGGACCGTGCTCTTCTGTGGTGTGCATGTCGCCATCATGTTGGAGAGGTAATCCTGGATCATGTGTTTGACGCTCTCAAAATTGAGACATCAAAGTCTCCAGAAGCATCTTTGTTCCAAAGATTCCAGAAGAATTGGGAACGCATATCGCATGCAAAGGATGAAAGTTTAACCAAAATTGACATTTCAATGTACAATGACGATGCACAACAACTGCTTTTATCCTGCAAAAACAAGGTTTTAAGCACAATCCGCACAAGCGCTTCATACTGTAGGGAAGACTACAAGGAAATGGCACAACTCTGCCAGGTAGTCCTCGATGATGATGTCACAAAACAAGGAACACTCCACAGACCTGGGGCCATGCATAAAGCAAGGTGGATGTCAAAGATTCTTTATTCCATCAAAATATGCCTACTTGAAGAGCAAATTTCTGTACTACCTCGAGGAACTGTAACAACACAACATCAACAGGAAAAACTGAAGGAGTTTGTTGTTTTTGTTGTTTATATTTATTGTGATTGGTGGCTCATATGTCAGTCTGCTTCAAATGCCCCATGGCTTGATTTGTGCTTATACAAGACTCTGCTCAACTATAAAGCTGTCAACTCAATCATTTCAGTCAGCGCTGTGAAAGCCTTTGATAGACATTTGTGGTATTTAACCCCAGAACTGGTTGTTTTGGCACTGTTCAGCAATGCAGTACCTCAAAAGGAGCGTCGTGCCCTTGCAGATGTGTTACTGGCCATACAACCAGATGAAATGCCAAGCACTCCAAAACACCGCTACGGTTCTGGATATGGCAAACTGTCATTTCCAAAAATTACAGAAGCAACAACCCTGGCTGATCTTGTGAATGAGGACTTGTGGTTTACAGTGAACCTTCTTCACCTGGATATGACCTTCCTAACAGAGGATGTTGACAATTGGCAGAACAATGATCACTTCAAGGCAGCCAAGTCCATTGTGGATGGGTTAAATGTTGTGAATGACCCTGCGGAGAGAGCAGTAAAGCTCACAACTGATTTTGTCTCAGCTGCAAGAGGAGAAGACCACTTCCAAAATCTTCTTCAAGTGGTTGAATGTGACCGCAAAGCGAGGCCAAATTTGCGGAAATGAGCAAAGTTGGAGTAGTGACATTGGCGTTGTGTTTTATACATTTTCAACTTTCAATCAATGTAAGTATAGTAATACCGAATATTTGTATATTAGTATTATAAGTAATACTGAATATTTGCCGAATATTCGGTGCATCACTACTAAATATATAAAAGTGGCCGGTGGCCACCCAGGACCACCTCCGATTTGATTTATTTTTTGCATACATACATACTTCTACCAACAAGTGTAACATTTGAGGGAATAGACATTAAAATCCAACAACGTTTTGAAAATCATGGGGCGTTTAATGCACCCTACTATACAGTATAGGGCATAATTTACTAAAGTGATTTAAACTGTTATCAGGCAGTGTTACTTTACTGATTTTGTTCTGGCTAACACCAAGCAGTTTTATTCAGTTTTGGAAAGACCTCTGTGCAGTAAGGGATTAAACAAATGTCTTAACCCTTTACTGCACAGGTCTTTCCAAGACTGAATAAAATTGTCTGGCATTAGCCAGAACAAAATCACTAAAGTAACACGTGTGATAAAGGGTTAAATATAGTTTGTAAAAAGAATGTTGTGAAATCTAAATGTTCCATTACAGTAATACCTCTATTAATGAATCCTGGGAATGAAGCTCCTTTATAACAAAATCTGTCCTGGAGGCTTTTTATTTTATTTTTTTTTTTTTTTAAATATTCATAGTGGTTCAAAAGTTATGAGTGTAAGCGCAGCCAGATCCTTGCAAATGCAACTATGGCAATGTGTTTTGTTTACATTTCTTATCAGCCAATTAGTGAAGAGCTTTGCTAGTCTCCTTTTCCTGCCCACCATTGTTCAGCTACCTTGTATTGGTGAATTATATTTGTTGTTTAAGTGTGTATAATTAGTGACTAAAAGCCTCTGTAATGTCTGGCAAAAGGCCTTCTAGTGGAAGTGCTCATAGTGTGTCAAAAGCAGGGTTGTTAAAAACCCAGGTTTTTTTTTTAAATTGCCAAGCCCACTGGTTTTTTTTATGAAAACCCGGATTTTTTACAATAAAACCTGGGCTTTTTAGATACAAGGTGGGTTTTATTATTTTGATGGTGTGTCAAGTGTAAACATTTAACCAATCCATAGGTATTATTTTGTGTATATATATATGACGCGTTCGGTGGAGAAGGGGCGAACGCAACATTTTCGAATTATGCCACAAAATGCAGTTAAAGTTTATTGAAATGTTGTATGAATTTGAACACATATTTGAGTAAAATATTGTTGTGTAATATGTCGATATAATAAAACGCCAAGAAATTTTACAATATTATTTATTGATAGCTTCTGATGTTAACTGGTGTAATCCATTATTTGGTCTCTTCGTCGAATGTTGTATTACCTGCTTCAACTGTTTTGGTTTCTTCCAGTTCCTTTAACAATCTTGTATAATAGTTCACTGCAGTTGCAGGCATTAGGTCTGATAATTCTTTGAGATCTTTTATTTTTTCCTTAGTTATTGGCAGCAATTGGGAATACTTTGGTTGCAGTGTCTGCTGGGCTAGATTGAATAAACTGACACTGTAGGATTTTTTCCCTTTCTGCAGTCTGATGGGATGGCTATTATCTGGGGTTGTGCGGTATGCAGTAGATATTACGTAGCCTTCTTTGTGTTGAAAGTCAAATATTAACTTTCTTGCATCTGTAAATTTAGTAGTTGTTGATTTCCTAATGACAATGCACGTTTTTAGGACATCAAAATCGAGAAAATCAGCTTGTTTCATTTCTACAACTAGGAAGCGCTGCGAAACGGCTGTAGTTATGGCCATAACATAATCTTTTTTGGTGTAAATAATATTGCTGTAATTATTTTTTATATTTTGTTCAATTTGGCCAAATTGAGCATCACAGGGCATTGTCGAGTGACCAGAAAGTAGATAGATGTGTTCAATGTGAAGCAATGATGCGGAGTGAATTTCTCTGAGATACATTAAAACCTAAATTTTACCGTGAAAGAGTGCAGACTAACATCTAATTTTTTGCATAGGTAAAGCAAAGGTTTTAAAGGATAATTATACGACAAAAAACTCATTTTTCGAATTTTGTGGCATTCGCCCCTTCTCCACCGAACGCGTCATATATATCTACAATTACATGTCAATATGTTTGATTTTTTCCAGATTCAAAATTGTATGGAATTGATTGCAATTGATGTTATTGCCTCATTCTGAATTGTTCTATTGTATCTGAAAATGACTGGAAGAGGTTGCTACAAGGTAAAAGAATGGGCTGAATTTGAAGCATGTAAAGAAGGATGTGATGCCAAAGAAAAACAAAAATTTAAACATTGTCATTCTAAAATGAGTGCTAAAATAGAAAGACTGAGAGACCATCTTGAAAAGTGTGAACAATATGCAAAAAGATTAGGTGGTGAAGTTTCATCAGATGAGTATGAGTGTGCAGAGCTTCAGTCTATATCAGTAACACAATCCAAGTCATTGGAAGAAGTGCATGAGCATGATGATGGGAGTTATGCAATACCTGTTGCAAGCACCTCAAGAGGCAGTACCTTAATGGGTTCATTCATAACATCAACTCCATGCAAAAGTAGTTGTGCATTGTCAAACACCTCTGACAACAGTAATACTGATACATCAGTATCTAATTCTATAAAAAAGCTAAATCAACATCTTGCCTAGCATTGATAGATTTGTGCACAAGACATTGGAAGCCAAAAAACGTCAACTAGATTTGCAGTTTGCCAGAATGTTTTATGCTTGTAACATCCCCTTCAATGTAGCTGAGAATGAGCATATGAAAAAATTAATTTCAATGCTCAGAGGTGGAAGTTACCATAGTCCAACACAGCAGCACTTGAGCACAGATCTTCTGGACAGTCTACCAAGAGTGTCAACAGACATTAGCTACATAACTTGCTAGACAACCTGTCACGCTGATCCAGGATGGATGGTCAAACATTATAATCATGAGATGGGACAATTGGGCACTGGTGATTTGGCGTGGCCATTTTGCCGCCAACCCATTTTGCCGCCAACCCATTTTGCCGCCAACCCATTTTGCCGCCAACCCATTTTGCCGCCAACCCATTTTGCCGCCAACCCATTTTGCCGCCAACCCATTTTGCCGCCAACCCATTTTGCCGCCAACCCATTTTGCCGCCAACCCATTTTGCCGCCAACCCATTTTGCCGCCAACCCATTTTGCCGCCAACCCATTTTGCCGCCAACCCATTTTGCCGCCAACCCATTTTGCCGCCAACCCATTTTGCCGCCAACCCATTTTGCCGCCAACCCATTTTGCCGCCAACCCATTTTGCCGCCAACCCATTTTGCCGCCAACCCATTTTGCCGCCAACCCATTTTGCCGCCAGCCCTTTTGGCACTGGGAAAAAAATATGATTGATTCGTCATTATGCAAAGGTATAACTCAAAAAAAGTTAAAACTGTAATGCAAGTTTACTTTAAAATTAGGTAGGCCTATAGCTTGAAATTTTTTAAAACTGTCATGTAACTTTATTTAAAAATTAGGTAAGTAAAATTTTAACTAGTTCTTCATTTGGTAATTTGGTCATTTGGCACCAGCCAATGCGAGTTGATACGAAAACTAAAACATGTATTTGACCTTGAAACGCAGTGTGTCTACAGTTTCAGTTGTTTGCTGGGGGTGTGCTGCCACAAGTGTTTCGTTCTTTTGCCTTCATTTTTGTTATATTTTTTATCTACCTACCATCATTTATTCATATGATGGCTGAGCAAGTATTAATGAAAAGGGGTAAAGAAAAATTTGCGCATAATAGATCCTCTACATCTTTGACAAAGCAAGCACAGCTGACAGTGAGTTGAAATTTTGGCGTTGTGAGCAAAAATATTGGTGCAAAGCAAGGCTGCATACTAAAGCTGGAGAGGTGGTAAGGGAGCTGAACAGCCATTCGCATGAAGCCTATGCTGCACAAGTAGAGGTTGCACTTGTCAAAACTAATATAAAAAAGAGAAGAGAGGAGTGGAGACTCTTGAGTCACCAGCTGTAGTTATTAATGAATGTTTGACAAACGTATCCCAAGCTAGTCTAGTGGCCATTCCTAATACATCCGCTTTGCGGAAAATAATAGGAAGAAAACGTAATTCAATGAAGAATGCCCCTGCCAATCCAACTGATTTACAACAATTAGTTTTGCCAGAATGCTACAAAATATACGTCCCTCAGCCAGGAGTGGAAGAAAATTTTTTATTGTGTGATAGTGGACCACACCCCGATTGGATATTAATCTTTGGAAGAGTGAGTTGGCTCCAACATTTAGTTACATCTGATATGTGGCTTGTCGATGGCACATTCAGTATTGCTCCCAGCCTCTTTTCTCAGATTTATGTAATTTTGGCAAAAAAACATGAGGGAGTTCACCCCATTATGTATGCCCTTTTGCCCAACAAACAATGCATCACATATGTGAGACTGTTCAAGTTATTAGAAGAAGTGGAACCCAATTTGAGACCCACTTCAATCGTCTGTGATTTTGAAAAAGCTGTGCACAGTGCTATGAAGGACACATTCCCTGATGTGCAAATAAAAGGATGCTTTCTTTCATTTAGCCCAAAATATGCAAAAACATCTAGCTTGTTTGGGTTTCACTAATCTGTATAACAATGATCCAGATTTCGTGTTAAAAGCTAAAATGATTATTGCCCTTGCCTTCGTACCTTTGAACAAGATTGACGAATATATGGATGCTCTAGCGACTGAGTTGCCACAAGAACTTCAATGTTTACTCAACTGTATGAAAATAAAAAACCACTCTAATAGACAGAGTTTATTTCCACAACAGTTTCGACGCCCACTGGCATCCTCCTCGGGTGGATACAGAAAAACGAATGAACCAAAACAAGAGGGAAAAACAGTCCAGGGACCGACCGTTAAGAAATTCGCACCTAGGTCAGATCCCATTCTCCTGACACTGGAAGGGCATTTTCATTAAGTATATTCAAACAAATTTAAAACTATCTTCCTGTTCTAAACACAGATTCTATTATTTGTTTATTTTTTATTTTTTACATAATTGCATTTATTAAATTTATTACATTTAATATTGCATAATTATTTATTACAGAAATTATAAATTTATTATTACATTGGTTATTACATTGTTGTTTATTATACAGAACTTATAAACTGAAAAACGAATGAAAAAGGCGATTAGGAAACAATCCAGAGACCATTGAGAAATTTGCACCTAGGTTAGATACCGTTCTCCCGACACCGGAAGGGCATTTTATTACAGGGTCCGCTTATAAGTACATTCCCACAAATTAAAACTATCTTCTTGTTCTATACATACAGATTCTAATATTTTGACATAATTACTGCATTTATTATTGCATTTACATTTTTTAACATTTATTATTATTATTACCTTTACCCTAATTATTAAATTTATAATATTACCTTTATTATTACATCTGTTACATTTATATTTATTTCCACATTTATTACTTCCATTATTACATTTACTAAAAGCGAGTAAGGAAACAATCCAGAGACCTTTAAGAAATTCACACTTAAATTCACACTTAAATTCACACTTAAATTCACACTTAAATTCACACTTCCGGTGTCGGGAGAATGGGATCTAACCTAGGTGCGAATTTCTTAATAGTCGGTCCCTGGACTTTTTCCCTCTTGTTTTGGTTCATTCGTTTTTCTGTATCCACTTGAGGAGGATGCTAGTGGGTGTCGAAAATGTTGTGGAAATAAACTCTGTCTATTAGAGTGGGTTTTTATTTTCATATTTTGACCTTCACGTAGAAAAAAAAAAGAAGTTTTTTTTGCTTTTACTCAACTGGTTTGAAGATACATATGTTGGTTGTCAGAACATACGAGGAAATGGAAGACGAGCTCCTCTATTCCTCCCCGAGATTTGGAACCTTTATCAAAGAACATTAGACAGGGAAGACCGCACAAACAATCATGTGGAAGCAGCCCACCGTCGATTGCAATATGAACTTGGCATGCAACATCCCACAATATGGAAATTAATAGATGGACTGTGTAAAGTACAGAAAGGTAGAGATGCATATTATGAATGGTTAGTAGCTGGACATGAACCACCGCAAAAGCTAAAGAAGTATAGAGATGCAGATAGAAGAATACAAGAAATTGTTCGTAGATGTGAAAACATAGATGCTGTCGAGTACTTGAGGGGCCTTGCTCATAATTACCAAATGAATAACTAGTTAAAATTTTACTTACCTAATTTTTAAATAAAGTTACATGACAGTTTTAAAAACTTTTAAGCTATAGGCCTACCTAATTTTAAAATAAACTTGCATCACAGTTTTAACTTTTTTTGAGTTATACCTTTGCATAATGACGAATCAATCATATTTTTTTCCTAGCGCCAAAATGTCCGTCGCCAAAATGGGTTGGCGCCCAAACAGCTGTGCCAAATCGCCAGTGCCCAAATGGCTGCGCCAAAACGTAGCATACCCTTATAATCAGCCCATCATTGGATCATGCCTACATAATGGTAATAAATCTTCATCAGATCATTGGACTATGGATCTCGGAAGAAGATAGCAGATTATTGTGCTGACATTGCTGAACAAGAGATAAATTTCTGTGAATGAACTTATGGATGTTATGTAAGTAGAGTACTGTAACCAGGGGTTACTTTGACCACTGGGTTATTTGTTTTGTTTGGGAGTTTTGAAAATCTAATGGAAATTTGACTACTAAAGTGGAAAAAAAAAATTAGACATCATAAAATGGGGTTACTTTAACCACTGTTGACTTTTTATCAGTAGTATATTTAAATAAATCTAGCTAAAATAAAAGTAGTATACACATTTTATTACTATGTCTCTACTGTAATCATTGAAATTTGCAGGTTGATTACTCTTGATTTTTGTAGGAGAGTTTGGGACAGTTTTAACCTTTTAACAAGGGTAGTCAAAGTTGCCCTATTGCATTATCAATAGCCTATGAACTTAAATTATCTATAAATTTCTTTTATTACCCCATGGAACAATGGTCCAAGGTTATAAGATCAATTTGTGAAAAGCGGAGTTATTTACCTTTTATACTTTAGAATACACTGGTATGCATCAATTTTGCTGTAAGTGATTCTTATAGAGTTTTTCCTGCTGATTTCGAATCTGCAATCCATTTTTCTCAATCAGCTCAGGTTATCCGGCTATGGCCTCATAAGTAAAATAGAATTTTTCGTGATTTTGTCAAAGCGGAATTGGAACAGTAACATCTATCATCACTTGTTTCACTTGTATAATATCTTTTTTACTTTTCAGGCATATAGATAAAATATTTCATAATGAATAGAGCGTGTAAAAATGATCCCAATAGATTCTGCTACATATGTGGGATGGTTACCATGCCAAATAACCAGTCCCAAATCACTAAATTTGTGAAGACAATGTATAGAGCATACTTTGGAATTAAGCTAGGGGACCAGGACAAAAATTTCGCCCCTCATATGTGCTGCAAGACGTGCATTGAAAATTTGAGAAGATGGAGCAAAGGCAGAGCGAAATCTTTGCCTTTTGGAATTCCCATGATTTGGAGAGAAGGAAAGGATCACGTGACAGATTGCTATTTCTGCATGACAAACCTCCAAGGTGGGCTTATAAATTTATTTTTCTTAAATATTTTGAAATCCTCGTATGAAACTTGACATAATATTCACCATAATGTAATATTCACCATATATAGCATAATATTCACCATAATGGTAATCATACATTTACATATACATATTGTTATAGAAAATACATTTACACATACATATTGTTATACAAGTTACATATACAATGATTGTATATTTTCTTTCTTTTTCATTCATATTGTCCCCGAAGGGACAATATGAATGAAAAAGAAAGAAAATATACAGACTCCATTGACCTATTTCATATCTTACAGACCACAGCCTTCCCTCACGAGCCGCCACTGTCTGAATGCTTCTTCTATTTCATATGCAAGTTTTATATCCATGTTTGTGTTTCTATTTTCAGGAGTTAACAAGAAGAATAAACACATTGTTGTATACCCTGACATTCCTTCTGCTATGAGACCTGTACCCCATGGTCCTGGAATTCCAATACCCGACCCACCTCAAACCCTGGACCGATGATTCTGATGATGAATCAATGACCAATGCCAATGACCAGTCCCAGTCGTATATACCTCAAAATACCGCTTCAAATGAGCCGAGGCCTCTCAACCAGGCCAAACTTAATGATCTTACCAGGGATTTAGGACTTTCCAAATTAGCTGCCAAGATCTTGGGCTCACGACATCGAGAGGACAACTTGCTGGCTCCGGGAACAACATTCTCCTGGTATAGGAAACGAGAGGAAGAATTCCGCAAGTTTTTTGCAGTGCACGAAAATACCTCTTCCTTAGTGTACTGCTGCAATGTTGAGGGGCTAATCGAATCCTTGGGCCTGCCATATAACGCATCAGAATGGAGGCTATTTTTTATAGATTCGTCTAAACGAAGTTTGAAAGCAGTACTTCTCAACATTGGGAATAGGGTTGCATCAGTCCCTGTAGCACATTCCGTACAACTTACTGAGAGCTACGATAACATGAAAATTTTACTGGATGCTCTCGTATATGACCAACATAACTGGAGGATCTGTGGGGATTTGAAGGTAATACTAATATCATAAGTAAACTATTGCTATTGACTATGTTGTTTTTCCAAAGGTTATTTGAGAGCGTATAAGAACACTTAACTTCCCCACAGAAGTGATATAGTCCAATGCATAGATTTTTTTATCTGATAGAACAAATTCTCTAAATTCTTTAAATATTTTCATTTTTTTTCAGATTGTGGCATTTGTATTGGGAATGCAAGGGGGGATACACGAAATACCCATGTTTCCTCTGCAAATGGGATAGCCAAGCGGATGAGAAGCACTATGCACAGCGTGAATGGGCATCCAGAGAGAATTTTGAACCTGGGTCGCATAATGTCGTTTCAGTGCCTCTTGTACCACCAACAAAAATTTTGCTCCCACCAGTTCATATTAAGCTGGGCTTGATGAAAAATTTCATCAAATCAATGAATAAGGAGGGTTCAGCATTCCGATATCTCGAGAGTAAATTTCCTCATATATCTCGATCAAATTCGAACTTTGATCAAGGATACTCAGTTCGAAAACGCAATGACTCCAACTGAGAAGAATGCCTGGCAGGCATTCAAATCAGTTGTCACTGATTTTCTTGGCAAGCGTAGAAGTCCAGAATACGAGTCCGTTGTCAAAAACTTGATGGAAGCTTTCAAACTCATGGGTTGTGCATGTCCATAAAAATGACTTTTTGTGGTCCCACTTGGACTATTTTCCTGAAAATTGTGGGGATTATAGTGAGGAACAGGGTGAATGATTTCACCAAGATATCAAAATAATGGAAGAGAGGTACCAGGGAAACTGGGATATCAATATGCTGGTGGACTATTGCTGGTGTTTGAAGCGAGACGTGCCCAAAGAAAAACAGACGGAAACCCAAAAAAACTTCATTCCTTCCTCAATAAACTTTTTTCCATATTCATTGTATGAATAAAAGTATTTATTCACACAGTTTTCATTTTTGACGAGTGTTCTTATAATATTACTCGTATCTACAGTGTTTAAGCTAAAAAAATCAATAAATTTGGGGATGAAATTGGACTTATAATAAATGGCCAATAGAGAAAAAACCTGACCTGATTGAGGAAAACCAATGTCATTTTCGAATTCAGCATGGTCGAATTATATAATATGAGTTGAAAAAACCCTCACAGCAGACAAAAAAATTTCATATGCATACCAGTGATATGAATGTATCATTTTGAATGAACCAAGATCATGCAATTTTTTTCTGAGCACAATTATTGTCTTACAACTTATTAATTGATAATATAAACAAAAACTCCATATTTTCCTAGAGTAATTTTTGCACTTTAAATGCTCCTTGTATATATTTTTTTGTTTCATATTTTTGGAGTTACAGCCCAAAATATATAAATATTTAAAAATGGTCAAAGTAACCCTTGTTTATAATAATAGATTATAAATCACTATATATTGTCTTGTTAATTTGAAATATTTGCTTTCGATATGGGCTCATTCCATGACAAATTGTGCAAAAAAAAAAAGAAAGAAAAAGTGCACCATACCCTCATAGATTTTGCTTAAATTTGGTTTATAGAATGGTCTATGCTAGTAAGTACCAAATTTCAAATATAAACTCAATTGGAGTTATGGTTCAAAAGTTATGCTCCCCCCTTTTTTTGAGGGGGCGTGTGGGGATGAAAACTGGAAATTTTCAAACCACCATAACTCAGTCCCTAAATGACATA
Organism: Bathynomus jamesi; assembly: GCA_023014485.1. Lineage (NCBI taxonomy): Eukaryota > Metazoa > Arthropoda > Malacostraca > Isopoda > Cirolanidae > Bathynomus > Bathynomus jamesi. Next base: position 664,658 of record JAJOZX010002159.1, on the reverse strand, counting down.
GAACAGTGATTTAAAGTGTGTATGAAAGGTAATTGCATATGTAACAAATTAGCATAAGCAGAAAAAAATGGCTAAAATTAACAGAAAAAAAGTTATGACACTTTATTCCATTTGAAGGGGTCCTGCCCCCCTTAAATTACAGATTTTTTAAAATTTTCAAATATACAAAAAATGAGTTTCAACCTTATTCTATCAATATATGAAAAGAAATATATGTGTACAGTAGCCTTGCAACTTACGCCGATTTTTCTTATGCGGTTTTGAACTATACACAGGTTATAATTTTACAATTTCCAATTTCAAAAATATAAATCCAAATTTCAAAAATATAAATAAAAAAATATAAATAAAAATATATAAAATATAAACAATTTTAATTTTAATACTATAATAAATATATACAGTAATTAAAAATATAAAAAATAGGTGGTGCCACCCCACCATCCCACTTCTGTCTGTCTCAGTTCCCATGTGTGTATCATTGGAGTAACAGGTGCCTCATGCATATCAATTTAGTGCGCTTGAACCTCTTTCATACTCATTCACAATGCCCAAACACAAGCCAACCTCTGCCTCTGGTCCTCCAGTGAAGAAACAACACACTGTGATGACCCTGGAAGAAAAAGTGGCCGTGTTAGACTTATTAAAAGGTGGCATGTCAATTGCCATTGTGGCACGGAGGTACGGGCAAAATGAATCAAGTGTGAGATCCATCAAGATTCGAGAGAGGGAAATTCGTGAAACTGTGTCTACAAGTGCCTCATTTACTGCTGCTAAGGTGACTAGCCAGGTTAGAGAAGTAACTCTAGTGAAGGTGGAGAAGTCATTAAACATCTGGGTGGAGGATATGAACCAGAAACATGTCCCCATTGATGGCAACATGCTCAGGGAGAAGGCACGGAGTCTTTATGCACAGTTTAAATCTGAGGTTCCTGTGGGGGAAGCATCCACCAGTTCTGAGAAGAATTTTAAAGCCAGTGCAGGTTGGCTCAACAGTTTCAGGAAGCGTTTCAACCTGAAAAATATTAAAATCACTGGTGAATCGGCATTGGTGGACGAGGCAGCTGCACATGTGTTCCCAGAAGAATTCAGGAAATTGGTTGAGGAAAATGGATATCTTCCAAAACAGGTTTGTTTTGGAAGAAAATGCCAACCAGAACCTATATTTCCAAGTCTCTGAGAAGCAGGCCCCCGGGTTCAAGGCTGCGAAGGACTGCGTCACCCTCTTGCTGTGTGGTGACGCAGCAGGGCATATGATAAAGCCAGGCTTGATTTATAGGTTTGCTAACCCTCGTGCTCTGAAGGGAAAAAATAAGAATCTCCTCCCTGTCTTCTGGCAGTCAAACAAGAAAGTCTGGGTGACAGCAATGGTTTTCCTTGAGTGGTTCCACAAATGTTTTATCCATGAGGTAAAGAGCTACCTAGAGAAGCTGGGCCTGCCTTTCAAGGTGTTGCTGGTTGTTGACAATGCACCAGGCCACCCGGATGCCATAAAATTCACACATGATGATGATGAGGTAGGATTCCTTCCACCCAACTCCACCTCCAGCCTCTCGACCAGGGTGTGATTCGGTGCTTTAAGGCAGCATACACACGTCTCACCTTTGTTGGCATTCGCAACGCCATGGAGGACAGCATTAACAAGAGTGTTATGGCATGCTGGAAGGAATTCAACATTGCCAGTTGCATCACTTTTGTGAAGGAGGCCATGGATGCACTGAAACCAGAGTTGGTTAATTCTTGTTATAATGTTATAATGTTATAATGTTTCAGACCAACAAAGACCCTAGGATCCACTCATGGCTGGTCTACCTAACTGTATGTCCTCCGTGGTGGTGGAGGGGACCTACAATTTTACGTGGGTTCTGAACCACAAGAACATAAGAAACTTATTTAAAAACTGCGGGTAAATTGGCAACGACCAATTTTTACGAAACTAAATAATTATCAATTTAAAAATATTTAATTATCGGTTTAAAACTAAAGATAGAATCTCTCGGTCCAGAGGAGCAAGTCATAATAGACTACTATCCACAAATATGTTACATTCTATATCTATTTATAACGGACATGCAAATATATCAGATCCAAAGAATCCGGTCAATTTCTTTACGGTATCCATCAAGTCACGGTCCATATCGATTGCGGACCAAGTCAAAATTTACAACCATATACATTATCAATTTAAAAATAATTAATTATCAATTTAAAACTAAAGATAGAATCTCTCGATCCAGAGGATCAAGTCATAATAGACTACTATCTACAAATATGTTACACTCTATATCTATTATATAACGGACATGCAAATATATCAGATCCAAAGAATCCAGTCAATTTCATTATGGTATCCATTAAGTCACGGTTCATATCGATTGCGGACCAAGTCAAATTTACAACCATATACATTACAATATATACACTTACGAGGAAAAGTGTAGGTGTGGCTGTAAAGACTGTACAGTAATGTAGAAATGTGTGTGCACCATTATGGGTCTCCCATTTAAAGGTGTTTGTGGGGCAAGTGAAGATCATGAGTTTTTCAATACCTCACAGTACTATGGGGGGCACCGCTCGGCAGAGGAATCTCTTTAAATGGGGTGTGTAAGGACAGAGTATCCCCTAACCCAAGACGCTGCCTCCCTATATCCCACAACACTTGTGTTGAGCTGTGGGATCTATCCCCACAAAGCCTTAATTTTACTACCTTAAACTATACCCTTTCTATCAACATGCGCGTCCAATCGATTCTTAAACATGTTTATAGACGTGCTACTAATTACTTCTACCGGCAAACTATTCCAGCTATTTACTATTCTATGCGTAAAAAAGTTGTTGGTGGGCACTGTGGAGTGACTGTGTGTGTGACTTCAAAGGATTCCCTATGATCGACTCTGAAGTAAAGGACATCATGAAGGTGGCCAGGGCTGTAGGCTGTGATGGGTTTGAAGACATGGTCAAGCAGGAAATTGAGGAGTTCATTGAAGGGCACAGGGAAACTCTGACTAATGCTGAGTTGGAGAAAATAGTGAGAGTGGACAAAGGTGGCGGCGGTGCTGGTGGTGATGATGATGAAGAACAAGAAGAGTCAGCATGTTGGGATATACACAAGTTTAGTGAATTGTTTCAGGTGGCTGAGCACTTGAAAAACTTAGTGTCTGAGTATGACCCTTCTATGGAGCGCAGCATCAACTTCTCATGAGGTCTTACAAGCCTTATGGCTCAGTATAATATGTTCCAGCAGCTTAAGAAAAAAATGACAGCTTTCCATCACCATGTTCTTGAAGAAAACCTCACCATCAACATCGTCAGCAGATCAGCCAACGCCCTCAACTTCTTGCAGTGACCTTGAGCTGCCCACATACTCCCCTGCTTCGTTATCTGAGCTTGACAATCCCCCCATGGTGACGTGGGAAGGGGATGAATAAGCTCAAAACAACAACACCCAGAAACGCCCATCTCCATAAGCTCATCATTCATAGTTTTACAGGTATGTTATAGTGTATATGTATGTATAACAGAGTTAGAATATATAGTGATTTAAGGGATAATTTTTTGGTTTCTGGCTTTGCAAGGCTCTTGGCTTTGCAAGGGGTCCCAGGAATGTAATCCCTGTGTAAGGTGCGAGTCTACTGTATTTGCATATAAAATAGGTATTTACAGATTTGAAAATGACTACTTTCACTTAAGAGAATAATTTCTAACAAGCTGTTCAACATTCTCATTGACTTCTGGTGTATAGATTGGTGTACTTGTTAAAAATGTAAATACATATGTGTAAAAATGAACAATGAATAATCAATATTCATTTTTACATAAGAACCAAAGTTGCTTAACGCAAGTTTGGATCAAAATTTTATTTGTGGCCTTCTATTTTCGTTTGTGTCACAACCCTGCAATCTACCATTTCTGTCGTTTAATCGTATCCATTTTCCATTTTTCATTTGTTGTGGAATTTGTTGTAGTTAATTATGATTGTCTTGCATCTCACCCTCGACCTAGATTATGCATGCACATTGCATATAACAGGATTGGAACCCATAGTTGTGCTTCTTAGTCATTAATACCCACTCTTTGTCTCTAATTCGTTCTTGTAAATCTTCCTAATAATGATTTGTACTATACGTACAAATTCAATAACTATGACGTCACATTTTCCTGTCATTAATTTCCCTTCATTATGTCTATAGTATACAATGTATGAAAGTTCTTTATCATCATCATAAAAACTGTACACTATAGAAGTCATTATTTATATGTTGTGTAGTATAAATATAACTATTATTCGACCATATATTCCCCACCTCCATAGGTCTATATCTTGATCATTATCCTATATAAATTTTATTAAATATTCATTTTTTACTCGTGTCAATCTATGAAATGCAAAACTTCATGCATTCATTCGAAAACGCACAAATACGTTCTCGTATTATTTTTTTCATTTTTATTTTTAATTATATCACCTCCCGAGATGAACTCGAAAACGCTGAGGTTAAGTTATCAAATTCCGCGAACTATAGCATAAGTGAACGCTTCAAAGATAAAAAATCTCCTTTCGCTCTGATTTGAATTTATAACATTATCATGCATTATGTTATATCATGTGTGTCATGTCTCATGTACTTGTGTTGTACTAATAACCATATATTATAACTAGTGATGGGACGATGAATCGGAAGAATTGAGCATTTTTCAGGAATCAGAATCGAGAGAATTGTACCATGATTTCCGATTCTTAAAACGATTCTTTAACTTTTAATTGAACCAGTTTTGCAATGTAAACTTTAAAATTTAAATGAAAGAGGATAACAAATTTTATTTTTATTGTATTGTAGCTATACATTAAAACATGTATATCCATGATGTGTAATCAAGAAGATTAAAATGAATTGTTACAACTTAGTTAATTTTTATTTTTAAACCAATCTATTATAATTTATATTACCATACTCATAATGTAAATAGTTAATCTTACCAGAGTAAAATATGACAATTTCCAGAAAAACAAGTATAGAATTATATTTAAAAATATTGAGAATCAGAATCAGAATCGAGAATCATATCGGAATCGAGACTTTTTAGTGGTATCGGAATCGGAATCGTTAAAAATTTTGGTATCGTCCCATCACTAATTATAACCATATATTATAACCATATATTATAACCATATATAAAAACACTGTAAGAATGGTAAACGACGTAATTTACTTCAATGAAACTGTAATTAAATGTAATGATTTAATATATAATTTAAGAATGTACTTTAATAGAACTGTAATGGACAATCATAAGCGAATGTGAAGTAACCCATAATTGTAATCGTAATTAACCAAAATTAATACGTACTCAGTCATGTACTCAAATTGTACTTATGTACTACTATGAAATTATATCGCCTTCATAAATGTAGACTCGGCGAAAAATAAAAATGTTTTTTTATTTTTTAAAATTTTTATTTGGAATCTTTCAAATATCTGATCATGTGTTTAAAAGGGGGGAACTTAACCTTCAACTGCCATCCCCCAACATTTAGGTTTATATTATACATGTATTTGTAAAATGAATGGCACTTCATTACGAGACTCTGTTTTGGTCCCTTGTTAGCAGCCTCGCTGCGAGGAGGGGGCAGAGGCCCCTTGCCTCCTTAACTTTTTAGATTCCTGCCTGAGCCATGGTCGAAAGAGGTCGAACCTCTACCCCTGTAAAATTCAGACCACTACTTGTAAATTTTTAAGAAGTAAATTACAGTAAGAGAAACTTTTTATTTTCCCCTTCGAGCCGTGCTCTCTTCAGAAGAACTTAGTCAGTTAAGTCGATAAGTTATAAAAGAAAAGTCGATAATTTTAGTATCAGAGAAAGTATCAGAGTATTATAAAAAGAGAAGAATTAACAACTGGCGACCCTTTGCCAAAATTAAGAAAGAGAGAACCCAAGCACCATAGAAGATATTGGCAAAACAGTCTGGCGAGTCTGTAGCCAAGAGTTTAACAAGTGGCGACTGACCATAAAGCGAGAGAAAAGAATTAGAATGTTATAGAAGAAATATCCGTTGCTGCCTCCTAACTAGAACCCCCATCAATCCGAACCACCCCAGGGCCATAGAGGGAGGGGTTAACATGTGTTAAACTAGTATTCTAAGAACTAAACAAAAAACACTAGTACCTACCATAAAATATCTTCCCCCATTTGATTGTTGGGTAAATTGGTTGAACAAAAATTCCCATGTGGATATTAAAAAAAGTGGCAATCCTACCCAGGATAACTATTGCCTAACTAGAGAGATCTTTATATTGTTTTCTGTGATGCGCAAAGCATTCACTGCGTTCTCATTTAATGTATATATTTTTTTCATTTCGAACAGATTTATGTACATATATGCATAATGTTTTAAATAAGTAAAAGTGTTTGACGAAAATGTCTACACACAAAAGCTATAACAAGTGCTGTTGCAACCCTTTTAAACTGTACAAAAAGCCTATTCTGTGAAACTTGAGGCCACTTCCAAAACTGCTTGTTGAAAATAGTGACCCTAAATATAATTTCAGTGATGAATCAGAAGTTTGTATAAATTGTCTGAAATTAATTAATAAACACGCAAAACCTGAAGAATTATTCAGACTGCCAGAAGCAATAACTAGTAGTACTGAAAGTACAACTACTTCACCTGACATATCCCCAGAAAAAAAATTCCAAGAAAATGTACTGGAATGGATAAAGATATTCAACGAGAAGATCTTAATGCAACTTTGGAACAACTTCGTTATCCCACTGAAATTACGTAAGTAACTAGCTATTAATGTGTGTACAGATATTGCATTTTTATACTGTCAGCTTATACCTAATACATATATATGAAATTATCTAAAAAATATACAGCACTGCCCCGATTAGTGCATTATTTGAGTTAGTGCGGTATGTACTTTTACACCAACTTCCCAATTAATGTGTGTATTAATTCGATTTAGTGCTGATTTTTAGTGCCGATTGTATGTATGGTACATATGTATGTACATACTATACTGCATTTTGCTGAGTTAGAGCTAGGATTTAAAGAAATAGATAATGGAAGTGTTCAAAAATTGCTCCAGTCTCATGATGAGGAACTTCATGATGAAGACCTTCTTAATCTACAACAACAACAACAACATGCATACGAAGATCAGGATGATCGTGAAGAAGAAAATGAAATTGAAACAGCAACAAAGGAATTCACAATAAAAGAACTTGATGAAGTATTTCGTGATTTTGAAGCTGTGAAGCAAAAAATAATGGGTGCAGATCCTAATGTCCAGCGCACCATGCAAGTTTGTCGAGAAATGGAAAATGCGATTTGCTGCTATAGAGTAATGTACCAAGAAAAGGAGAAAAAACTTTGAAGCAAACATCTGTTAAAATATTTTGTCAAAAAATAAAAAATTTCGCATTTTTTCGTGCACATGCTGGTGCACTTTAATAAACTTATAAAACAAAAACTGCATCCAGTTCATTTATTACCTTCTCTATTTACATATATTTCTCAATTAAATAGGTATAAAACATTCATAATTGAAGTTTTAGTATTATTTTTTGAAATGTTGTCAACATTAACCAATTTTGCATAGATTACAGTTCCTGATTAGTGTGGTTTCACCTACTGTGGCATTTATCTAGCACACATTACCCCACACTAATTGGGGTGTATTGCTGTACTTCAGTTCAGAAATTCAGATTGTTGCCACTACATATGTCATACTTATATTTATTTATTAATTAATTGTATTTCAAATATTTCTCAGATGCCCTGAGCAGTGGAAGCAGATGAAAGGCAGTTTCACAAAAATACAAAAAAGCTTCAACCTCCCTCAAGAGGAAGTTGGAAACTGCATTTGCCACTGAAGTTAAAGATGTTGGTGAGCCACTGAATAAATGGTATCTCAAAGGAGCAGATTTGGAGAGGTAAGAAACTAAAAATAATTAATGAGATGACTTTGAACTATTAATGTATGTATGTAAATACCTGTATATAGGTACAGTATTATAGGTTGTCATGTTTGGATATATATGTAGACATTAGCTATATTTCCTAAAATGTGACATCATCCCATATACTAAATATACTGGTATATGTTCAAATTCATGAAGTACTGTACTTCCTTAATTCTTGTATAATATAAATCATGTACTTACATCCTTAATATTGTACAGTAATTTGGGGTTATGTTTTTTTATAGGTACGAAAATCTCATGAGTGATCTTGTACAAGACTTCAAATCCACATCATCGTACAAAAGGAGGCTTCAGATACTTACTCTCACCATTTCCTATTTCTAGGACAGTGGATTCGTTTGGCGCAACCAGATACATGGTTGACAAAGCCAGACATTTGAAACACACTTGGTATTATGCCAAAGATTCCTATCTACAGTAAAGGAAGAACAGAAGATATAATCTCTGAAATAAAGGAATGCTACGAAGATGATGAAGTCAGTCATTTGTGTGCAGGGAAATCTGATTGTGTTAGCATAAGAAATAAAGATAGTGAAAAAGAGTACAAGCAAAAACATCTATTACTAGGAAATTTAAAAGAATTATATTCAAAATATAAAGAAAACAATGATAATAGCATAGGGTTTTCTACCTTTGCCAATCTGAGGCCTAAATGGTGTGTAATTGCTGGAGGCAAAGGAACCCACTCAGTTTGTGTTTGCACCCACCACCAGAATCCTAAACTCATGGTATCAGCAATTGCAGAGAAAAACTTTACATATTACACACTTATGGAAAAAAGTGTTTGCGATATAAATTCTTCTACATGCATGTTACATGGATGTTGAGAATGTCCTGGTAGCATAGGCATATTTAATTTCTTAAGTACTATACCTTCCTTGACAAGCAGAGATTCTGTTGAATATGTTCACTGGACTAATGCAGATAGATCAACAGTGGAAACTCATATAGCTTCTCCAGATGAATTTATTGAACACCTTTCAGAAATATTCTCTTACTAGGCACCACTACATTGTAAAAAGCCAGAGTCAGTATTTGAAGACTATGAAACAGAATCTTCACTGTGATGAAATACTTGTGCTAGGGGATTTTGCAGAAAACTATTCATTAATCACTCAAGATGAACCACAAAGTTTTCACTGGACAAATGACCAGGTGACCCTCCATCCATTTGTGGTGTATCACATGAAGGATGAGGAATTAATTCGTACTAGTTACTGTATTATTAGCGATTGTCTTGAGCACACATCAGCAGCAGTTCACACTTTTCAGCAATATTTAATGAAGGATATTAAACAGAAATTTACCAATGTACAAAAAGTAATTTATTTCTCTGATGGGTGTGGAGGCCACTACAAAAACAAATATAATTTCAGCAATCTATGCTATCATGAACAGGATTTTGGTGTGAAGGCTGAGTGGAATTTCTTTGCCACAAGTCATGGGAAAAATGCTTGTGATGGTATTGGAGGAACTATTAAAAGAGTTGTAGCAAAGGCTAGTTTGCAATGTTCTGATACTGGTCATATTCTAACACCAAGAGCTTTCTATGATTTTTGCAATGAACACTTTAATTCAATTATTTGTTTGTATGTTACAAAGGAGGACGTTCATGTGGATAAATTCAATCTTTCTAGTAGGTTTAATGGAGCTTTACCTGTTAAAGGTACACAGGGTTTCCACAGGTTTGTACCAGAGTCAGAAAACCTAATACAAGCTTATCAGACATCTGATTCTGATAATTGTAAATTGTTTAGAATAAGTACTGGGGCTGAACCAGAAAGACAGTCAACTAGTTGAAAAAGATGAGTATCAAATTGGCCAGTATGTTGCCTGTAAATATGATGATAAAGTTTGGTTTGGAATTATTTTAGACACTTCAGAAGAATATGGTGATTATAAAGTCAGTTTCCTCACCTCATCAGGATCTACCACTCAGTATTATTTTCCGATGAAAGAGGATGTTCGCTGGATAAAACAAAGTAATATGATTTCTATCATGACACCAAATATCAAGCCTGATGTTAAGATTATTTACTCCTTCAATCCAAAGCAAGTTCAAGAACTTAGTGGGAGTTTGGAACCAAAACTAGGATAAAAATCTGTTGAAAATGAACTATATATAAGCTGAAGTAGGTATAGATTATTAGCATTAAGAATTATTGCACCATGTGTAAATTGCAATGTATTAATTATTTACCTAACAGCTTACATGAATTTGTAAAAATTAGTCTTAAGTAAAAGTAGCCATTTTGAAATCTGTAAATACCTATTTTATATGCAAATACACATATATTTCTTTTCATATATTGATAGCATAAAGTTGACTCATTTTTTGTAAGGGGTTCCAAAAAACCTTAGCCCCCCCCATTTGCAGCTTACATGTTTACTTATATCGAAATAGTTTTTAGTGATTATAAAAATATATAAAATTCTTTATTGCAGGTATTAAAATTACTCCAGCTAATAGTGATAATATAATGGCTTTTCAATTAATTGGTGATTTGGAGAGGCAATGTGTGATAGATCGCATACGAGCAATAACATTTCGGGAAGCTCGTGATGCTGGAGCCACCTTTATAACACGTTCATGGGTTGCCAAAAAGTTGGGAAGAAGTGAGGACTTCGTCAAAAGAAATTGGAATAAAACTTTGGATGAATGTGAAATGGATACAACCAAATCTGGGTGCCCAAATTTGCCACTCTTTCAGGAAACAAAGGACATCATTGAAAGCGGTACGGGTGAGTGGAAAAACAGCTGTGCTAAACTTTCTAGAGAGTGAAATGTTGAGAGGAAAGATTGTTAGTGGTGAGATCATTCGACTGTACTATCATAGGCAAGGTTTAAAGCCTTGGCATGAACTTCCAAAGCCAAGAAAAACTGAACTTAACATCGATGAAAGAATGTGGTTTGCCCATTATCTTGAAGATTGGGATGTGGATGATTTCATGCATTTAGCTGTCTCCGATAAATTTTTTGTTTATGTAACACATCTGCCTAACTACCAAAATGATTGAGTGTGGGCCACAACACCAGATGAAATTGATGACAATGAACATTATCGCGAATTATTAAAAAGTCCAGACTGTGTTGGCGTGTTTGTTTTGTTCACTGCAAAGAAGCTCGTGTGGGTGCTGAAGCCAAATGGTCAGAGTTGGGATGGACAGTATTTTCGTGATATTATTCTATCCCAGCATGTCATTCCTTTTCTAAGAAACCCAAACAATGTTATGGATGTCGATCAGGTCCCACTTCTGCACAATAAGGCCCCCTGCTTTAAGGCATTAGCCACTCAACAGTTGTTGCGGAACCATGAGATCGATTTCTTTGGAAATGAAGAATGGCCAGGAAATTCTCCTGACCTGAACGTCTGTGAACACATTGGATCAGTTATAAAGGACAAGGTTGAATGTCTCTTGTTTCAAGAACCTGCAGCAAATCGATTTTCGAAGGATACAATGACGCAACACATTGAAACTGTTTTAGCAAATTTGTGTAACGATCAAGATCTATTCACGTCACTTTTGGCAAGCTACCCAAAGCGAATTCAGGCTGTCTTGGAAGCCAATGGCGGGAACACCAAGTTTTAATTGTTTCTCATTAAATGCAGGATTAAATTCTTTTGTAAGGTATGTTTAGTTTTACTGTACCTCTAATGGTTTAGGCCATGGGTGGGGAGGCTAAGGTTTATTGGAGCCCCGTATATATGAAAATTTTAAAAAATCTGTAATTTAGGTGGGGCAGGACCCCTTCAAATGGAATAAAGTGTCGTAACTTTTTTCTGTTAATTTTAGCCACTTTTTCTACTTATGCTAATTTGTTGTGTGTGCAATTACCTTTTATAAACACTTTAAATCACTGTTCTATGTCAATTAGGGACTGAGTTATATGGTGGTTTGAATATTTCCAGTTTTTGTCCCCCCACCCCCCTAAAAAAGGGGGGGAGCATAACTTTCGAACCATAACTCCGATTGAGCTGATATTTGAAATTTGGTACTTACTAGCATAGACCATTCTATAAACCAAATTTAAGCAAAAGCTACGAGGGTGTGGTTTTGACCACTGCATGATTTGTTGTGGAATGACCCTATGCTTAAAAAATTACTGGAAATATCAATATCAATATCAATATTTTATTGACTCAATTCAAACAACTTGGTTCATCCCATGCACTTATTGTATTTTCTTGTTCCCACGCAGGTTGTGGCTTTCTGTTCAGACAGTGAGGCCAAGATGGTGTTGACAAGAAAAAACTGGAGGATCTTTTTTGAGGAAGAAATGAGGATGGCAACAGTAGACAGCTGTTTGTCTATGGATGCACTACCTACTTTTTGAACTTGGAATATGAAGTGTCTCCAAGAACAGTTCTGAATAAGGTGGTTGAAGTTCAGAAATATTTCCATAATCATAACCATCTGGGTGGCTTCAAGAAAAACATGGTGTCAAACCTCAGCTTCCAAACTCAACCAGATGGAACAGTCAAGATGAATGCATTGACATGTTCCTGAAAAACTAATAAATACTTCATGAAATCTGTTTGGAACATGAATGTGATGTTGATGAGAATGTTTTTGCAATCATGAACATCCTCATGGAAGGTATGCATCTGCAGGAACAACTGCAAATTGTCTCCACTGCACACAATGCAAAAAGATTCCTGGGTTCAGGGTTGATTCATACACCATTCAATAGCTTAAATCTAAAATTTTAGCTTCCTCAGTCAAAAATGTTTAATTTTATGGTCGCTTAAATGGCCCCCACCTTCAACAAAAAATGCCCATGTTGGGCTTGATCGGCCAATGCCTTCATTTTGAGAGGCCTTGAAAAGTGTCTTCTAATAGGAGTAGAAGCTTCAAATTTGCCATGCCAATACAACTTCTGGTGGGCTTTTCAATTTTGCAAGCTAAAAGGCTGTGGAACAAATAGTTTCTGAGTTACAAGGGCTTAAACATGGCTCCATTTTGAAGCTTGCATCAATTCCTCCCACTTTTACGACTCTACCATTTTCAAAAGTTTTAGTTCTACATCAATCACAGCTGTTTTAATACTCCTAATAGTCTCTATGGGTTGTAAATTTATGAGTGAAATAAAAGAATAACCAAAAAAGGATTTATTTATATTTTTAAAAATTTCCAAAAGTTGATATTTTCACAAAATTTGCAAAATTAACATCAACTTTGGGGCTTAATATAAAGGTGTCCAAAATTAGTCAGGGAGTTGATACTTCTAGTAAAGAAAGATACATATGTGTACAAAAACATATATTAAGGAATAGATCTCAACTCAACTCCTTCATATAGTTTTGGCTATTCAAAGAAAAGTACTTTTTGTGAAAAATTCTGAATTTTTTCAAAATTTTGAAATGTTTAAATTTCTTTTTACAACATTGAATTGTAATTTTACTTCCATTTTATTACTTGGTAAGTTAATTCACAAATGTTAAATTATCTAAATAAGTTTTACTCATAAAAAAGACATAATATATACACTTAGATTATTACTACATTTGCAGTTAACACAACAGATGGACCAGCTTGTAGGCTCAATACTTGGATCTACCTAAGTAAATCATGTAGAACCATGTTCTACTGCTCTTTAAGCACTTCCTAGTAATTTAAATTATGTAGTTAGTACAGATAAACTAGCAGTAACCACCATTTTCAGTACAAAACCTTAAATTTAAGTAGCTTTGTTGTATTACTTCCCTTAATACAAGTGTACAGTACTTAGCTATATACAATAATGAATTTCTGAGTTTTTAAGCATGTGAATTATTGGCTATAAGTTCATATTCTTTTTTTAATGTGTGTTGTTTTATGTAAATTCGTATGTAAACTTATATATAGCTAATAACTCTTATGTTTAGACACTGACTCAGGAATTTATTATTGTACTCAGGCTTTAAGTCTGATTGTCTTCAACACTCCATGGCCTCATAGCCATAAATTGGCAATTTATTATTCAGCTTGATACAGGTCTGTAGTTACTTAGGCTTTTTTTAAAATACTACTCAATTTTAGATAAATAATCATTTGATAACTTGTACTGTCTCCCCATTTTCCCAGTAACTGTAGGTGGTTCAATTGAACACAAAACATGTTGGAATAGAATCCAGCAAATATCTTCTTGTTCAGGCCATTTAAAAGGATTCTTTTTCATGAAATTTACTAATAGATCCTTCTCAGTATCACACACTTCAACTATGTTTCCAACAAACCAGTCACCTTCATAGAAACAGGCCACATATGTACCAGGTTTATATTGGTAAGCCACATTTTCTTGTGTAGCATTGAGGAAGGAAAGTTGTACATTAAAGAAATTTTCATCACTAGAAATTTTGTAGAGTTTTAATGCCTGTTGATGAAGGTCTAAAGCAGTGATATGAACGGGTTCCTGGGATTGTCTTAATTAAGGAATACCTTTTTTCTAACAAATAAATTAGCATTTTCCTCAATTTTAGCTGAATCAATGTACAGAAATTGTATACCATTAATATTAGATTTGCACCAATCGAACATCTCTTTTGGATTGGTGATGTGACCTTTACTTGTTGCTTGTAGACTTGCCCGGGCAACTAACCTTTTGATGGTGCCACCAACACCATCACAGGGGCTCTTTCCGTGAGAGGTGGCAAAAAAGTTCCATTCACATGTTAGTTGGAAATCTTTTTCATGTAACACTGAATTAATGATGTTTTTATAGTTTTTATATTGACTTGCTGCGCCATCGCTAAAGTAACAAATATGTTTTAGTTTAGGATTCTGACTTTTAAGTAATTTCAAGGCTTCACATAAAAAAGAATGAACTGCAGTTGTGTTGTGTGTAAGTGAATCTGATATTACACAAAAATTTGTAACTTTTAGTTCACCATCAACTTTTTGATAGCAGACTACTGGATGCAAGGTAGCCTGGGTATTGTCCCAGTGATGCCCTTGTACAGCATCCTGAATTATAAAACTATAGTTTTCAGAGAAGTCAACAAGCACTAATGCTGTAGAATCATTGAGGTTTTCTTTACAGTCGGACAAATATTTTGATTGTGCTTTTGCTATGAAATGGTGTACTTTCAACTTTTTTGCACTTTCACATATGTCTTCTACTACATTCGAAACACTTTTTGTCATTGTGACCAGTTGGGTATGGTCTGTATGAAGCCACTGCTTAAAGGAAACCTCATCATCTATGTCATAATCATTGTTTTCAAAAATGGTAAGAAGCCAATCCCGTAATTCATTTAAACCAGGACATGTTTTGCAGTTATTAATCATGCAGTTTCTGGTTTCAGTGCTGCAGACTATTTTCCCTAGTAACACTCTTAATTCTACTTTGACGGGGAGTGATTCACATAAAAGTTTAAAGTTCTGGTGTATTTCACAAATGCATACATTGTGTGATCCTTTACTCCCCACACCCATACACCATTTTGGTCTCAGTTCAAAAAACTTTGATTTGGAGATTTTGTCATTTGGATATTTATTTTTGTAAAGCGTATATAATTCTCTGATATTTGTCAACAACAGTATTTTCTGCTTGTGAACCTTCCCTTGTGGTGTTTTTATTGATTTGTAGTCTTTTTTACCAGGGCATTCTCTAGTACAGGAATACCCCACTTTACGAATTATTCTGTTCCTAGCGCCCGTTCGTAAAGCAGGTGTTCGTAAAGCAGAGCATTATTTCCCATACATATAATGTTATATTTTGGGTTACGTTTTTTTCTTAAAAAATCGAAAAAAAAAAGGTTATAAAACAGCAAATTTTGCAGAAACAAATGTTTATTAACATAGAAATGAAAGCAATGAACAAAGAAATAATACAAACGAAAGTAATGAACAAAGAAATACAATAAAAATGTAAGCAATGAACAAAGAAATAGTACAAAACATTACATATGCAAATTTAGTTTCATTAATAGATGCGTCAGTAGACATGCTTTTGGATTCGTTTCTTCTGATTAACGTCAGTCTTTACTATCACTCTTTCGTTTTGGCATAATTGATGATGGGTACTGTAATTGCAATGTACGAAAAGAATATCAGTGAAACACTTAGCGTGCGCGAGAGTGAATAAAGCACAAACTCTCTTGTCAAAGCGCACATATAAACTGACAACAGCTGTGTTGCCACAGTGCAAAGTGAGCTAAAAGCGAGCTAACTTGGCACTGCTGTAATGCAGAATACGTAATAGAGTACAGTACAGTATGGTATGCGCGACGTAAGCATATTATTTTTGTCTTAAAATCGAGCTAACTAAGCACTGCTGTAATGCAGAATATTAGATTGTGGTATTCGCGACGTACGCATTTTATTTTTGTCTCTTATATTTCTTCATTTAATTTTTTATTTAGCGCAAATACAATTTCGTAAACCCGGGGTTTCGTAAAATGAAGCATCGTAAAGCGGGGTATTCCTGTATATTCATTGTTTTGGAAAAATTCTATCACTCTTTCCTTTATTTCATCGCTTATACCTTTGCTACTCTTTTTATTTCTCATTATAGGAAGGATACCTTCTTTTCTCTTTAAGGCCCTCACAGCATTAACCATTCTGGCTGACACTTCAAATTCTTTCATAATTCTTTCTCTGAACCAGGTTTTACCAATTGGAAGGAGTGTTACAATTTGTATCTTTTCTTGTCTGGTACTAGTTTTACACTTTTCTTTCAGTTCCTCTATCATATGCTGATAACACTTTTCTTCCTCACACTCTATAGATTTCTCCGCTTCCTCATCCAAAATGGTAGGCTTCATATGAAGTACTTTTGACAGCTTTGATTTTGTTGATGTTTCAATTTGCTTTAGTTTCCTTTTCACGTAAAACTTTCGATATCTTGCTCTTACATACTTAATGGGTGAGCATTCTAGTGAACCTAACGTTTCGTCAAATGTCTCCTTAACTATTTCTTCTGGAACATATCACTACCTGAGTCTCTCATCTTCAATCATCTTGGCTCTAGAGAAGCATGTTGAGGAAAGTTTCTGTCCTGGTATCAGATTCAGTCTAGTTGCTATGTCTTTGTCAATAATTTGTAGTGATTCTGCAAATAAAGTAGGGTAATGTAAACTCTAAACACATTGGAAAATAATTTTAAAACCTCAACATTTGGTTATAGGCTATTTGTATAAAATATTCAAAACATATGCATTCAGTAGCACAGTATATAGCCAACCCCATTAAAATTAAATAGCTAATTTAGGTTACAATTTACAATATAAACTTCTTTATGAAATATAAATATATTAGTACCTATATTTACTTACTTGTTATCTTCTTTCGATGATTTCTCCATGGATCTTGGCAGCTACGTTGCATTTGTTGGTAATGCATTCCAAACATTTTTTCATGGTGGTAGCATACAGTAGCACTATTTGGGTTGATTACAGTTGCTTTTGTTCTCCACAATAGCAGTTTCCTTGTTTCATCTGTCAGCTCATATAAGGTATACATACCCACCTTCCTGGTGAGTGTGTTCATGACATGGATCATCCAAATACATACCAAAGCTGCACTTTGATTCTTGATTAGAATAAGCCATTATTACAGGCAGTAAAATTAAGTTAATTGCTCTAGTTAAATTTTCTGAAAATAAAAGATCATGATCTATAAAATAGGCCTGGACATTAATGATTAACCATCATGTTTTACATTTATAAGAATATACAAAGTGAAATGAGCTACCCAGAGCCCTTCGAGTCGCTGGTTGTTTTGACAGACATATTAAATTTCTTGTATGTTTTAGACTTATTTACATATTATTACAATTGTAAATCAACTTAATAAGTAATAAAATAGAAGTAAAATTACAATTCAATGTCATAAATAGAAATTTACAAATTTACAAATTTTGCAAAAATTTGAGATTTTTCACAAAAAGCACTTTTCTTTGAATCACCAAAACTATATGAAGGAGTTGAGTTGAGATCTATTCCTTAATATATGTTTTTTTACACATATGTATCTTTCTTTACTAGAAGTATCAACTCCCTGACTAATTTCAGACACCTTTATATTAAGCCCCATAGTTGATGTTAATTTTGCAAATTTTGTGAAAATATCAACTTTTGGAAATTTTTAAAAATAGAAATAAATCCTTTTTTGGTCATTTTTTTATTTCACTCATAAATTTACAACCCATAGAGACTATTAGGAGTAGTAAAACAGCTGTGATTAATGTAGAACTAAAATTTTTGAAAATGGTAGAGTCGTAAAAGTGGGAGGAATTGATGCAAGCTTCAAAATGGAGCCATATTTAAGCCCTTGTAACTTAGAAACTTATTGTTCCACAGCCTTTTTGCTTGCAAAGTTGAAAAGCCCACCAGAAGTTGTATTGGCATGACAAATTTGAAGCTTCTACTCCTATTAGAAGACACTTTTCAAGGCCTCTCAAAATGAAGGCATTGGCTGTTCAAGCCCAACATGGGCATTTTTTGTCGAAGGTGGGGGCCATTTAAGCGGCAATAAAATTAAAAGTTTTTGATTGAGGAAGCTAAAATTTTAGATTTAAGCTATTGAATGGTGTATGAATCAACCCTGAAAATTTAAAGAAAATCAGAGATGGTCACCCGACCACCCCTGTACCAATTGAGCTGGAATGACCCTACTCCATAATTTTTGTCAATTTATGGCAAAAATTAGTTCGTTGCCAGCAAGTTCAGCATCAATAGAGCGTCTTTTCTCAACCTTTGGCCTTGCACATACTAAGCTGAGAAATTGTTTAGGGAAAAACTGCAGAAAAACTAGTGATGTGTCATCGAACCCTCAAAAACCAGAAGGAACACTGTGATAACTGGTAAAGTGTTGTATTTAGGTCTCAACAAAACCTGATCACTATAGTCAGACAAGCTTAGGAGTTATGACAAACACTTCTTTTGGCAGCAGAGCAGAAGGCATTAATCTTAAGTATAAAAATACTTTTATATTTTTAAAATTTTAATTTGAAGTATAAAAATATTAGTCCAGTGGTACCTCGTTACTCGAATTTAATTCGTTCCTGGAGGCAGTTTGACTAATGAAAAGTTCGAGTAACAAACTAATTAATTGCCTTTAAATTAATAGAAATAGAAATAATGCGTTCCTGGACCCCCAAACTCGAATTTTAAACTTTAAAATATGCTTTAATTATACAAATTATTATATAATTATTCTAATTTTATTAATTTTATTAATAATTAGTAATAATAATTAATAAAATTAATAAAATTTAAAGTAAAAAAGGTAAAAAAGTAAAAAGTAAAAAGTAAAAAAGGTTTTAAGTGTACTTACCAGAAGGAGGCTTGATGATGGGCTTGGTTGGAGGAGGAGGAGGAGAGGGAGGTAGGTTCTTAGAACCTTTTGGAAGGTGAATCACCTTCCAGAAGAACGTCAGGAACGTCCACTTCGGGTTCCGACGTAGAGGGCTTGATCCAGCGTTCGAGTGTAACCTGACGTTGATGACCCTTCAAAATGTTCGAGTAGTGGCGTATAACATTGTCATTGAAAATATCAACACATCTGTCTGAAATTGCCTTGTTAGGGAATGTCTCCTCTACAATGGCCTGCACTGCCTCCCAATGGCTGAGGAGTTTCTTGATCTTCTCAGAAGGCAGGTTCTTCTTTTCTTCCTCCTCCTCTGTAGCGGAGACCTCATCTTCAGCCTCTTGCTTGTTCTGCTCAAGGAGGTGCTGGAGCTCATCTGTGGTCAGCTCCATCTTGTGCTCATCCAGGAGCTCCTCCACATCATTGGCATCCATCTTCAGGCCCATGGACGTCCCTAGAGACACTATGGCAGGAACAACAGGTGCTTCCTGGAAGACCTCAGTCGCGATCAGCTACACATTCCCGCCAAAGCTTCCTCCAGGCAGAGTTCAATGTCCTGGTAGTCACAGCAGCCCAGGATTTGACGATGATCCAGATGGCATGAAGGATGTTGAAATGATCCTTCCAAAAGTCTCTGAGGGTCAAATCGGTCCCATTCGTCACATCAAAGCATCTCTCGAACATGCTCTTAGTGTAGAGCTTCTTAAAGTTAGAGATGACTTGCTGGTCCATGGGCTGGATAAGGGGGGTGGTATTGGGGGCAGAAACTTTATCTTGATAGTCATGTTCTACCAACAAATCTTCTTCTAAACCAGGAGGATGGGCAGGGGCATTATCCATCACAAGAAGAGCCTTGAGGGGAAGACCCTGCTCTTCAAGGTACGACTTCACTTGAGGGGTGAACACCTCAGTGACCCACTCAAAAAAGAATAGCCTCGTAACCCATGCCTTTGAATTCGAGCGCCACATCACATTCAAGTCTGTTATCCTGACGTTGTTTTTCTTGAACACCCGAGGATTTTGCGAGTACAAATATACTGTACACACATTACGCCTCGGGCGTTCGAGTAACGGAAATGCGCTCGAGTAACGAGTCCCTATTTTTTTTTATTTTCTGAATTTTTCGGTTCGAGTAACGATTTGTTCGAGTAATAGGTCGTTCGAGTAACGGGGTCACCACTGTATTGCCTTTGGTGAATGATTGAATATTATTTTGATCTTTGATAGGATAGCAGTAACAGTTTTATTTTTGCAACTTTAATTATTGAAATTAGCTCTTGAGTATCTACATTCTACAAACATTATGTAGTTTTTTTTATTTGCTTAGCTACTGGTTTTGTTCCACTTCATCTTCAAATAAAGGAAATAATAAATTTTCAAAAAGCAATTGTAACTCATTATCCACATTATATTGGTAACTATTGCTGCTTCTTAGGTGTAACTCTGAGATTGATCATTAACTATTTACCTAGAGATTGAATATATGTATGCATTGCATTGCAACATTTATGGCCCCTTGTATAGCAAAAAACAAAAATTGCTAAAACAATATTTGGTGGAGAACAATAATCAGTTATAATGAAATGATGCAAAATATATCATTTACCTTGATTAAATGGAGCAAGTTTACTCAGTTATGATCATCAAGCAAGTTTTATTCCCATTATTATTTTAAAAAGTTTTTAAAGAAAAAACCTACTTGAAGCCCCCACCCCCCTATTTTTTAATGTAAAAAACCCATCCTGTGTGGGTAAGTGGGTAGATACCCGTAACAACCCTGGTCAAAAGTGCAAAGAAAATGTAGCTATATCTTTCAGTATATTTTAATTTATACTCCTTTTTTACAGGTACATATTAGCTAAATTTAAATGTTAATCTAATGAAATGTAGCAATGTATACCTCTTATGAAGTATTGGAACCTATCCCTCCCTATTTACCCTATGTTACTTAAAGCTACCTCTGGTAATGAATTTTCTGAAAATGAAGTTTCATTGGAACACATCTACAGTACTTCATTAGTAGAGGTACTACTGTACATTGGAGATGAAACTCGGGGTGATAAGATGCTTTGAGTCACAACAGTGTCAAACCAAAAGTTTGGACTTGAAATGCATTCCCATTATAATATGGTGACCTCTGAGAAAATGGGTTGAGAGATGTCATTTTGAGATGCATCACATTTTTGTGCGATGCATCCCTGATATATGTTGGAACTACCTGTATACTGACATTGTTACATAAAATAAAGCTTATTTTAAGAAAACTAAATAGTTTATTCTTCAGGGTGACATCCCAATATAAGACTAGATATTGCTTTTTAGTTTTTTGAAATTTTTTGAAACATTGACTGAAAATTTAGATTTTGTTAGTTCTTTTGGAGGTAGGTGGTGGAGTGGAAAATGTTTAAAAAAATAAAAATGACTTGTCCACCCTCATAATTTTTAAATAATGTAATTTGAAAGCTTGTGTAATTGAAGTAAATGTTCTTTTTAGTGAAGTGTGCAAAGCCCTAAACAAAACAAGAGGATTATATCAACACTGGGGTGAACTGCATGAAGAAGCAGAGCCTGGAAGTGTTGCTGTTGGGAGAGAAGATCTTGAATGGACAAATACTGAATTAAGAAATGCTCTCAGATCTATTGAATGGGATTTAGAGGACTTGGAAGAGACAATTGATATCCTTTTTTATGTATCAGTAGTTGAACTGTACCTACATCTGCCAGGAGAGGATTTATTATTGTTTTTTCTATTTTTTGTTTTTCCTTTCTTCTCCAGCTGGAGATATCTTTATTTGCTGGGGTTAAACTTTAATACTCGGGAATTTTTAGGTACAGCCCAGTACCAAGCATAGGATAAGGATACTGTACCTCAAAACATCCCCTACTATATCTCCAGATGTTATACTTATGGGCAGTTGGTCAAGGAACCCTACTGTAGATTTTGTTTAGTGCTCCTGTTACTCCCACTACTATTGAGTGATCTCAGGTTCAACATTCCACATCTTTTGTATTTCGTGTTTGTGTCATTGATATTTTAAGATATCTCTGATAGTTTGCAACCAGTGATGGGCAGTATCTAGATACATGTATCACCGATACTTTTGTATCGGTATCGCTTTAGCTACTTGACAAAAGTATCGATTTATCAGTATCGCTAAGGTCAATTTTCTTAAATGTATAAAAAAAAAATCGATACATCGATACATTAATAAGAATTTTCAAATATTTAAATAGATATTATAATATGACACTACTGAGTTATATTTATGAATATACATAAATAATAATAATAATAAATATTTATTTAATGACAGTACTACTCTACTGGTCATGTCACAGTACGGCACAACGTTTAAACACATTTGTACTTGTGTTATTGAGATTAATTAACCATAATATAGAAACGCTCATATAATATAGAAATGCTCATTGGTGTTGCAACACTATTGGCCATGCAAATTGGCAAATTTAATACTAACATTGTCAAAAAGAGGGTTCAAGAAATGTTGGTTAATGCTGTTAAGAGCCTCAGCGAGCAGACCCCCCAGCAACAACTAAGTGATGCTGCATCTGACGGAAGTGCAGATGATTTCTTCTGTTGTGAGTCTGCTTCCACTAATGTGTGTGCAACCCAAGATTCTACTGAGATGGAAGTTTTACAGTATCTGGGTGACGGAAGTCATTCTCTCCAATCTCTGAGGCAGTACCCAGGAATTCTACGGGTCCTCCTGAAGTATAAACACCACTACCATCCTCTGCTCCTGTAGAACGGTTGTTTAGTTTGGCTGGTCACATTCACGCTCCAAAAAGGAATAGACTGTCTGACCAGATGTTTAGCCAGCTGGTATTTTTGAAGGGTAATAGTAATTACTTTTAATTGTTAGTGTAATATTTTCAGTCATTCATGTATCCTACAAAATTAAAACATACTTTCATTAAATAAAGCAATTGTTTTTATTTACATTTATAAAACCCATTAAAATGTCATTGATTTTACTTAGTGCATACAAATTACTAGTATAAACAATAATATCTAATACCTACATATTAAATGAATAATTATAAAAATGTACCGGCGATACATGTATCGGTATTGCTTAAGACATCTAGAAAGTATCGGCGTATCAGTATTGCCTAAGACATTCTTCATGTATCGGTATCGCTTTAGCGATTTTCTTGTATCGATGCCCATCACTGTTTGCAACAATGAGCATAGTCTACACTTCTCAGTTCAATCTTTATCCTCTATATGTCTTTTGAACCAGTTTGTTCTCAATGCTTGGTCTTGTGCTGCCACCACCAGCCATTCATCTTCTGGTCTTAATGTCCCTCTTACTAGGAATTTAACCATTTTATCCCTCTCTGTGTATGCTCTGTTTAGCACCTCCTCCTCATACCACTTTACTAGATTTATGCTCTTCTTAGTTCTCCTTTTCTAATCTTTTTCTGTTATACCTTTTTTTTTATGGTGTTTATTTTTTCCATGAGAGGTTTATTTTTAATGTCATGGAGCTGTTAGGTCTTATTCCCGCATCCACTTCGTAGTCTTTTGCCTTTTGCAAGAGAGGTTATTTAACATTTTTTTTGCTCATGATCATTTACAAATCTGACTGGTCTTCTATCCTTCTCTTTTACGTACTGCGCTAATCCTATTGAGGTATCTTTGCGTACTTCGTCTATTAGCACAAGCCCTAATTTACCAATCCTCCTTGGTAGGTATAGGTTTGGTGTGCACTGGTTTTTGTATATTATCTTGCGTGCATGCAGCCATTTTCTTTCGTTAATTTCCTGTTGGGTTCAACTGATTATACCAGAACTATATGACAGTACAGCAGCTGCCAGTGAATTTATGGCTGAGAGCTTGTTTTTACTGTTCAGATCAGAAGAAATTAGTTTTAATCTTTTAATATTTTTTCTGCACTCTCTTTCATGATGTCATTTTTTTATCTTTCCTGACTCTTCCACTCCCAAGTATTTATAGGTAGCCTCCTGCTCTAATTCCTCTATTACTACATTTTCCACTATAATGTTCTCTGACTCTCACCTTCTGCCTTTCTTTAATGTGGTAATGGCACACTTCTCAAGCGCAAATTCCATTTAGATATCATCTGAGAACTTCTTTACTTCCTTGATCTCATCCATTAGTTCATTTTTGTTGGGGTCATACAGTGTTAGGGGCTGCTCTTTTCCCTTTTTTAGTTAATTTATTATTTGGCTTAGTGGATTCAGGGCCAACGCAAACAAAAGGGGGGGCATGGAATTATCCTGGTAAATCCTCCTTTTGATCTTCACTTTGCTTACCATTAATGTTCCATTATTGCGATGGAGGGCTTGGTCTGTCTCCCATTATGTCATTGCCATCTTCAAAAAGATCCTGATGGTGGGGTGGATCATGTAGCTATAATCTCAGTACCTCCCTTGCCCATGAGTTGGGGACACTGTGATGTGCCTTTTTGTAGTCAATCCATGCCACACTTGGGTTTCTTCATTCTTTTCTGCTGTTCTCCATTATAGCTCTCTTGATTAATAGTTGTTCTTTTGTCTCATATGCTTTTCTTTTAAAACCCTTTTGTTCTGAGCTTATATTGTTTTCATTTGCATGGCTGCACATTAGGGCTATCCATCAAATCTGAGATGAAACTTCAGTTGATATAGAAGAAAGTTTGATATTGAAAATATCGAAACTCTCCTAGGCTATTTCTGAGTTTGAAAGTGCTTAAATCCTAGTGTCTCATTTTTCTACTTGTATAGATGCCCTTTTTTCATTGCTTCTGTTACAAAAAGCATGTAAAGAAAAAGAAAAATTTATTTCTACATGGTCCAAATATGGTTTATATGCAACCAACAAAGGAAAATTTTATTGTTTTCAAGGTTGTTTTCATATTTTACATGTTTTGTGTGCGAAAATTCAAAAGAGGAACATTTCCCAAATGAAAAGTATATTACAATGTGGTTAAGCTTGCTTCCACATCACTGTCTGATAGAGAGCCACTTTCCAGAACAAAATAATCAAGATGGCACTGCCCATCACCCTAGCATAAAGATTAGCTATTCTGTAAATAAATACTGACATACATTGGTGGGATTTTTTAATACTGAAACATGCTTCAATCAATATCAAAACCAGTTACTTCAATCAATATCACAGTTTTGATATGAATTGGTCAGCCCTACTGTACATCCTGTCTGCTAAGATTCCTGTTAGTAGTTTGTAAATTGTGGGTAAACATGTTATTGGTCTGTATTTGCTTGTGTTTTGGGTTTCTTGGGACTTTGTTAGCAAGAATGTTTTCCCCTTTTCTAAACTATTCTGATGCTTCTTCTGCTGTTAGGATCCTGTTGAAGTATCTTGTCACTTCTCCTCTCAGTGATATTATCTTTTTTAGCCAAAAGTTTATCATATCTTGCCCAGGTGCTTTCCAGTTACTACTTTTTTTTTAATATTCCCTTCTACCGCTTCCATTGTTATTCTGTCCATGTTCATCTCTGTGATGTTTCTTACCTTTTTGCTAAACTGTAAAGGCTTCCTATCCATTTTCATTATGGTTGATTTCACCCTCATAGATGTCCTTCCAGAATTGCTCCACTTGTTATTTTTCAGGTGGTCTTTCTACATTTATCTGGGTATTATTTAGTTCTCTGGTTAATTTTGTTGGATTGTCTTCAAATATCACGTTTTGCTTCTTTTCTTTCTCCAATTATACATATCTTGCTAGTTGTTTTGCTTTTGCTGGCAGGTTTGAGTTTTTCCTGGCAATGCTTTGTAGATCTTTCTTTCACTGTCCAATTTTTCCTTTTGAATTAGTACTGTGATCTTTCTACTTCCCTGTTCTGATCTTATTTGCCCTCTTACATGAGCAGTTAGTAATTGAGATTTCTTTTCTTGGCTTTTCTACACTATTTTATAATCTGTTGCCACCTTGGCTTTACCCTCTCTCCCACCATTTCTTTGATTTTAATCTTGGGTATTATTCTTAAACATATTTATACCTGCCATCTCTGTTATGCTGACTGCTGTCATATTATATATATAGTCTATTTAACTCTCTAACTCTCGCTTCCCTAAGGTGTTATTGCTGGTAGTACCTTATTAGCTAGTTTCATATATTTCCTGACCCAGTAGGTGTTTTTCAGCTTGGGCAGTGGTCTTCTCTGGTTCAATCCTCTATGTAGCTATATCATCTGTGGATCAGGATTTTCATCATCTTATCTTCCTCTTCAGTTTCACTCACACTATCATTGTCTGGCCCTGATGTAGAATCCCCTTCATCATCAGATAGTTTGCTTAGGGGTAGGGAAGGGGAATTGCCTGTTTGCCTGTGGATATCCTCCACTTCCATTTCTTCCTCATCCTGCTGGTAGAGACACCTTGCTTCAATTCAGTTATTTGGTGTTTGACAGTTGTTAAATTTTCAGCACTGGGATTCATAACAACCATTGCTTCTGCCATTGGTGTTGCTTCAAGTTCTCTTCTGTACTGTGCAGCAAGTGTTCAGATTCACTCTGTTTCTTATTCCTTTTACCTGGTGCTCCTTTGTTTGTTCTGATTTCTTATAGGATGTCAGCAATTTGTGTGAAGTGTTCATGTACATACTTGCCTGCTCTGTTCTATTTTTTACCTCTTGTGCCTCTTCATATGATGATAATGTTAGTCTTTGTTTCCTCATGATTAATTTTTCTTTCTGCAATTGTTTTAGGATATGGTGTTTTTGTCTCATTACTTCATTTTGGGGCCACCATGTGCTCTGTGTACCTTTTCTGAAATCTATACACCATGTAGTCATTTGTATTGAGCTCTTTCTCTCAAGTGCCATTTTAAGAGTTTACTTTTCTGTCCTTGGATCACCTGTCCTATATACAAGCTTTCTAGTAAGTACAGATTTCTCTCTAGTGACAATGTCCATTCACTCATGGTGTTCTCATTTCCCTCTTGAACATGGTTTTCTACTTCTTTAATCTTTTTTATTTCCAGTGTTTTCACTTATGCTGTGGAATCTGCAGTCTGGGTTTGTTTCTAGCTTCTGTACTTATTATTCCTCTCTTTTCTAGCATTTCTCTGCATCTTTTGCTGGTTCCACATTTTGGAAGCCTCTCATTTGTGGCATAGGTGTTGCATCACAGTATCTCTAAACTTCTCCTCTACTGACCATTGGGTCCTGGTGCCCCCTCTGTGGTTGTAGGTAAAATTTCTCTCTTTGATTTGATGTGTGATGGAGGCTGCTTGAGGCAGTCCTGGTACATAACTTTGTGGGGGTTGCTCCTCTGTTTGTGTAACTTGTAACCTGTCCCACTTAAGGAGCAGTGGAGTGGATTTGGCACGCACTGTTGCCAATTTAGCGCATTTTGTGCTAGATCTAGCATGTCACCTTTTAATCTGGTGTTGAAAATTAGGTCCTAGTGCCTAGCACTTAATCTAGAGTATTATTCTAGATTAAGTGCTAGGCACTAGGACCTAATTTTCAGCACCAGACTGAGAGGTGATGCGCTATATCTAGCAGAAAATGTGCTAAATTGGCAACAGTGATATTTTGGGGCCTCTTTTCCAGGACTGAAATTTCTAGGTTTAATGCCATCCCCCTGTTCACTGATCTCTTGATAACTGTCAAGTGGTATATGGCATTGGACATCTGTATTACTGTGCAAAATGGCTTTGGCTGATCCACCATCACCCTTTTCACGTCATTGGCTTTCCTTCACAAGTTGTAGCTCACTGTGTTTTCTCCACTGTCCACAGCCTCTAATTCTTGTATTTGAGGTAGCCCTTCAGTTTTGTCATTAGGAGTTCCTCACCTGCAACCTTGGAGATGTGTCTGGTAGGCTGGAGTAAGCCTGCACTAGATTATTAGGTTGTTATTATTAGGTCAGTAAAATGAATGTTTCTAATTTGTAAATTTTACCATTCTTCCAAATTAAGTTTTTAATGCATATGAATATATTTAAAGTGCAGTTAATGTGATAACCCTTTCCAATAATAGATTTTAACATAACCTGGCTTATAAAATTGATAAACTGCATAATGAAAATGAAAGTGTAAAATCAAAACTAGATTCACAAAATTTATGATTTCTTAAATTTTATTTATGTAAAACAAGTTCTTAAAAAATTTTAATTGTTACTGTAAGCCTTTTGAAATATATATAATTGGTAAATGTATTTAAGTTAAGCCACAGTACAGTACTATTCAATTGGCAATCTTTACAGTTTTAAAAGTTCACTGCATTTTAATTAAGTACATTAGCCTACTGTAATTGTATAGCCAAGGCACAAATGTAATTTAAAATTTTTTGTTATATGGTATTAATATATCCAAAGTTTTATAAAGTTTGTGATATTATTGTTTTGTTGGGCCTTTTAACCCTAAAAGGATGACTGCTGTATATTGGTAACCTTTCAAATACATGTATTCATAACTTAACTCTACAAACAATTCTGGTGTTAAAGGGTTAAGATAAAAAATTTATTTTAAAATAAGATTCAATTTAAAACTTACTTTGACTTTTCCTAAACATAATGTACGTATAGTTGAAAAGAATCCTAGAAAATTTAAGATAGATTCACCTGAACTCTTATCAAGAAGGAATTTTATTCAAGAAACTAAGAGGGAGGTACAGGTATGTTTTTTTCCCTTGAATATCTCTGTAAAAACACAAGATAGCTTATGTACTAAAAAAGATTTTCATTCTGTCAATTTATTATATTTGTCTTGTTACATGTAGAGTAGGGTGGATCGATTTTACATTTTTTTCGATTTCCATATTCTAATAGAGACAAAAACTTGCGCATGCATGAGAAAATAGCGTCTGCAAAATCTTAGCTTAATAGGTACGGTAATCATCTTCTGCCCCCGGCAGAGCGATGAAAATCATATTTTAGTAGTCAAAAACGTATTTTTCTTATAATTTTTAAAATATTTCAATATGCATCAAAATTATTCCTAATAACTATAAAGTCGATGAAAAAGACCTCATATGATCATTTTTCCAAGCGCGTTGTCCTACGTTAATATCTTTTGCCCCCGGCAACAACGTCAAATGTTGAAAAAATAGGTAATTTATATACATATTTTCAGATCGGCTCTTTGTCTTAAATAATGCATTTATATATTTCCCATAGCATTTATATCGTTGCTTAGGCATGAAATAACACACGCCAAATTTTATGACGAGTAATATTTTCTGTCCCCGAGAAAAGTCTAAATGTGGATTATAATTACGTTAATGCGATGTTATAAGTACGATAAGTACTAAGTACAGCTCCTCGCTTGCTAATTTTATAAAATTAGCAACCCAGAACTCATCACGAGGAGGTGGCTGTACGTCGAGTTCCACCCTATCCAGCCCCAACCACCCTTCCTTTGGCTGCATGTCGATTTACATACGGTAATCTTTCTTAGAATCAAATCGTGGAATTTTTGTTCAGGAGTGAAGATGGGAGCGGATGAATCCGTCCCTCTCTTCTATTCCACTTACACTGGCAGAGGCTTCGGTTACTAATTTGATGAGTCTCTCGACCGCTTGAGTATGACAAGGGAATAGTGGGATCAGTCCATCAGGCTGGTCTCCCGTCTCAACAAACTCTTTTATTCGGGTATCAGGTATTGTTTTTGTAACAGGGGGTTCGGTCACCTCAGCCATTTGCCAGTTGATCATTTCGTAATAGTTTTGACTATCGTAGAGCAGCACAGGCATGGCGAAGGCTTGAATTTCCCCCGCTGGTGATTGTTTTGATCGTGCTTTTAATATTCTTCTCCATCCCAATTCTCTTATGTGTTGCTCATCGGCATGTAGCATGGAGATCAAAATATTTTCTGGGTGAGCAAAGAAAGAATTTCTATGGAGGACTTTGTTTGGCGATTGTCTTAGATCTTTGAGGCATGATCTGAGAGAGAGACATCATTTTGAAAAAATGTTTTGCGCCCTCAGTGAAACTGGAGTTTTTCTTTATCTTAAACCAAATTGGTGCGTAAACTGTCATAATGAATCGCACAATTTCGTTGAAGGTGCTGGAGGGTTCACTGGTTGAAACATAGAGGCGCAGAAATCTATTTGCTGTTGTCAGCCACCTGGAATGCGCCATCTTACCTGGATTGCGAGCCGCGAGAGCTGAAGAGCAGCTACTGCTCAACACTGCTCTGTAGATGCCTAACAAATATTTTTGGTCAGTGCTCAACTCGGCATCATCTATGTCAATGTCGGGAGATGGAATGGCATCGAATTCTGTAATTGGAAGTTTTTCAGTCATTCAGTTGTTTTCCAACTGGTCCAGTAAAGCCCATTGGCCCATTTGTTTTGCCGTCCAAGTCTTGAATGAGGTGTCGCAGTGATAATTCATTACCGTGTAATAGGCATATGATCCACTGAACTGGCCTTTGTAGTTTCATTTCAATCATACGAATGGCTCCACCCTTGCATCATATCTTCATATGTGGGAAAACATCGCAAATTCAAATCTTTCCCAGCACCAAATATTGGACATGTAACTGATCTTCTAGTTGTAGCAGTAGCCATCCTGTAAAGATTAAAGAATAATGTATTGTTATGTTACGCAATAAAATCGAAAAAAACAGTTATGAGAAAAACAAACAAGGATATGAGCAGAGAGATTGAGGACTCTGAGTGAGGACTCTGAGTGAGGACTCTGAGTGAGGACTCTGAGTGAGGACTCTGAGTGAGGACTCTGAGTGAGGACTCTGAGTGAGGACTCTGAGTGAGGACTCTGAGTGAGGACTCTGAGTGAGGACTCTGAGTGAGGACTCTGAGTGAGGACTCTGAGTGAGGACTCTGAGTGAGGACTCTGAGTGAGGACTCTGAGTGAGGACTCTGAGTGAGGACTCTGAGTGAGGACTCTGAGTGAGGACTCTGAGTGAGGACTCTGAGTGAGGACTCTGAGTGAGGACTCTGAGTGAGGACTCTGAGTGAGGACTCTGAGTGAGGACTCTGAGTGAGGACTCTGAGTGAGGACTCTGAGTGAGGACTCTGAGTGAGGACTCTGAGTGAGGACTCTGAGTGAGGACTCTGAGTGAGGACTCTGAGTGAGGACTCTGAGTGAGGACTCTGAGTGAGGACTCTGAGTGAGGACTCTGAGTGAGGACTCTGAGTGAGGACTCTGAGTGAGGACTCTGAGTGAGGACTCTGAGTGAGGACTCTGAGTGAGGACTCTGAGTGAGGACTCTGAGTGAGGACTCTGAGTGAGGACTCTGAGTGAGGACTCTGAGTGAGGACTCTGAGTGAGGACTCTGAGTGAGGACTCTGAGTGAGGACTCTGAGTGAGGACTCTGAGTGAGGACTCTGAGTGAGGACTCTGAGTGAGGACTCTGAGTGAGGACTCTGAGTGAGGACTCTGAGTGAGGACTCTGAGTGAGGACTCTGAGTGAGGACTCTGAGTGAGGACTCTGAGTGAGGACTCTGAGTGAGGACTCTGAGTGAGGACTCTGAGTGAGGACTCTGAGTGAGGACTCTGAGTGAGGACTCTGAGTGAGGACTCTGAGTGAGGACTCTGAGTGAGGACTCTGAGTGAGGACTCTGAGTGAGGACTCTGAGTGAGGACTCTGAGTGAGGACTCTGAGTGAGGACTCTGAGTGAGGACTCTGAGTGAGGACTCTGAGTGAGGACTCTGAGTGAG
Source organism: Bathynomus jamesi (assembly GCA_023014485.1). Lineage (NCBI taxonomy): Eukaryota > Metazoa > Arthropoda > Malacostraca > Isopoda > Cirolanidae > Bathynomus > Bathynomus jamesi. The sequence goes on along the minus strand of JAJOZX010002159.1, from coordinate 632,756 downwards.
GACTCTGAGTGAGGACTCTGAGTGAGGACTCTGAGTGAGGACTCTGAGTGAGGACTCTGAGTGAGGACTCTGAGTGAGGACTCTGAGTGAGGACTCTGAGTGAGGACTCTGAGTGAGGACTCTGAGTGAGGACTCTGAGTGAGGACTCTGAGTGAGGACTCTGAGTGAGGACTCTGAGTGAGGACTCTGAGTGAGGACTCTGAGTGAGGACTCTGAGTGAGGACTCTGAGTGAGGACTCTGAGTGAGGACTCTGAGTGAGGACTCTGAGTGAGGACTCTGAGTGAGGACTCTGAGTGAGGACTCTGAGTGAGGACTCTGAGTGAGGACTCTGAGTGAGGACTCTGAGTGAGGACTCTGAGTGAGGACTCTGAGTGAGGACTCTGAGTGAGGACTCTGAGTGAGGACTCTGAGTGAGGACTCTGAGTGAGGACTCTGAGTGAGGACTCTGAGTGAGGACTCTGAGTGAGGACTCAGCTGCAAAATACACACCTGCCTTCGATGCTGTCAAAAGGCAACTGAGGGAACTGCGCAGTGCGTACTGGCGCATCAGTGGCAGCTGCTGCTGGCAGCACTCACCAGAGATGACCTTTAAACCCTAGCCTAGAGTCATAAAATTTTGCGTGTGTTATTTCATGCCTAAGCAACGATATAAATGCTATGGGAAATATATAAATGCATTATTTAAGACAAAGAGCCGATCTGAGAATATGTATATAAATTACCTATTTTTTCAACATTTGATGTTGTTGCCGGGGGCAAAAGATATTAACGTAGGACAACGCGCTTGGAAAAATGATCATGAGAGGTCTTTTTCATTGACTTTATAGTTATTAGGAATAATTTTGATGCATATTGAAATACAGTGTGTCCGTAAAGTCATGGTGGGATTTTAAATAGCTATATTATTGCAACGAAACATGATAATGAGATGAAAAAAAGGCAAATTGAAGAACAACTCTAAAAGAATAACTTTATTTAACGTAGTTCGATATGGGCTCTGGTAGCCCTGCAGACATCTAGGCGGTGATTCAATTCCAGCCACACACGCCCAAGAACATCAGGAGTGACGGATGCGATAGCTTCCGTGATTCGCTCGTGCAAGTGATGAATATCCCTAATGGGTACACTGTACACGCTTTGCTTGACGTAACCCAACAAATAAAAGTCCAAAGGTGTCAGGTCCGGAGAGCATGGAGGCCATGGCTTCCATCCTCCTCTTCCTATCCATCTCTGTGGAAATTTTTCATTAAGGAATTCTCGAACAACGTTGGCATAGTGCGGAGGAGCACCATCTTGCTGAAAGATGACATTATTGTCAATAAATTGGGGTACTGCAAAATGTTCCAACATAGCGAGGTAGTTGTGTGATGTCACAGTGGGTTCCGCGAAGAAAAATGGGCCAATCACTTGATCTCGTGCTAGAGCACACCACACATTAACTTTCGGGCTATTACGCTCATGTTCAACATAGGCATGTGGACAGCCTAGACTAACTACGAGATAAAGGTTAAGCTTAGCCTAGACTAACTACAAGATACAACTTTGAGAGTTGTTCTTAAATTTGGCATTGTTTCATCTCATTATCATGTTTCATTGCAATAATATAGCTATTTAAAATCCCACCATGACTTTACGGACACACATCACCGCCTAGATGTCTGCAGGGCTACCAGAGGAGCCCATATCGAACTACGTTAAATAAAGTTATTCTTTTAGAGTTGTTCTTCAATTTGCCTTTTTTTCATCTCATTATCATGTTTCGTTGCAATAATATAGCTATTTAAAATCCCACCATGACTTTACGGACACACTGTATTTTAAAAATTATAAGAAAAATACGTTTTTGACTACTAAAATATGATTTTCATCGCTCTGCCGGGGGCAGAAGATGATTACCTATTAAGCTAAGATTTTGCAGAGGCTATTTTCTCATGCATGTGCAAGTTTTTGTCTCTATTAGAACATGGAAATCGAAAAAAATGTAAAATCGATCCACCCTAATGTAGAGTACATGTGTAGTTATGCATGTCTTCTCTTCTAGTTTCTAGTTTTGTGCAGTTTGAAAATCATTTTGGAACATTGTACAGATAATAGCGGAAAATAACCATAATAGGAATTGCATTTGAAACTGAAATTTTTAGGGCATGTGACTGTTTATGTTGAATTTTCAAATATTTTTGCAAAGAACCACCTTAAAAATGAATGAACAGTATTATGCAAATGCCCTTACCCACCCAAAAATGTACTTTCCTGTGTTTTGGATATTCTGTATAATTTCATTGATTGGTTGATACACAGTGCAACTGACCGATAAGAAGAAAAAATTATATATATACACACAGAGATACCTAATATACAGTGTGTTTCATAACTTGTGGGATGCACTTTCAGGATGGATTCAGGACCTGAAAACAATGAGAAAAGCTTATACAGTAGACTCGCAACTTACGCGGGGGTTACATTCCTGGGACCTGGCGTAAGGCCAAAAACCGCGTAAAGTCAGAAACAAAAAAAAATCCCCTAAATTGTCCTTAAATCACTATATATTGTAACTGTTATACATATAACATACCAATAACACAAAAGTGATGCAATTGGCAATGTTGAATTCTTCCAGCATGCCATAACACTCTTGTTAGTGCCGTCCTCCATGGTGTTGCGGATGAAGGTGAGACGTGTGTATGCTGCCTTAAAGCACTGAAATTGTAAAATTATAACCCGCGTATAGTTGAAACCGTGCAAGAAAAATCTGCATAAGTTGCGAGTCTACTGTATAAACATATGCCTGAAATTGCTTTGTTTCTGAGTTACAGCACATTATGTGTTCCAGCAACTATCCGCCTTACCTTTAAAGGAAGTGCTCAAAATGACTGCCTTATGCTTGAATATATGCCTGCACATGCCTTATCATAGACTGCCTGATGCATTCAAACATTCCAGGTATTGCTCTGATTTTCTGGTATCCTTGTTCTACAAATTGGCGAAGCATTTCAATGTTTTCAATGGGTGTCACTTAAATGATGGATTTCAGATGACCCCCACAGGTAAAAATGGAGTGGATTCAGGTCTGGGGAGTGAGCAGGCCACACACTGGGTCCTCCATGGCCTATTCATTTATCAGGGAAATGGTTATCCAAGTAGTCTCTGGCTACTCTACTAAAATGAGGTGGAGCACCATCACGCATAAACCACATAGATGTTGGACACCAAGAGGAACTTCATCTAGTAAATCGCTTAAGTCATTCCTTAAAAAATTGGAATAGGATTCTCCTGTTAATCTTCCAGGCAAAACAAAAGGACTGATTAAATTGTCAGCAATAAGTCCTGCCCATACATTGATAATAAATTATTGTTAGTGCCTTGACTGGATGATGGTATGCAGATTCTTTTCAGCCCAGTGATGAGTGTTGTGAAAATTGATCACTCCATTTCTTGTGAAGGCAGTCTCGTCAGAAAACAACATGAAGGATAGAAAAAGAGGATTGTGAGCACACTGTTGAAGGAACCAAGTACAAAAAGCCTCTTGTGGTGGGAAATCAGCTTCAGTAAGGCCTTGTACTCTGAATATGATATGGGTAAAGCTGTTGTTCCCATAAAATTCTCCACACAGTTGTGTATCTTACACACACTGCTGCTGATACCAGGATGTTCCTTGATGTGATTCAGGACCTGCTCCTCCAACTCAACAGTTCTGGTGCTGATTGGTCTACCACCATCTGAAACTCGCTTGTTTACTGGTTCTGTACCACCAAAACCTTTGTCTATTCTCTGAAAGGTCGTTTTATCTGGCAGATGGTGATTTGGAAACCTTTCCGCATACAGACGTCTTGCTGCGGCTGCATTACACTCGGCAAGTCCAGACATGAGATGCATGTCTGTCATTTCTCTGCTTGAATAAACCTCCATTCTCACTTCAAATGCACACTATCACTGAATAGCACAAAAACTTTCAAGGTTTTTTTTCACTGGACTGCACTTATTCACGGTAAGAAGTTATGAATATGAATAGTGAAACACTGCAATGCACCTCTGACTGAGTGATGGCTCTGCACTCAATGATATGGAAACATATAGAGTGTACAAAACCTTACAGTTGGCAAGGCCATACATGAAATAAGTCTTGTACACTTACAAACATTGTTGGCAAGCAGTGTTTGTAAGCAGTTTGTGGAAAGAATTGCTGGAACACAAAATGGGCTGTAACTCGGAAACAAAGTGAATTTGGGCATATGTTTATATAGACTGTTTTCATTGTTTTCAGGTCCTGAATCCATCCTGAAAATGTGTCCCACATATTATGAAACACCCTACAAGGTACTATATCAGTACTACAAGGTACAGTACTGGCCCCACTCCTGTTCATTATCATAGTAACAGACATAGACAGTGGAGTAAACAGCAACAGTATAGTAACATCCTTTGTGGACAATGCAAAGGTCAGCAGAAAAATCAGCAATGCAAATGAAGTGGAGGCCTTGCAGAGGGACATGAACAAAATATACACATGGTCAAAAGACAACAATGAAATTTAACACATGGAAATTTCAGCTCTTGAGATATGGTAGAATAGAGGAACTTACAGACTGCATATTATGCTCTAGATAGATGGGAAATTCAGAGAAGCTTGAAAGTGGTTGACTTTGGGGTAATAATGACTGATGATGCCAAATTTGAGAGACAAATCAGATAGCAATAAACAAGGCAAAAAGAGTCATGGGACAGGTACCAGTACTAAGAATGTTCAAAAGGAGGGACAAGACTAATGATTCCTCTGCTGAGAACACTGATCATACCAAAACTTGAATACTGCTCAGTTTTAATGTCCCCCACATAAAAAGGAAGAAATTAATAAACGAAGAAATGCACACATTTTACAGCCAAGATTAATGGCTGCAAAGAACTCTACTACTGGAAAAGACTACGTAAACTAAATCTACACTCCCTGGAAAGAAGAGAGAGGTACACCATAATCTACATATGGAAAATGATCGAAAAACTGGTACCAAACCTCAAACTAAACCCAATTACCATCCAAACAATGCTGGAAAATAGGAAAGGCAGAATGTGTAGTGTTCCCAAATTAAAGGCCCAACAAGACCACCTCAACACTGAAGGAAAATAGCTTGGTTGTCAGGGGGCCAAGACTTTTTAACCAGTTTCCAAAGGACCTCAGAAACGTTACAGGGGTCAAAGTTGGTCTTTAAAAGAAGACTAGATGCATGGCTCACGATGGTACCAGATGAGCTGGGTGTACCTGGCTATGTTTGGTGGAGAGGGCAAGAGAGCAACTCGTTCCTCCACCAAACCAGGTCTAGAGGCGTGGCCACCAGCTTGACCTTTGTGTGAAGAGAGACCAATACATGGAACTTAAATGAGGTTAATGAGGTATTGAGCAAGGCTAAGGTAGTACGAGTGTGACTGACTGACTGACTGGTAGGTATATATTTGCAGGTACTATTTTTCTATGAGAAGTCTAACATAATTTTAGTATTTCAAGATCAACAATGTATGCTGTTTTGCTGAGTAATTTCCTTAATAGTGTATTATATTTTGGAATTGACCCCCCCTCAAAAAAATAGCAGTAGGCTTTATATATAGTATGAATATATATATGGAAGGAAAAGATCACTTAATTTAAATACAGTGTGCATTAATAGTTCAAGGCTTAAATTACTAAGCATATATTTGCCTACAGTTAAAGAAGTCCTAGTGCTTTATTTGCTTAAAAGGTTGAATTTGTTATGCCCAGGACATCTTGAATGGGCATAGGTACCAGAACTAGCCCTGCTACCCCAGGTCTGTGTTTTGGGTATTGACAGCAGGGAAGCCAGAATTGAGGACATTTGGACTGAGGCTCTTTAAGTTGTTTTTTTAAAGATTGTGCAGTGTGTAAGATGCATGCATGTGTAGTAAGGAATAGGAAAAGAAGTGTGTTTGAGAGCATGTTGGACTGCTCAAAGGGTAGATGAGACACAGAAAAAGATCAGCTAAGGAGGCCAGTGACAGGAGAAATGGGAGTTCCAGCACACCCCATCTCCTGATTATGTTGCCCAGAGTACTTCCCTGGTCAGTTAGTTTCTACAATCTACCCCACTGAAGAAAATAATAAAGGAAGAAAATTTACAGAAATAGCTGGTATAGCATTTCAATATTTTATAAAATTGTTTAAATTTGTAATTATTGCATGAAAAATTAGTGTTTTTAAATAAAATGACCATTTGTGTACTAATACAAAATGAATGAAGTTAATGAAAAAATTGGATAAATTTATGAAAATGTTTAATATAAAAGTAGATTAATTGTGAGGGACAGCTCAGATATATTTGGGGGAACTATTTTTTTTATAATTATAAAAATAAGGACTTAAATAACTGTAGTAATAAATGGTGGTTATAACTGTTATTGAGAATGTGGAGCAGAGCCAGGTTTAGATATTGCAGTGCCTAAAACGCAAAATAATTTGGGAACCCTTGTTTTAGCAGTCAATAGAAAAAAATTAAAATTAAATTCCAATATTGTATAGAAAGGGAATATGCAAAACTGTCTCCATATAAAATAAATAGCCTTAACTTTTATGGGAAACAAACACGATGAAATGCAATGATGAAAAACAATATACATGAATGCTAAAACTAAATACAGGTATAGATATTTAGAAAAGTTATAAAAATTCTTAATATATTTTTTTTCCTTCTCTAATTTTGGGCAAAGTTCAAAATTATTTTCTAATACAGTGCAGTCACAAAATTTGAAAACTATGATCAATCAAAATCTTGAAGTTTTGAAATTCTGATCATGTGAAATAGTCAAACACAGCATGACTCGCACACTGCTTCAGTGTGACCAGCCATTTCAGTTCCATTCTGAGCTTCAGTGTACACTGTCTCCCATTCATTTGCAATGGAAATTTTTATAGTTTTGCTCACTGTGGTTTTGCTGGCTATGATTTTGACCTCTGTGGTTATGATGGTCAAAGAGAAGCAACAAAGCTGCCACTTTGGCTCAAAGAAGGGGAGAAAAAAGTAATACAAATCCCTGGAAGTGAAGATGATTTCATCATAAAAGCTTTTTCTATCTGATGCATCATTGTATTGTCAACAGCATTCCATAAGTTTGGTCTGTATTCAAACATACAGTTTGGTACAGTATCGTACACAGAACATACTATGCTTCCTACAATTTACAAAGGTTATTTATGTAAAATGATGGTTACAAATGTATTGTGTATGTAGAGAACAGACAAAGAATTAAACAAAGGAATTCTTTTCCCCGCCATTCTCAAACATCTTGGAATCATCAGGAATCGAAAAACAAACATAGTTTTGTCAAGGGGAGAGAAACAACAGGACGCTTGTAGGCATCTCAGAAAGGCCCGGGAAAGTTAGTGTTCTACAAGCTTATATAAGGCAGAGATCACTGACATCTGTTCTCACTCTGCTAGTTATGTCCCCTTGTGATTCTACTCTTTATGGAGCACCATCATTGACTTTAGCTAGCAGCAGTCCGAGTCCCACTTCAACCGTATACAAGAATGAAGCAATACTTGAAGTACTCTACAATTCCTTCCTGCAAGAAAGAACATCACTGCTGTAGGCATCCCATTGGTTTTTTACCAGTTCTTGACTGGCTTTCAACTTGCCTCCTCAAGGATGCCAGCAAGGTTCACCACATTACAGAAGCATCTTTCCAGGAACAGGTTTGTGAACCTCTGATTAAGCCACAAGCCACTAAACCATTTCTATTCACTCATCCTCCACTACAAGTCAATTGGCACCCATTCAACAATTATTTTAATAGGCTCTGCTACCATCTTCAAGGTCATCTTTGATGGGTGAGATGCATACAATCAACCTCATCTAGGCATTCAGTCTCCAAAGTCATTACTGCCCAAATATTGGTCAACCCAACAAGTAGGTGTTCAAGCTCCAGAGTTCCATCATTTGCAGTAAGCTCCTTCTAACTCGTCTTAAGCAATCCATACTAAGCCTACACAGAGTAATTGTCTCTCATATTTTAGGCAATATCCAAGTGTACGCAAACTACCTGGAAAACTAACTCTCTCATTAAGACTGAAGTAGGCCTGTTTAAAACATCGTACCAATATCATTGTTTTGTTCATCCTGTAGTTGTGATCACTGGTATATTCTACTTATTGTGCATCCTACCGTTCATATGTTTTTATTCATTTCATTCTTGATGGCCTAATCCACTTAGTGTCAAATGTATGGGCATTAATTCAGCTATCAACAGGCTTACATCATTTAATGTGTGTTCCATTTGTGCATAACTCATTAGCCTATCTAAATCAGTGTATTATGTGATCCATTTATTGTACCTACTGTATGTGCATTATTTCAGTTATCAATAGGCTATATTTATTTATTGTGTTCATGCTGCATATCTCATTAGCCTACCTAAATTAGTATCATCATCATTGTAATTACTTAACAATTTGTTTGTATAACCATTTTTGTCATTGCTAATACTCAGTCATAATACCACTATTGAATTGTTATCCACTGTGAACAAATAATTGAATTATTTTCCTAATTAAACACAAAACAGCAAGGTAGTTTCTCTAACCTTATTGATATTGTTTGCTTGGATGTAAGCCAAGCTGGTGACCCTTAATCATTCATTCCAATATCATCATTAATAAATTATAGTAAGCCTACTATTTTAGCCACAGCAAATTGGAGATTCTAGGCCACGATAAATTGGTAACTCCAGCCTTGTCATTTAATATTCAATCATTAACCTTCAATCATTCTGAATCAATTAACCATTATCATTATTATAGTGCCAACTTTATGCTATAAACCAGTAACATCAAAGTGGTTAAGATTAGGCTACACTATATATCTTATATTGACTGGGTATTATGCTGCATTAGTTATTTAGGGCTTATTTTAGTCTTTTTGAAGGTTCTTTATGAACTTGTTTATGACCATATGTACATTAGGGTGTACCATTTTTGGGTCATTTTCAAAAAGTCAAGGTCCAGGAGTCTAATGTTGTGCCAAATGATGTCCTAAACACGAATTTTACAGGCATTTTCTAATCCGACAAATTTTGAATCCCTCCCACCACCCCTTGAAATTTTGCGCATCCCCTTTTCCTAAAAACCCCATATATCTCAAACACTATCAACTTTATCGAAAAATGTTATACAATAAAAATGATTTAGAATCAAAAGTTCTATTAGAAAAGTTCATCAAAATAGAAATTTACTTAATTTTGAAAATTTTCATTTATTTTTTAAAAATTTAAATTAAAAATTTTTTTTGCTTGCAGTGCCTTCTTCTTAAATAAGGTGTTACCACCACCTTTGAAGCATCACCCCAATGCAGCTTCGCGGCGATGGGCTTTGTATTTGCTAGTTATAATGCAAATCATAATTAGTTTTTATTATAACTAGCCTATACAAAGTGAGGACAACCTCAAAACTATATATATATAAAATAAAGCTAAAAATTAACACTTTATCTATAGTTGTGAGGTCCTATCGTTTTTTTTTTTCCTTTATTCAACACTCCTCAAAAAAATAAAAAGAAACAAGTTTCCTAATTAGAAATTGATATAAGAGCTTTTTAAACATAAAAATAAGAAAAGACAATTTATGGTATATTTAATAACAAAAAAAAATCAGCCTCTTCTAAATTAAAACAATCTCTGCAAATAAAAATACCTAATCTATCTGTTAATGAACTATTCTTTACTGAGTTTCATTCTTTTAAGAGTCTCTTTACTAGGATCAGGAATTAGTCTTCTATTCTCTTCCACAATTTGCAAAAGACCTTGAAATTCTTCTTCATTTTGACATTTGTCATGAAAGTCTTGAACCAGCTTGATTCCTCTTTCAGCGGTATCATTGACTACTCTAATAGATGAAAGAATGTTTTTTAGTTTGTTGTAGTCATTGACCTCTTCCCATGTTGATGCTGGTTTCTTTATCCATGAGTCTGGTTTTGACCCACAGCATTGAAATAAATGCCATGAAATTGGACCTACTAGCTGATGAAGCTTTGTGTCTTCCTTTAAAATGGGGAAAACAGGTTGCCCACATACATAATTTTCTGGAACTGGATATTTGTTTAAGGATTTTGCGATCTTATCTTTTTCATCATTACTTAGCGATCCAAAGAAACTCAAAGGGACCACTTCCTCCATCAAATACCAGTAATGATTGGCAAAAGATTTCAAAGCAGCATTTGCAACTTCCCTATCTTCCTTCTTGTAATTCACCAAATCATGATAAAACTTCAGATCATTAGCTGGACTATCAAGTGAATTAGAACATAAAAGCCAGTATTTTCCATAAATTAATGCATTAAATAGACACATTCTCTTTAATTTCTTAATCAATGATTCATCATATGATGCTTGGTGGGCAAAAGCATACATTTTATTTGTATACAAAATCATTGCCATCCACCTGGCACGGTGCATTGCACCAGGTTTCCACCAATGACTGTTTTCTCTGGAAACCTCTCCTAAAAGCATTAAAGTTGTTTCAGCAACTTCCTTATAGTCATCACGTGGAAAGCAGTCAGATTTTCTTAAACATTGGGTCATAAATTCTACACATTCTTCCTTTAGGCCTCTTTGATACCTTGATTTAACATCAAGAACATTGTATGTAGATTTCGTATTAATTTTCTTCCATTTAGACTCGCGAAATTCTTTGAATAACTCAAACTCAGGAGATTTACTTGGGCCAAAAATGGTTTCATACACAGCACACAAAACTCTTTCAGCCACATGATGGTGGCATGCTAACCAAATCAATTTCTTTTGCAAAAGTTCTTCAAGTAACTTACAGGAACCTTTCATCCATCCTGAATTGGATGAAGTGGTATCAAATGATACTCCAAAGACATTTTGCTTCAAGTTCCATTTTTCAATACTTTGAAATACAGAAGTGGCTTGAGACAATCCAGTGGAATCATCTATTATAGAAACTGATAAAAGTTTTTCTACATTTGGGTATCCAGCAACAAGTATTGCAAGGTGGTCTTCTTGTTCTGAACATGATTTAGTAAGCAGCTTGCTATCCCAATGTACTAGGCAGTGATCAGGAGGAGTAAAATCCTTGATGCAAGTTTCATATTTTCGTTTTCTTGTCTTTCGAGCGGCTCTTGCAGATGTGGTCCTGGAGAGAGAGAGAGTTTTTCAATATCCTTGCCACACCTAATGGCTACTGCAGCAGCAAAAACAGTCCGTTGTCCAATTGAGAGATTAAGTCTGTCTGCAGTGGAGGAAACCAATGGCGAGGCAAGAATATTTTTGGGGCTGGAAGCATTTGAAGGTCCTGCTGTAGGTTCTGTCGGAAACTCTTCATAGCTGTCTGTCTCAGAACTGGTCATGCTAGAAAGAAGGGTCTCTGATGTTCTGGCTGTAGCACTCACTTGCTTCACTGATTTATGTTTCTCTTTGCGTTTCTTCTTTCTCTCTAATCTAATGTACTTGCGCTGTACTTTTGATGCATAATCTGCATCTAGCAAACCTAAACATGTTTCTCGTTTTGTTCTTTGATCTTCTAAGAATGAAATATCATATGCTTTCTGAGGCTCAGTTCTCATGCGGTCTTTTGGATTAATTCAACGGCATTTTGAGAAGAGATGTCAAAAAGGGAATCCATAATTTTCATGAAATTAGAGAGTTCATTTTCAAAGCTTGCTCTTTTTTTGTGCTTGATTAAATTATTATGCATTTCTTCTAGATTTAACAGCATCTTCCTGCCTTTAGGGTTTTTACTAATATCTATAGTAGGAATGCATGCTTTTTGCCATATTATTAGTAGCTTCTGTAGAACTTCATTAACAGTAGAATCTTTTGTAACTTTTGGACCCTTATACTGCATTCTCCGTAAATAAATAAAATGGCTTAGAACATCTTTATTGGATGGTAAAACAATTTTAGATGAACTCATAATATCAGCCTGCAAGCGACCAAGAATAAAGTCATGCTGTTTTGTAGCTGTTTGACTCATTTTTTATTTATTTTTCAAATAAAGCAGTCTGAAAAGAAATGATAAGAGTAAAAACAATGCTTGTTTATTAAAATTCAATGTAAAAAAGGATTTTTAAATTTGGATTATACTCACAATATACTCATAAATAATGTAACTTAAGCACCTTATTTTATATTAATACAATAAGGTGCTCTTGGACAAAAGAAAATGAAAATTTTCAAAATTACGTAAATTTCTATTTTATGAACTTTTCTAATAGAACATTTGATTCTAAATCATTTTTATTCTATAACATTTTTCGATAAAGTTGATAGTTTTTTAGATATATGGGGTTTTTAGGAAAAGGGGATGGGCAAAATTTCCAGGGGGGTGGGGGGGGATTCAAAATTTGTTGGATTAGAAAATGCTTGTTAAATTCGTGTTTAGGACATCATTTGGCACAACATTAGACTCCTGGACCTTGACTTTTTGAAAATGACCCAAAAATGGTACACCCTAATGTACGTACATATTGGGTAATTCCAGGACAAATAGACAAATGAAAGTGCCAAATGTACACTCCACCATCTCCAAAATTCATGAAACTTGGTGTGAGGGTTGGTTTTGGTCCAAATTATAAAAATCTGAATTTTTTTGAAAATTGGTCAAGTTGGTCAAATTTTATGGCTTGACCAGATTTTGGCCAAATGAAAAAAAACCAACAATTTTCAAACGTAAATATCTCAGCTGCTAATTGTGGTAGCGTAATAAGTCTTAAATGATAAAATATGTAAAATTAACTGTAGTTTCTAAATATGTATCATTTTTTTAGGGTAACAAAAATAAAATTATGATTTTTTGGAAAAAATGTCAATTTTTTTTTTTTTTTTTTGCGATTTGGCAGCGAAGATATCATTTCTCGAAAAAGACCAAGAATAAAAAATGTTTATTTGATGTATGTACACCATAATAAGTAATAAAAAGTCAGCTTATAGTTTATTATAAGGCTCAAAACTGAGTTTGAAATTAAGTAATAAAATTTTTTTTCAGATGACAAAGATTTATTACAGACTTGTTGGTCCAAAAAAAGACAATTTTCAATTCATATAAAAAATACATGTGGATAAACCAAAGGAGAAAAAATCTTTTAAAATATATGTACAATGTACATACATAACCTCTCTTATATTTAGGGACAGAATATATTGACAATAATAATGTTTAATTTATAAAGCGCTTATCAGAGTATAAAATACTCTTCCTAATACTACACGTACACAAGTCTTTGAGAATGAATTAAGAGACAGTATTCTCATCCAATGAATCCAAATTTTAGACACTAATACAGTGGACCTCTGATTTGAGTACGTAATCCATTCCAGCATGGCGTACTCAATTCGAAATGTACTCAAATCAAACTTAATAACCTATGGGAATTAATTAATTCGTTCCAAAACCCAAAAATTTCACCCCACCCCTACTTTTTCTATAGAAATTGGTGTACGAAATTTAGTAATTGTATTAAAAATAGACAGAATAGAATACAAAATACATACCGTACAATATAGACAAAATAGAATAATCCTGTAGGAGTCTTGCTTGATGTGCTGGAAGTTCCAGATGAGGAATGGAGGGGAGGAATTATTGCTTGGAGGGAGAGTCTCCTTCCATGATGATGTCTGGTAACTCATCAGGGCTAGGCGTTCTTAGGCCCACAGCCAATGACATAGAAGAGGTAGAGGGTTGGGGACTTGAGGGCTTGTAAGCATCAATTTTCTGTTGCTTCTGCCTGTTTGCTATGAATGACTTAAAGTAGCTCATGACCTTGTCCTCAAACAAGCCGGCTGGCGTACTCAAATCGAGTTTTCTACTCAAGTCGAGTCAATAGGAGCCTATGGATGAGTGTACTCAAATCAGAAATACTCAAATCGATGCATACTCAAATCGGGGGTCCACTGTAATATAATAATAAGAAAAAAGAATTTGAAAAGATTTTTATAACTATTAAGTAGATACACAAATCTTAGATAAAAATTTTAGAAATATTATATAGACAATCTTAAATAGTATACATTTGATAGAATTTATTTTATCTTTGAAAAGTTATTTAATTCTTGAAGCGGAAAAATGTATTGTATTTTTGTTCCTCCTCGTAAACTTGCTTCAATACTCCCAAATATATTTTCTATTGGAACGTGACAAACATCATCTTGTGCAGGAAAAACATATGAGGGACATATGCCCGAAGGATGGAGAAATTTTATCAGAAAATCATCATATTCACAGTCAAAGGACTGGACTAATCTGAGCCATAGTTTATTTTCATACATACAACCCACAAAAGAGCCTGTTTCAATTTCGCGTTGAGAGACAGTATTATGTTCTTGAACTGAAGCAGAAACTCTAATGAGCTCTCTTATTTCGACTGACTGTGCACTCTGAGAGAGTGGATAAACCTTCAATGAATTCTTGGAAATTAGGACGAAGCGATGTAATTGTTGAGTACCTTTGATAGAAGTAATAGGTTCACTCAGACCTTTTTGCAAAGAAAGCTCTACATCTACAACTTCGTAGAAGCCTTTATCTGTTTTTGTCCCGGCTTCAATCCAGCTGTAAAACAAATTCATAAATTTAGGTTGCGTGAAATAATCAAATATCAAATATTTTGTATATATGTATTCAAGTGCTGATGCTAATATTTAAAAACAGAAAACTACGAATTTGGCATTAAGAAACAAATGTCCTGAATGGAGTCTCTATTGTTTTATTACCTGTTTTAATAGGGCTTTCATCAAATAAAGGTAAAATATTGTCGCTGAGCAAATCTTTATTGAATTGCCTGTCTTGAACGACAAATTCTTCCAATGGTGGTGGATTCATGGAATCGCTACTGCTTCGCTCCATAGATTCGTTAAGTATGTCTGGCTCAGGTATTGGCGCAGGTTCCGGCGCTCTGGATGAATGTTGAACATGTTCTAATACAATTGGCTTCTTTTTAATTGTGACATAGCAATTGCTGCATAGTAATTGATTTTCTTCCAAAATTCCATAGCTTGCAGCTGCCATGGCAGAGTTAACTTTTTTGATGTTACAGAAAATGCGTACTACTTCCGATTTAAGAATGCCCGCGGCAAGTGCGAGTCTAGCCCACTTCACCTTTTAGCCAATTGCAGCAGCGCCCTCTCGCGCCGAATAGTGACATCAGCGGACATACATTTATAGATGAAAAGGGTTTGTGTTGGTGTTGCCTATCCCCCATTACAATTTGTACAGAAAGTTTTCAAACACCCTGTATATCACCCCCCAAAGTATGGCAGACCATTTGTGAAACACCCTGTATATACTCGTATGTGTGTGTAACACACACACACACACACACACACACACACACACACACACGGTGTTTCAGGTCAACCCTAGAAATATAGAAATTGGCAGAATTTGTAGCAAGTAGGTAGTAATTCAATGTTTCAGGTTGACACTATAAGAAGTGATGAAGTATATGATGTTTTATTATTATTGTTTATGTACAATACTACACAAGATAGGTTCTACATGTTCATGTCATTACAAGTGGTTTACATGTGTGAATGTTCAAACTGAGCTCCATCTGCATTGATGCATGCCTGCATCCAGTGTTCAACACTGCAGCATACTTTTGCACACAAATCATGAGGGAGAGAATGAATCTCAACCTCAATTCTCTCTTGAAGATCCAGTAGATCTTTGGGCTTTGTCCTGTACACTTGTCCTCTAATGTAGCCCCAAAGAAAGAAATCCATAGGGGTGAGATCAGGTGATCTTGCTGGCATCTTAATTGGACCACATCTTCTAATCCACCACTGTGGAAATGTCTGGTTGAGAAATGCACAAACATCCAGATGATGATGTGGTGGTGCACCATCCTGTTGCCAAAAGATTTCATTAACATCCAGGACACACTCAGGAAGAATGGGGAAGACTTTGTTTTGCAGCATTTCCAGATGACATTCTCCATTCACTCTTTCTTCAAATAAAAATGGTCCTACAATACCACTGGAAGAAATTCTTGCCCAAACTGTTGTCGTGGAATGGACAATTAAGATTTTGTTGTTTTTTTCAGGGTCTCGACAGTGTGACCATCACAGTCAGTTTCTTTGGGCTTCACTCCAGATGGTAAATGTGTCAGTGACTTCTGGTTGATCAGCCCCAACAACAGTCTGTAGTGGCAGTAGTAATTGGACAAAAAAAAAAACAAATGAAAGGGCATGAGAACAGTTTTTTTTAAATTTTTATGGTCAATCAAATTGCCCAGCAACAGGAGACAAAGCCAGGTCTCAACCCATATCAACAATTTCAAACAAACTTTTTTTTTTTTTTTCTAAATTTGGGGGTAAACCTGGAGTGGTGCAGGCTGCTCCTGCCCATCTCTCTCAGACCACGATGAACCAAAATGACTCCTGCTTCCTCCCTATTTGTGCAAACCTACACTACCCTCCCATCCTGCCCTATCTACCCTACCAAGACTATCTACCTACCTACACTACTACTCAAAACTACTGTGCTACTTATTGTGTTCTTGTGTTTCACTTTTGGCATTTAAAAAAATATATTAACTTATTACTTAATTTGTTTTACTTTTGGCATTTGTTAAAATCTTTTAACACACAAGTATTTAATATGGAACAAAGTAGAGACTAAAATCTCGTAACTAGCCTAATTTATTCAAATAATTTCTTTGTAAACTACGGTATAACAGTCTAGTACTTCTCTATAAATCCATGATGTTTTTGCCTCTCCAATGACTACTGAGGGACAGCGTGTCTGATTGCCACTCTCCCAAGCAGTATAGGACTGCATGTGTGTGGTAGGGCTTTACATGTAGCTTCTGTGTAATCCTCCAAACAGATGTCGTACTGACATCAACAGGTAACTCAGTTTACACAATGATTTCTTTTGACTTTTGACTAAGGCTTTCACTACTAGCTGTTAATTGTCCACACCATTTACTCTTTCTTTTGATCCCAAGGATTTTGTGTCAGTGTTTCCTGTTTCTTCAAATTTTCTTATCAAATCAGTGATAGTTGCATGTGCTGGCATAAAACCATACCCTGCATAAAATCTTTGACGTGCTTCACTCGCATTCTCACCACAAAGATACACCAACTTCACCAGTTTTATTTGTTGCTGCTTAGACAATTGAAATGATCCACTTCCTCTATCAGCCATTTTCATTCACCTGCAATAAAAAGAAACACTTCATATTAGTTACAAAATTACTATGACAAACATCAAATACAAACTACAAATTCTGCCAATTTCAATATTTCTAGGGTTGACCTGAAACACCTGTATATAAAAAATCCATCCTCTTCCTTTCTTTTTAAGAAAAAACAAAAAAATAACATGCCCTGCCAAAGCCTGCTGGAATCTGGATAACTGGCTAGACACACGTGCATGTATGAAAATCAGTCCTCCCTCCTCCATGCTTCACAAACCACTCAGAGTTGCCAGACATGGTAATTTGTCAACAGTTTGATGCCTTCTTATTTTTAAGGTGTGTTTGACATTTTAGGTGCCTGGCCTTAAGACCAGCACTGATGTGAAGTCAGGGCCACCTTACCCCTTAACCACTCTAAGCACATGCTTTAGATATTTGGTGGAAATAGGCCCTTTCTGAAAAGTAATAAGACAAAAACAGATGAGCAGTAAAATATATTATTATTCACAATTTCTAGGCTAACCTAACAAACAGGTACCCCTAATCTCAATAGTGTGTGTGATTTTGTGTATGAGTAAGTTTTGGGGAAGGGACTGTTTCTGTGACTGCATCTGTGCTTTGTTTGCTTATCAGTTATTACCATTATTAAATAGAACATGTTCATAGTAAGTGAGAGTTTTTTTGTGACACTAACTGGGGAAATGGGCCCTGCTTGTCAAAAGTGCTTAGTCTCATTGGCCCTTAAGATGGCCCTGTGTGAAGTGGGTTTTGGTTATATATAAATGACTTTAATGCAATGTCATTTTTTAACCCAGTTTAAGGGAAATAAGTTTTGTAAATGGTTCTTTGTGTAAATATTTTAGATATAAAATAGTTTGCTTTATGAGCTTAGAATAGTAATCATAAGCAATAAAAAATGTTTTCAATGTTTCTATTTTCTAAAGCTATTTAAGTTTAATGTCATATTTGTGTATAATGCTGATACATATCAGTCAGACAGTTAGTACACAATAAACCCTGAATGATGGTGACTGTATATTGTTATAAGTTGTTTGGAGAATATAGGAATTACATGATTTCCTACAATTTTAATCACATTTGTCAAATATAGGACTTTTTATATGAAAGTGGGTGAGAGTACTGAAGATATGATAAAAGGAAACCAATTAGATAATTTCCTATACTTAGTTGATCATACCACAATATGGTACATATTGTTAATCTTGACTGGTACAACATGCCTACCATGATAAATGCAAAAAACTTCTTTTTTCTACGTGAAGGTCAAAATATGAAAATAAAAACCTACTCTAATAGACAGAGTTTATTTCCACGACAGTTTCGACGCCCACTGGCATCCTCCTCGGGTGGATACAGAGGAGGATGCCAGTGGGCGTCGAAACTGTCGTGGAAATAAACTCTGTCTATTAGAGTGGGTTTTTATTTTCATGCCTACCATTATAAATTAGTTTTGCTAATCATTACTTTTGGCTTATTTTATTTTGGTATTTCATGTTAAGCATTATTTGGAACTTTGGGTAGCCAAATGTTTAGGATGCCAGGCCATTACTCTTAAGGACATGGTTTCAGTCCTGGCTTGGATTTTGTGATTTCAGATTTCAGAAATCATTAATCATTTCTTGTGGGTCTTCCTTGACTTTCATCTGAATGAATGATTTGAATGGAACTTGACAGACAGTAGTAGTACAGGGTTGCCACTAACTTGGAAAACCTGGAAAATACAGGGAAATTGAAAAAAAAGGGAGAGAAAAACTGAAAATACAGGAAATTTAGTAAAGCAAAATTCATACAACTCCCAGTGATGCCACATTCTGTATAACCATATAATAACTGTTTAATTAATGTTGCACAGTACTTTTGTTTGACTGAGGGGGCTAATACTAGGTAAAAGTGCTGGGTAAAATATTTATAGCATCTTTCACATATCTCAGTTTGCAATGCAATAAATTACTTGTCCCCTCTATATTATTTTTTGTATTCATATATATTTGTTAACCCCTCCATCTATGACCTTGGTCAGTTCGAAGTCTACAGGGGTTCTGGTTAGGTGGCAGCAATGGATTTGTTACTTGCAGTAGTTTCTTCTATACTACTCTCTGAGTTGTTCTTATAGTGGATCAGAGGATTCTGTAGAGCTTTGTGAAGGTTCCCTGATTCTTCTTGTAACGTATTGGGAGATTTAATAACTAAGTTCTCTGGAGAGGATAAAGACAGACTTTTCTTAGTGTAATTTACTGCTAAAATGTACAGGTAGTGCTCAGCCTCTAAGTCTAATTCTGAATTTACAGGGGGAGAGGTTTGACCTCCTTTGACCATGGCTCAGGCTGGGATTTGAAAGTGCGGAGGCCTTCAGCTTCCTTGGGTAGAGGAGGTTCAGCCAGGACAGATTGAATTTACAATATGAGAAATAACAGTCTAAATTTTGGGGAGTGCAGCTGAAGGTTACATGTCCCACTTTAATGGAAGATCTAAAGAATTTATTCCAAAAATAAAACAAAAAATGAATAACAAAAAAATAATATCACCAAGTATTCATTCCTAAATAGCAACATAATGTCAGAGTCGTACATTGAGTACAACCGCAAGTAGTACATCACTGAGTACATTGTAATTTTGGTTTACTATAACCTATGATTATAATTACCAATTAATTCACATTCATTTATTATAGTTAATTACAGTTAGTTATAGTTTTATAGTGTTTTATTTTTATAGACAATTAGGATAACTATTATTATTAGAATTTAATTAGGTCATCAGGGATGTAGTGGGAAAGATGAAATAGGAGTATAACACAAAGAACATGGGCACATATATATAACAACACACACAATAATGTTTCAAATTAGAAGCAAGCAAGAGAAAGAGTGTTGAACTCAGAAGCTCGCTTTTGCCAACATAATTGGAATTAAAGTACTTACATCAGCATGAACGAGTATCTTACGAGAAATTAAAATTTAAAAGAAAAACTAAAAAGTACATGTGACTGTATTTACATGTAGTACATAATCATGATCATCAGCTGATGTGTACAAGTGCATAAAGTATTGTACACATATTGCTAGTCACACAATAGGTTGTGTGTGTAATATATACAGACACGAGTAAACATGAACTGATAGGTGGATAGGGCATAGGTAGACAATAGGTAGATGGATGAATAATTATGTTAAAGGATAGCAGTCAAGAAAGGACATGGATGTATGAATAAATACAAAAAAAAATAACTATGACGTTGTGATGGATTTCTGGGCCACCACGATACCAGTATTTTTTCTCAGGGCAACCCAAATGACAAGGTAGGTCCCAGGCCAGGCTTTCAGGTTCATATCCCTGCAGGGACAACAGGACACGTCTCAGTCAACCAAACGAACCACCAACCTCAAGGATATCCGATAAAAAAACAAAGGTGTTACAAAAAGGCAACTTGCCAAACTGTCAATTTTCTGGATTTTTAATTATTTTTACTTTGTTTCTATTATGGTATTTTAATATGTGAAAAATTGGGGACTTGTTGATCCCCTTCCCAAACTCCCAAACTTTTCCCATCAACCATGACAAAAAGTCATCTTTTCCTGTCCTCAGCCTATCACTAGAAAACTATAGCTAATAAAAAAAACCTTAAACCCATTTGTTTATATTATTTTAACAAACAAGTACTTTGTCAACTTTATATTTATTTATTTATTTATTTATTTATAATTTATTTTATTTTTTTACAAGTAAATGTTTTCTTAATCACACTTCAAATCCTAAGGTTAGTGGAGTTAGTCTTAAGGTATTTATCAAATTAACATAACTGATGTTCTCTTACTTTCAAGGTGGATGGTGCGTAACTTACAGTACAATGGGTTTATATTCAATTTACGTTCATTTTAGTTGTTTTATCAATATTCTTCTCTCGACGGATAATAACTACAGGGTGTCCCATAAGTCCGGCATCATAGGAAAAATAATAAAAAAAGGCAAAACAAAAGCTTTTATTTACAGAATGTGCTCAATATGTCCACCATTGTTTTCAATACACAAATTCAGACATGATGCCCAGTCAGCAAGCAGGATGTCAGGAGTAATGGTGTTACATGCCCCAATAATGCACTGCCGCAAATGTTCAACACTCCTAATTAATTTTCTCTGCGTATACCAGCGCTTTCAAGTGGCCCCAGAGATAAAAATCTAGTGGCGTGAGATCCGGGCTTCTAGCTGGCCATTCCACAAGCCCTCGACATCCTATCCAATGACCAGGGAATTGTTGGTACAGGTATTCCCTTACTTGGGTGCTGTAATGTGCAGGAGCGCCGTCTTGCTAGAACCATGTTAGGAAATTTCCTTCTTCGTTCAAGACACTGGGAAATGCTTCTTCCTTGAGCATACGTAGGTAGGTGCCTCCAGTGACATGTTCATCGAAAAAGAGGGGGCCTATGATGCGATCCTTCCAAATGCCACACGATACCATCACCCGAGATGCACCTTGTTCCTTTGAAGAGGTATACCAGTGAGGGTTGTTTTGAGACCAGTAGCGGGTGTTCTGTCGATTTACCTCACCATTTCCATAAAAAACAGCCTCATCATCGAACAGAATGGTGGATGGGAAATTGGCATCCTGAGCATATTGTTCCATAGCCCATTCACAAAATTCCATCCGCCAGTCGGGATCATCTTCGCTTAATTTCTGTAGGATCTGAAGTTTATATGGGTGCCATTTGTGAGCCTGAAGAATGTGATGGATGTTACTTTTCGACACTCCTGTCTCAGTGGACAATCGTCGAAGAGACTTATTGGGACTTCAGTTAAACTGAGCCAGGGTAGCAGTCACTGTATCATCGTCAGTGGACCTCCTTCAAGGTCCACTGCGTGGTTTATCTTCTATGGATCCTGTTTCCTTAAACTTTGCAACAAGTCTGCTAACACAACTCTGTGTTATTGGCTCACAGTCTGGATGCAGTCTGTTAAATTCAGCAGCAGCCTCTCTTTGACTCCGATTTCCTATGAGTAGAATTATCTGGATTTGTTCTTCTTTGCTCACAGACATTATGGCCTGTAGAAAGAGAAAAATATGAATTATGGTTTATAGAAATAGGAAAATATGAATTTCTCCTATGATGCTGGACTTATGGGACACCCTGTATATTCTTAAATAATCATACACATATACATGTATACATACATAGATACTGTACATAGGTAACTATGTACAATATTTACATTTCCTACTGATAATCAGTGATTAGTTGGCCATCCTGGTGGTGCTCTCCTCCCCGCATTCAGACTCAAATCTCACATGGCCAAGGGCCCATCAGCATTGCTCTGAGAAACCAATCCAGTCACACTTACCAGGGTCTTTCATTTACCCAGTCTCACACACACTATGCTTTCTACTCAACTCTACAGTACTCTAGACTACTCTGCTCTGGTACTAGGGCAAGTGTGTCCTGGTCAAGTGCATCCCGGACAAATGCGTCAAGGTCATTGGCGTCCCTGGACAATTGCATCCCGGACAATTGCGCACTTCTCCAACTACTATATGAAGTTTATTTATTAGAGAAGTGAATAGAAAGTTAGTATCAGAATTTCAAATATACTTTTCATTTTAACCTATTAAACTTGTTATATGTTCATAAGTTCTGTTCGAAACTGTTCTCTAAAACTTTATCCATCATCAGCAACATCATTGTCAAATTTTATGGGTTACATCCACTTAATATAAAGTTAGTTTCGTTAGTTTTAACGAAAATATCACAACTTAACCTAACCAATCATCAAGGGCATACAGTTGACCTAACTGGGCATTCAATCAATTAATCTAACTGGTCATTATATCCCATACAAAATTACAATAACAAACATACTCGTCCTTCGTCATTGGCGTCCCTGGACAAATGCGTAGGTGAAGTCACAATGAACTTTCTATTCACTTCTCTAATAAATAAACTTCATATAGTAGTTGGGGAAGTGTGCAATTGTCTGGGATGAAATAAAACTGGACGCAATTGTCCAGGGATGCCAATGACTGGGACGCATTTGTCCGGGATGCACTTTACCAGGACACAATTGTCCTGTCACCCTCTGCTCTATATATCTACTGGCATCACTACTACTAAAGTACACACTTGCCTGCCTTACACTCCTTAACCATCTGTCCCGCAATTTAACCTTCCATTCCTCAGAAATCCCTTCCCCAAAACCCTCATGCATAATTGTACCCTCTATTTCCCCCAATAACCTTTGTACCTCTACACAAAAATCCACCAAATTCATTCACCTATTCCCCGTTTCATCTTCACTCGTCCCAACCATCCTATCTATTTCCCATTCATCTCTCTCACTTTCTAACAATGCTAATACAGCTTGCTCACTCACATTTCCACACTCATTATTATTCCCATCCCTTCCATTCTCTACCACACTCAACCTTAAAATATCATGTTGCTCTACTTGCCCGCCCATTTTGTAATCATTCCCTCCCAAATCAGGTTCCCCAAAACCCAGGAAAGATGGACTCTGACCACCTGAAGGAAACCCCTCAAAATCTGGGAGTGCAGCTGAGCCTGGACTATCCCAAAAAACACCAACTGCCCCGCAATCTCATTCTAATCTCTCAGCCCCTTCCCCCAGTCCTTCAACTCCCAACAGGGGATCATTAGTCTGACACATCGCATCTACACTACCTCTTTTTCTCAATTTCATCCTCTTGTTTCTCTTCTTTCCCTTCCTTTTTGCCCGCTTACTCACAACCAAGAGTTCAACAGCTGCATCCCAATACTCCCCTCCAATCCCCTCCGTGTTCTTGCTTCCATCCGCATCCTTTCTCTCTCTCTCTTTACACATTTCATACATTGGGTGACATACAATGTACTCTGGAGGCACTCTCCATTTTCTCAACCTGGCCATTCTCTTTTTCCCTTTCACTCACATATGTAACTTCATTTTCCCATACTTTAGTCACGACAAATGGTCCATCATACTTCACAGCTAACTTATTCTCATTCCTCCTACCCACCAGTCTCACCTTGTGGTGGGATTCGGTTAACCTAACAGCCACACTAGACAAAATATAGAAATTTTTATTTTTAAGACCACACAACCAGGCTGCTCACCTTGAAGGGTTGTTGGATCCAGGCTTGCTCCCCAGACCTCTGGTTCCAGTTTCTCACTTGTTTTACAGTTCTTGCGAGAATAGCTTCCTTCTGTTAGTGCTTCAACTTTTTCGCATACCTTTTATATTCTTCCACCTCTTTTGACCACTCTCTCACATCTG
Organism: Bathynomus jamesi; assembly: GCA_023014485.1. Classification (NCBI taxonomy): domain Eukaryota; kingdom Metazoa; phylum Arthropoda; class Malacostraca; order Isopoda; family Cirolanidae; genus Bathynomus; species Bathynomus jamesi. Next base: position 608,323 of record JAJOZX010002159.1, on the reverse strand, counting down.
TACCATCATACACATATTCTCTCAACTTATATATATCCTCATCTCCCTCTTGCATATCTAAAATATCTTCATCTCTCAACACTTCACACTGGTCTTCCACCTCTAACTCAATTGCTCCCACTAACACAGCATCTATACCTGTGCTTGGAAACATTCCCATACTGACCACATGCTCTCCTCCTCTCATTACTGAGCCCTGACCAACATCCACACTCAAGTTCATATTCTTGAGGAAATCAGTTCCCAGTAAAAAATCCCAAGGCATTGATTCCCCTTTCAAGACCATGAACTTGTGCTCCCATACCTCTTTACATGCACCTAATGTAAAATGACTATATTTTCAGGAGCCAAAAGCAGAACATCTCTGTACGTCATATATATATATTAGGGTGGTCCATAAAATTGAAGTTTTGATTTTTTGTTATTGCTGGGCGGTAACTTGTGAGGATGAATGAGAAAACACCTCTGGCCAATTTTTTCCCAAATCAATCACTTTTTAGGGGTAGCACACAGTACTTCATTTTTGCACTTTTGCACTACCTAGTACATGACTCCAGATTCCTGGGATCTTGGGAGCATTGCTCCAGTAAATTTGACCATGAGAAAAAGTAAATTTGGGTTTGGGTTTTGTTCATCCGCTAGACGTTATGCAATTTTTTTGCGTATACGTTCTTGTACAAACCAATTTTTTTAAATTACAAATTTAGTTATTTTAAGTTTAGTTGGTAATTCCATATTTAACAATTATTTTTATTTTTTGTTAAGCTTCAATGTTTTGATAATTAAAATTTTATTAAAACGTATATTTTTTTAATATAAAATTATTAGGATTGGACTATGTTCCATTGATCTCGGCCAGGTTTGATAAATTGGCCAGATAATTACTTGTGCGGTTTTAAGTAATCCACCATGACTCTAGAATTGAAAAGTTTAGTTAAGTTTAAACTTACTTTTACTTACTTTAACTTACCTACTTTTACTTACTCTTCCTTACTTTTACTAAGTTTAAAGCACTTACTTTTACTTACTTTCATTGTACTATATTTACTTACTTTTACTCACTTTTACCATACTATATTTACTAACTTTTACTTATTTTGTATTTTTTCAGGTAGTCAATAATCATAATGGATCCTAATATTGATGAAGTTGGAGAGAAAAGTGAGTGTTAAAAGGGGTTACTTTTGTGGTCAATGCAAGAACAAATATTCAAAGAAGCAAAACTGGGAGGAACATTTTAATTCCAAAAAAATATTTGTTACAATACAAGAGGTCCCAGAGTTTGGGCCCACAGCTTAGATATTGCAGTAAAGAAATACCAGGATGAAGTGCAGCAAAGAGATACGGCAAAGCAGTCATTTAGTTTGTTCACAAAATGTGCTAGTGCTAGACCTCAGAAAAAATGAACCAACTTCATCAACTGCTAATCTAGAAAATGAAACTTTTTCAGTAGATGTTTCACAGACTGAAGAAAGTGCTTCTCCTCCACCTAAGAAACAAAAGGTAAGTGAGGAATCTGCGCATCAGACTAACAAAACTGCTTTAGAGGAATTTGAAAATTCCCAAATCCAGAAGACATTGAATGCAATTTTGCGCCTAACAAAAGAAACTCACCAAGCTGTTGTGGTTAATAAAGAGAAGTGTCAAAATATGCCTTCAAGTTCAAGTGTTGCATCCAAATCTAATAAAGCAAAAAGCAACAAATTTGACATTTCCATAGACCATTTAAGCAAGTGTAAATCAATACAAGAAATCCTGAACAATGATTTGATCAAATCTACATTCAAATTGTTGGAAAAGAAGGATCTAGGGCATGCCGATGATTCATTTTCAGTACCAAGTGATATAATGGAAAACATTGCAAATAGTGACACTAATATGCTTGATGTAGATATAGCTGTTGAGGATGAAGATGATGATAATCAAGAAGATATTGATGATGCTTCTGATGATAAAATGTTTACATTATATTGCATAGCTTGCACAGACCCCAAAGCATGTGCTTCAGACAAACATTCTAACATAAAAGGTTACTTCAATGTTAAAGATTTAACCTATGTATGCAAACAAGGAGAAAATCAAGAGAGATGGTTTAGAAATCTGAAAACCCACCTGAAGAGACATTTAATTAAACTTCAGCATCATCAAAGAGCTGCTGTTTATGAAGTGATGAAAACATCTTCTCGGAACACTACTAAACGCATAGAAGACTTATGTGGCAACATCTTATACTACATAATGAAAACAAACACTGCATGGGCTCTATATCCAGTACTTCTAGCTGTATTACATAGGTCAGGTTGTGAGGTTGGAAATTTGAATCATAGCACACATGCGTGCGAGACAATTTGTGAGCTATTAGATAATCAACTTAAAGAACAAACTGTAAAGTGGTTCTTAGAACAAACTTCAGTAACAATAACAGCTGACATTGGAACAATTTTGGGATTAAGCATGCTAGTTGTATTAGTTATGAGTGAAGAAGATAGGACTGTAAAACTTGCTGGGATAAATTTAGTACGCAGCAAATCAGGAGTTTATTTGGCCAATGAAATTTTTGATGTGTTGAAGTCTCCTAATCACTTGAAACTATCTGAAGAAGCAATTAAATCCAAGGTATCTGGAATGGTTGGAGATGGGGCTTTTTGTAAGGACAATGAGCCATTTAAAAATGAAATGAAAAAGTTGTTTGGAGAAAATTTCAAATTTCGATGGGACTTAATGCATCTTGTGAACAGAGCCCACGTTGATGCATTGAAGAAAATTTGTAAACTAAGTGAGCTTTTAGACTTTATTCAGAATCACACTCTAAATCTGAGATCAGGCCTTGACTATACCAATATGGTTCTTGACAATATCATTGGTTTTAAGAGACCAAAACTCAAATCTGATACTCGCATGGTTAATTACGAATTTGATCAATTTGACAGATTTGTGGAAAATTGTGTTTTTTTTTATCATCCACAAGAGAAAGAAATTAGTGCCAAGTTCTATGTATTGATTTCCTATGTAACAAAGATTATGTTGCAAGTAGCTCAAAAAACCACAGTTAGTGCAGAATTTGTAGAAAATATATTTTATAAAGGAGGAGGGAAAACTGTTATGTTAAGAGTGATGGAAACAATTTCCAAATTAGCTAATGGAGGAAATGCAAATGTAGTAGTTTCTGAATTTAAGCACGATACCACAGGGCAGCAAAAGGAACTAACAGCTGAGGATTACATCCTAAATGAAGTTTACAAATACATCAAGAAACGTTCTGATTACTACCAGGTTGCTGAAGTTGCTAGACCATCCAGAACCAGATCTGAAAGTAGTTTTACAAAAGACTCCGTGATAAATTGGCTGACAGAATATATAGAACAGCTGTGGAAAGGAATCACAGAGATATTAAAGCATTTTGATAAAGATGGATCAACTGCCTGGAGTGAAGCACCAGCTGAAGGGACATTCTCCATTCTTGGTTACATTGTTGAACACAAAGGATCCATTAAGCCATCTCATTTGACTAAGCTGTGCAGAATTGTGAAGGAGGGTCCAGCTCCAGGCACTAGATCTGCTGTAATGATCACACAGAAAGCCATTGATCAGTGGCCAAGCATACATGGCGGTAAATTCACAACAAATGCCTACATGCAAGGTCTAACATCGTCCACTGTTGCTGCTGCAATGAATAAATAAACTTAAGGTGAGTTATAAACTGTACATTATTGTATTATTATGTTTAGCTAAAACAATTTGTAATTGGTATGTCGTCAATTCAAGAGTTTACTATCATTAACCTATCTAGTGGTGTAAGGGAAAAAAAAGTAAATTCAGAGCTGTGCTCCAGGAAATTTTTTCAAATCTGGAGTCATGACCTAGTAGATTTACTTGTATATTATGTTCCAGTTCCAGTAATACATCTTTTCCTTGACAGATTATTGGTGTAGTGTTCATTGGTTGTGTTTAGTGGTTGGATATATGATGACTCAAGTTCAAAGCTCTTGACTTTATCTCCTTGAAGGAGATAAAGTGAAGGACAAGCTTCTTGGAAGCAAATTACCATCACGTGGAGAAGTATTGTCATGCTTCCTTCATCACCACACTAATCTCAAGGAGGAGTTGAAGGAAAGTGCTCAAGTAGTGTGGGGTCAACTTGAAATATTTTGGAACAAAGCTCGAATCCCAACAAGGGAAAAATACAAAGGAATCCAAAAGATCTTGGACCTTCACCAAGATTGGATCGAAATAAATAAAGGACGAATGAGGAGGAGCCAGAAGCAGGTGAGTTGGATGATCAATGATAAATAAAATAGTTTCTCGAGAGTATGACATATTATACTGTACAATAGTCAATACATTTATCATATACTGTATATATTATATATATTTATTATTTATATTTAGGTGTACAACGAAGAGGGATTCAAGGAGACACTTCGGAACCTATTTGATATGGCACATGCTGATGCCTTGTCTCTAATCAAAAACCCAGAAGACAAGGCCTTCTTGCTGGCCCAGCGAGAGCCTGGAAGACGGGGATGCATGGTGGGAGTAGACAGAAAAACAGCAGAAAAAGAAAAACAAGCTGCCCACAGGAAGATGGAGGAGGAGATGCGAAAGAGAAAGGTGAGATTGTTCTTCAAATTCCTACTTTCATTTGATTGCAATGATTAGGTTGTTCGTTAACACTAATTGTCCATTTTCTTCGATTGTATTGCAGGCAGTCAATGAAGGTGCATCAATGTCGGGTACAGCAGTAGTATTGGTGTCCTCAACAGAATCCTCAGTCACTGACGAGTCATCCTCCACCGAAGATGAATGGGCAAAAGGTGGAAAGCGACCTCCAAAACAGGTGAAAAGAATCAAGAATGTGATAACATCAAATCTAGCTGCTGCCCTAGATCGGACACACACTACGGACAGGATGGCAACGTACATAATAGCAGAGACTGCATTGAGCCTTGGCCACAGCCCAATGAATTTTAACATCACCCGGACCTCCATCAAACGGCAGAGAGAACGACATCGGATCATGATCTGCAGTAGCCTAAAAGCTTCCTTTCAGTCCGGTCCTGCAATCATCCACTGGGATGGAAAACTTATTCCAGACCACCTCAACACCAGAGACCATGCGCATGTGGATCGGCTGCCTGTGCTCATTTCCTCCTTTTCGGGTCAATCTCAGCTCCTTGGAGTCCCCAAAATACCAACTGGATCAAGAGAACACCAAGCCAGTGCAGTTTTTGAATTATTGACTGATTGGGGCCTCGAAGAATCTGTCGTGGGGATGTGTTTCGACACCACTGCCTCCAATGCTGGTCGTTTGAATGGAGCGTGTGTGTTGTTGGAGCAGAAGTTGAAGAAAGACCTTCTCCATTTTGCCTGCCATCATCACATCATGGAAGTGATGATCGGTGGAGTTTTCACTGCTTGCTATGGCCCAACGAGTGGACCTGATGATCCATTGTTCAGCAGGTTTCAGAGCAAATGGACCTTCATCGACACAGGAACATACGGCACCGGATGGGATGATGAAGAGGTGCATCGACTCTTGGCCCCCATTAGAGATTGGATTCTCCGCTTTGCTGAGGAAAAACACTCCTCAAAATCCTTTCGAGATGACTATCAGGAATTCCTCGATCTGTCCATCATTTTCTTGGGAGGGAGCATTGACAACTACACCTTCAAGCGACCTGGCCCCATGCATCAAGCCAGATGGTTATCTAAGGTGATCTATTCATTGAAGATGTGGCTGTTCAGGGGACAAATCCCAGCCCTCACTCCACGAGAGCAAAAGTGTCTTAAGGATGTCAGTGTCTTCGCTGTTTCCATCTACCTGCAGGCATGGATGACAGCGCCAATAGCTGCTGCTGCGCCTCGCAGCGACCTCAGTCTTCTGCAGAGTCTTCGGGAATACCATGACCCCAAAATTTTGGAAGTGGCATTAAAAAAACTCAGCGGTCATCTTTGGTATCTTTTGGAGGAGATGGTGGGCCTTGCGATTTTCGATCCTGAGGTGTCTGAAGAGACTAAAACAGCAATGGTGAAGGCGATGGAGGAAGTTGAAGGAAAGCCTGATTGCCAGAAGAGAAGGAAAGGTGTTGCTGAGGGGGCTTCAATCGAGTCACTAGCAACAGCAAACTCAAAAAGACTGCTGTTGTCTCTGGGGTCAGGTGTGGGATACCTGAGGAAGGAGGTGCGGGATTGGGACAGTGATCCTGATTACCAAATAGCGAAGAAATCAGTGGCAAACCTCTCTGTCGTGAACGATCATGCAGAGAGGGGGTTGCTCTCATTAATGAATACAACAGCTGCCACACCAGGAATGAGGAACAACTGCAGTATCTCCTGCAAGTTGTTGCTAACTACAGGAAGCAGTTTCCTCAACCACTGAAGTCAGCCTGGCAACTGGGCGAGAAAACAAAGATCAAGTGAGGTGCAGAGGGAATTGTTAGTCAATTCATTTCGGAATTGTTAGTTACCCTAATAGTCATGTACTGTCACCAAGATTAACTTTGCTGTGATTTTCAGATTATACCAAAACTTCGTGTCATGTGCTACCCCTACAAATTAACTGATTCAAATAAAACTTTCCCAGAGGTATTTTCTCATCCATCCTCATAAGTTACAACCCAGCAATAAAAACAAATCACAAAAAAAAATTCCACCCCTATAAGAGTGGACCACCCTAATAAATATATATATATATATATATATATATATATATATATATATATATATATATATACAGGGTGGGCGGAAAGTAGCTCCCTATTTTGGATTGGTAAAAAAATACGTATATTATCCATTTATTTCAGAAGAAATAATATGAAAAGGTAGGCATACATGGTAGGTTTTCTCTAAAATTCAATGTGGGCTCCAACTCTTTCCACCAGCTTCTGGAGCCGCCCAGGAATGGCATCCACTGACTTTAGCAGGAACTCCGGCGGGATGGAGGACATGACTTCCCGAATTTGGTCCTCCAGTTCTTCCAATGTCCTCGGTTTGGTGCGGTAGACTTCTTCCTTTACCCACCCCCAAAGAAAGAAGTCGCACGGTGTCAAGTCGGGGCTCCTGGCTGGCCATTGATGTGGACCACGACGACCCATCCAACGCCCAGTTCAGCTTCTTCAGCACAGTTCGCACTGAGTAGCGGGAGAGTCCACTTTCCCGAGCTGCCTGGCGAGTTGACTTTCGTGGACTCCGTGCGAACATTTCCTGAACTGCCTGCACTGTCTCCTGGGCCCTGGATGTCGAAGGGCAACGACATCTTCGAACATCTGCCACAGACCCCATGGTCATGAGCTTCGAGTGGCAGTTCTTGATTGTTTTCGGGTCCACTTGGGCATGTGGTCCGTGAATGGCCCGCCACCATCTTTGAACTCGAACGACAGATTGCCAAACTTCATACCATGCCGCCAACTGGGCATGCTCCTGCAGTGTTAAATGCTCAGCCATGTTACCCTTCAATCTGAAATGAAAAAAAAAATGAACGTTACAATTGTACCACTTTAGAGAATACAAAGAGAACACTTTAGAGAAAAAAAGATTACTGTTACAATTGTACCACTTTAGAGAACACCATAACAATATAACAATACAATCACAATTTATACATAATTTATATGTAATTTAAATTAGGGAGCTACTTTCCGCCCACCCTGTATATATATATATATTGAATATAATTATTTCTTCACTGCTTGTATTTTTCTCTCGAGTATATAATTATGAAAAAAATTAACTCAATTGAGAATGGCTTATATCTATGACATACCAGTACACAATATTATTGTACTTTCTTTTCAATTCCTGTACTTTTCAGTAGATGAAATCTTCTGAAGTAACTCCGGAGTTGATTTCAACATAGTGTAAAACTCCATACAGGTTTGAAGTTTATTTTAGTTAAAAGTAAAGCTTTTAGAGTTGAGACTTTAAGTTGTGCTTTCTCAGATGTCCACGTCTTATTCATTTGAGAGAAAGCACATTCAGTCGAAGCATTAGTTCCTAGAAGACAGAGTATGAACTGAACTAATGCTGACATTTGTTGATGATTGACGTCTCTGGCCTTGAAATGAGTGAATATTTCCACCCAGTGCTGGTTTGTTGATAATTTAGATGCATTCCACTCTGCTACTTTCTCATCACTAATGTACTTTGCGAAAAACATGAACTCATCAAATAATTCAGTGTCAAATTTGGGGTCAAATAGTTGTTTTTCAGCAGCAAAATCCATTGTTTTCTCAACAACTGACCACTTTGGAACTTGTTTTAATAAAACCCACTGCATACACACAATGTTTGGCAAGTGACCCGACCACTGATCCAAGTACTTAACACATGTGTCATGAAACTCAATTAATATTTTCTTTACAGATAAGGAATCATTAGAATCAATCAACCCATCTTGTTCAAGTTTGTTTACAAGACTCCTGACTGAGAGTGGCACAAACACATTATCTTTCTTTGATTGCAAATTATCCTTCAGATCAGAAATTGCACTCATCACTTCCACAACTGATATATGTTCACCCTCAATCTTTAAAACCACTTGGTGAAAGGTGGCTGCTTGACAGTGCACAAAGTTGAGTGGGTTTTCAAAAAAGTTTTTCAGTATCACTGGACACTTGCTTTGGCTCAGAAAGTATGATCTTTGACCAGGAAACAACTTGAGTATTCTTTCAACTGCAGGCATTAATGCCAACCACCTTGTTTTACTATATCCCAGTAACTGTTTATATTCAGTGTCCACAAAATCACAAAACTCTTTCAGCTCTTCTACTCGAACAGTATAGATGTAGAAATATGAATATATTTTTACAACCACTGTTTCCACATCAATTGGCAGACTGAACAGCATTATGTACAATATGTGCAAAACAACCAATCCCAATTAGTTTTCTACCAATGTAGTCATTTAGCTTCCTGAAAATGTTATTCACTCCTTTTCTTGCAGCACCACCAAAATTACAGTCAGTGTTATCACCACAGAAAGCAACTAATTTTCTGCCTAGGTCATGCTCTTCAATAATATCAGTTAAATATTTTGCCTCAGTATCTGAGGTTTCTCCAGGCTGAGATTTAAAGTCAATAAGCTTCACTTGAGCATCTTCATATGGCTGAAAGAAGCGAATTAAAACAGTAAACAGCTTGATGTTTCCATGGTTGCTTGCATCAGTTAGCAATGTTATGCAATGAGCATCCTTAAATTGTTTTTTAATTCTGTTTCAACATATGGTGCAAATACATTTGAAACAATCGCTTCACACTTTGTTCTGACACATGAAAATTTTGGTTCAAAGCATGTTTTCAAAGTTTTTGTTGCACAGTCAGTAGATCTGAAGCTTTGATTTTCCTTGACTGTATGGTAAGACCACAAACCCTCAGCAGCAGCTACTTCTAAATCCTTATTACTAGGCATCACACTTTTAAAATAATCACTCACTATCTTACTAGATGAAGCACTGATATCAACCAATTTGCGTCTTTTTGAGCCAAGGTGCTTAGTAATATCATTAATCCCACCATGTCCAATGCTGAAGTCACTTCTACATTTCTCACACCGTACATCACTTTCTGTTGTTGTTTTTGTAATAAATGGATATTTAGACTGCAGATGTGCATTAAATGTACACTTCCTTTTAGTTTTAGACATTTTGTGTTGTCAAACTAGGTCTACGACCTTACGATACAATTAATAATTTCCTTATCCTTCAAACAAAAAAGTTTAACCTGGCTGCAAAAGAAGAAAAAAGGATGCTAGGATAAAAATTAATTAAGGTTATTAATTAAGCAAACATAAAAACAAAAGTGTTACACTACAACACAACTTTACACAGAGGCCACTAATGAAACACTGAAACACCAGTCGGGAATCACGGCACTGCCACACAGTGACATGTATTGTACCATTTCAGTTTGCATGTTAGTATTTAGATTTGGAATTCAGAATGTGGCATAATTCTATTAATTCATAAAGGACATCTAATGTCTAATGTAACAGTAATTTTAATAAAGCGGGACATTTATGAAAATTTGCTCTAAATGTGGGACATTTTTGGAACATTTTGAAAAGAGAGACACGTCATAAAATCGGGACTCTGGTCACCTTAACCTAATCCCACCCTCAACTGCACAGTTTCATATGATGTGACTGTCCCCCCTCCTATACCATGTATTCTCACACCCACTCTTTCTCAGGATACGGGCACATTCCCTTCATCTAAATCACACAACACTTGCTCATTCACCAGACTGAGTTGAGCACCTGTATCCATAAGACCCCTGTAGAGCTCAATAGGACCTTCTGGAACCCTTACAGGTACAACAGAAGGGCTGAGCTCTACCTCATCCACACAGTCATGTATCATCCATGGCCCCCCTAACATACCTACTTCCATACAACCCTCTCCCTCTGACTCTTTCTGTGCAGCTCTAACTTCATCCAAAACCCTTTCTAAATTTTCACCTGGCACTATACTTTTATACCTCTTCCTTTCACTCACCCAATTGTAATGTACACCACTAATACACTGCAAATGCAAAATCAGGGCTCCTTTCTCCTCAATCCTTTCATCTTTATACACAATTGGACGATCACTACCATAATGCACATACGCTTCAATACTAAACAATGAGCTGACCACCATGAGGACCTCTTGAAAGGAAAAATACCCGGCTCCCATGGCTTTCAGCTCACGTACATAATTGCGGACCTTACAAACACCCATCCTTTCAGGTTTCTTAATCGCTTCATTCATAACCAAGGTCCGCAATTCATTCACACTCCTGGTATTCTCATTTTTAATCCATTTCAAATCTTTCAACCCATACCATACACTTTCAAACAAACTGTCGCCACCCCCCCTACTTTCATGCAACTTTACTATTCCCACTGGCAAATACTCAGGGTCACCACCTCTTTCTCACACCTTTCATTCACCCCAGGTATTCTTGACATAAGGTCAGCCATACAATTCCTTCCCCTGGCACATACTCAATCTTATAATCAAACTCACTCAACTCAAGCAAAGTTCTAGCAATTCTTCCATCCACAACTTTCATTCTCTCCATATATACCAAGGGCTGATGATCAGTCATTAAAATAAATTTCATTCCATACAAAAATGACTTGAAAGCTTTCACACAAAACCTCATTGCCGCAAGTTCTCTTTCAATTGTACTGTACTTTCGCTCTGCCTTACTGAATGCTTTAGATACATACCCAATTACTCTCTTTCCTTTCTGTCCTTCCTCTCCCTGCAACCGGCACAAGCATCCACCCATACAAAATCCACTCGCATCTGTATACAATTCTAGCAAACTCACTCCTTCACTCAGGTCTGGATAAGCCAACTCCACATCTTTCGCTGCTTCCACTCTCAATTGCTCAAAGGCTTCATTCATCTTCTCCATCCACACCAATTGAGTACTACCTTTCATTCCATTCACTTCGGTCAGAGGTTTTGAAATCCCAGAGCAGCCCGCTATAAATTTCCTCTGAAACTCTACAAGTCCCAGAAAAGATTAAGTTCACGACTGTCCGAGGTTTCGGGAACTCCTGACTTTTTCCATATACTCCCCACTCTTCCGTATACCACTTGAACTCACCTTGTGCCCCAGAAATGCCACACTTTCCCTGAACCACTCACACTTACTTGGTTTCACTCGTAGTCCAACTTCATCCAACACTTGCAGTACCTCTCTCATTATCTTCAGGTGCTCCTCAAATGTCTCTGTCATAATCAAAATGTCATCTATAAAACAGATGACATTTTCCCTTGCAAACTTACCAAGAACACGATTCATTGCTCTCTGAAATGCAGCAGGTGCAGCTGTAAGTCCGAACGAGAGAGCCTGGAACATATAATGGTTCCTGGCTGTGGAGAAAGCAGTTATAGGATGAGACTCTGGCTCAACCGGCATCTGGTAATAGCCCCTCAATAGGTCTAATTTACTAAACACCCTCTTTCCATGCAAAGAGTATACACTTTCATTTATCAAGCACATCGGAAACCTGTCTTTCACTGTCCTTTCATTCACCATTCGATAGTCCACACACAAGCGAATCCTTCCATCAGGTTTCCGCACAGGCACTATTCTACTATTCCACGGACTTGTGCTCTGTTCAATCACTCCCATTCTCTCTAATTCCTCACACTGCTCTTCTATCTCATTCATTACTGGCAGGGAGAACCGTCTTGGCCTTTGGTAGATTGGAGTCTCATCCGTTAACTGGATCCTGAAGGGAGGTAGTTTTGTTAACAGGTCATCATCATCTCGGGCCAATACGCTCCTTTTCTCCCCTGCCAACTGCTGCCACACCTGCATTCGCTTCACTCTCACTCAACTGTTCACCAACAATCACCTCCTTTCTGATTTGTTCATCGTCCATTCCTCCCCACATTCTTCCCTTCATCCATTTGTATTCCATTTTCTCCCTCCTCACATACTTCCTCAATCACTGTATACCTCTCCCTATCACATCCCCCTCATTTATTCTCTTTCGCCATGCACCCCCATCTTCCCTAGCTTGCACACAAATCCATGGGTTACTCTCATCAATTATACCATCATACACATGCCCAACTCTTTACTTATAGGATGCATCCATACCATTCACAAAAATCATGCTCCCTGCCTTTTTTTCTATCATCACTCACTGGCCACTCAACATGCACCAATGCTGGGGTTCCCTTTTCCAGATTTACACACTCGGATGCTCTCACCTCATACCCTTTTATTACCCTCATCCAATCCGATTCACTTTTCCCCACAGAGAATTCACACTTACCCAACTCATTCTTCCACTCAATCATATGTCTAGCAGGATGGATCACCAATCGGTTCTTTTTCAAAAACTCATACCCCAGAATCATGTCATACTTTTTACTCTCCTTATCAACCACATAAAGCACACATTCTTTCATTTCACACACCATCAATTTCATTTTAATCTGCACCTCTCCCAACACTCGTACTGGGATGTTCCCAACCTCTTTAATTTCCCCCGTTACTCCCCAGTTCACTCTTCCTAATTCACTCTCTTTACACAAACATTCAACCCCTTGCTTACTTATTAAATTAGGTGAACATCCTGTGTCCACTAATGCTGTCCATACACTCCCTCCCCATTCAACAGGAATAACCATACACACTGCCTTTTTCCCACTTGCTCTCACTTCCTTATTCACTTGACACCATCCTGCTAATGCCTCAAATACACATTCATCACTCTCAGAAGCAGGGACCCCAACCCCAATGCGAAACCCCTGCCCTGTGTGTTTCCTGTACTGGGACCAGCTTCGCCATTTCCCCTTGAGGGCCCTGCCTCTGAGGTTGAGGAGCTGGCATAGCTGACACTGGCCAATTTCCTGCATGAGACACAGGACTCCCTCCCGCTGGTGCTGGAGCACCTTGTTGTTGGGCTTGACAGAACTGGGCAATATGCCCAAAGTTCCCACATGCCCTACATTCATGCCCAGGCATTCTGTATTCATACGCCATGTGTCCCACATGCAAAACATGCACCCACTCTTCTTCATGTCTCTATACCATGTCCCCTTCTACCACAATACGCACACCCTCTTACATTCCCCATATTCCCTCCATTCATTGGCCCTCTCTGCTCATTCATTCTTGACTGGCCTTGAAGCCCTTGCCTTCTATATTTGCCCCAGCATGGACCATTCATTCTGGGACCCGATGTGGGAGGAGGCCCTGGTTGTTGCATGGCCGACCCTCCATACACCTTGTGAATCATTCACAAGTTAGCCAGCATTTCCATTGGGTTTTGGGCCATGGATGCTTGGCTAACTGGAGGTGACCTGGCCTAGTATTTCTTAATGCTTCCGCATAACTAGGAAACACAGGTACTTGTTCCTCCCTCATCGCTGTCCCCATTCGCACATCTGCTTCCCTATTACGCCCAATCCCACTCTCATACTCGGTCCTCTAACAATTCCAAGATTTCATGCCACTTCAAACGTGTCCCCTCACTCTTACACACACTTTCCTCTTAACATTCAAAAACTCCTCACACTCTCAGGCACTGTCTCAATCAACTTTCTTACCAACCTTTTATTCTCATCTATCCCATCATCTCCAAATTTCTTTCTCGCCAAAGTTTCAAGTCTATATGCATACAAATCAATACTCTCTCCCCTTCTGCATCCTTGCTCTCTCAAAATTCATCCTTTCGATATTTCACACCCCCTCTTATTCTTAACACTTGCTCCACCAATCTCTCCCTTAACACCTCATACTTCACAGGCACTCTGAATTTACAACAACATTGTAAAACTCTAGCAACCTACCTTCCAAACAGTCACCCATCTCTTTCACCCAATACTCAGGAGCGTCTGGATACTTGCTCTTACAATAATTCATACTCTTTCAAAAACTCTTGTACATCTCTCCCACTATAAACATTAAATTTTGCAACCTTCGGAATCTCCCTAATTAGATTCCCTTATGCACTCTTACACCCTCACTCGTATCACTCTCAGTTTCAGTTCTCACTCTCATACATGCTATCCTCAATGCTGGAATAGAGGGAGTCATCTGCTAATGCAGCGTTGAACCTCTGAGAAGCCCTCTTACCAGATGCCCTCCGAGCCCCCTTCATTCCCGCCTTGCCCCTCTTAGCCTGCCCTTCCATCCTCTTACCTTTCTCCCTCTGATCCCACCCTCAAGCTTCTTTTACCCTCCTTAGGGTGGAATGCACCATCACCTTGTAAGGTCTTTCTTCTTTCCCCTCACTCACACTTTCACTCCCTTCTCCTTCCAGGCCCCCTACTGCTACATCCTTTAGATGCCCCTTTCTTTACCAACACCCTTACTATTTTCCCCTTCAAAACCCCCTTCCCTTCCTTTTTCCTTCACTCTTTCGATTACCATCTTTCCCATCAAGCTTGCCCTCCAACTCGCTCATTCTTTAACCATTGCCTTTAACCCATCATCCATCTCTTTCCTATTCTCAATCATCTTTTCTTCCATCTCTTGGCAAACTACCAATTCTTTACTCTGCTCATCTAATCTACTTTGCAATTTCCCAAACATTCTCTAATTCTGCCTTCTCTAACTCTTATGATGATTCCTAGCCCTTTCCCCTCCAGTGCCTCCTCCATCTCCCTCAACCTCTTTTATAACTACTACTTGGTAGGAATCTCTAAAGATGCTACCCTACTTTACTTCTACTCTATTAACTACTACTAATACTACTACTACACCTTCACCATACACTACTACACCCAACCTACTACTACCCTTTCACTCTCCTTCTATACAACCCAACCCCAGGAAACAACCTACTTTTCTGAGTGGAAGTCCCTGTTTGGGCACCACTTATTTTATGTGGTGGGATTCGGTTAACCTAATGGCCACACCAGACAAAATATAGACATTTTTATTTTTAAGGCCTCCACATAACCAGGCTGCTCACCTTGAAGGGTTGTTAGATCCAGGCTCGCTGCCCAGATCTCCGGTTCCATGACTGCTGGCTCATACCGCAACAGTTTCTCACTTGTTTTACAGTTCTTGCGAGAGTAGCTTCCTTCTGTTAGTGCTTCAATATTTTTGGCATCCTTTTCTCGATAAAATTTATTTTGGTTTAATAATGGTCTTCAGTTTCTCAAACAGAGCTAGCTTGAATTTAGTTCCTTTCTTTAACCAACGAGTTCTTTATTCCTTTTGTTAAATATTCTACTATTTATTTTCTGTTTTAACACCTCCACAAACACCAGATTGTTTTCCCCACTTCTCACATCACTTTTCTCAAAACTCGAGTTTTGACACGCGTGCCAATTCTTGGAATTTATTAGCTTCTACACTTTTGAACATCACAAGCTTCTCTCTGACAAGGGTCACCTTTCATGTTATTTTTCTTCAAATGTTAAATTTTATAGACAATATTCATGGATAGGTCTTATAAGCAAATAAACCAAGGCTTTGCTAAAATGTTGTAACAAATATGTACTTAATGCCTTTCACTAACAGGTTTTAACAAGTGATTACTTAATTCTTATTCTTTTTCTTACAATATTAACAAACAAATATTTTATTCCTCATTCCTTGCTAACAGGTTTTACAGACAATTATCTTTATCTTTAAAATGTTTGGACAAACAATTATCTTTATCTTTATTCCTCTGGAAAGAAAGAGAGAACCATGGAAATCCTATTTATACAAGTATTTCAGTCAACAATTAAATAAATTTAATACATAAATAATAATAATCAAGGCCAGAGGGAAAGGGCTCACCCTCCACAACCTCTCTCAATACAAATTCACCCACTTGAAAAGGTTGAAATCTATCATCCCCTTCACGCCACATTGCACTCTTTTTCATTCAGACACACTTCCTTATTCACTCTTTCCATATGAAGATACATACTGCCTAGGGGATGCATGAATGGCTGAGTGGTATGTGGAGTTGTAACACCAGGCAACTCAAGCCAATTCAGCATCCCATTCACTCCCATCTTCACAACACACTTGCAACATCTCGCTAATCATTTTCACAGTCCTTTCAGCCAATCCATTTGATGAAGACATATACAGGGTAATCTTTACATGCTTTATTCCATTCTCTTGCAACATTTGCTCAAAACATTCACCTCTAAACTCAGGTCCATTGTCAGTCAAACACTTTTGCGGCCTTCCTAACATCATTGGTAACATCCTTTCACTCATCATTTGAGCTGCATGTGCACTAGTTTTATTCTCAAGCAGTACCATATATGTAAACTTACTTTTATGATCCACTGCCACAAGTATTCCTATCTTTCCCCCACTTGTTCTAGGCATACTCGCTAGTCACCACATCCACCACAACTAAATCCCATGGCTCTCTCACTTCAACCTTCCGCACTGGAGGGTGACTATACTGGGACTGGTATTTTCTTCATTGGCAAGTTTCACATGTGGTTGCCACATCTGAAACTACCAGTCCCAACTGAGGGTGGAAGACCATACCTTTCATCAACTGCCATAACTTTTTCCCCCATACCCATACGCTTTATGTACAATGATACTCAATCCCACAGTTCCCTCAAGCGTCATCACTGGCACACACTCAGTTTCACCAATTTTATTTACCCTAAGGTAGTATAAAATCCCCATTCACAGAGCTAACTTACTTGCATATCTCTTATACTCTTGCACCCTCTGACCAATACCTTGCATCCATATCATCGTACAAATAACCTTTCAATTCACTTATTACATCATCTGCCTCCTGCATATCAAAGAGATCCTCATCACTCAATACCTCACATTGGTCTTCCACCACCAATTCGATTGCACCTACAAGCACCGTATCTACACCTCTACTTGGAAACATTCTCATATTCACTACTTGTTCTTGCTCCTTTAACACAATGCCTCGACCAACATCTATACTCAAATTCATTGCCCCTAAGAAATCAATACTAAGCATAAAATCGCATGGCATTGATTCCTCTTTCAGCACAATAAACTTGAAGATCCACACTTCCTTACATGCTCCTAACCCTACCCTCAGCTGCACAGCTTCATGCAGTGTGACTGCATCCCCACCTAATCCCTGAATCCTCACATTTATTCGCTCATGGGCCACTGGCACACCCCTCTCTTCCATTTCCTTTACCACTCGCTCATTTACTAGACTAACTTGCACACCAGTGTCTAATAATCCATTGTAGAGCTGGAGGTCACCTTCTGGTACCCTTACAGGTACCACCCAGGGACGCACCTCTACCTCATCTAAGCAGTCATGAAGTTGCCATACACCCTCCATCATGCTCACATCCACACACCTTTCCTCTCCCTCACACTTGCTGTGCAACTTTACCCTAAAAAATTTCATCTGTACCACTTTCACCTACCCGTCTTACATAGGTACGTACACCTCTCTATCAGCCAATTATAATGTACACCACTAATATACTATAAATGCAAAATTGGGACATTTTCATTTGCCACAATCCTGTTACCCTGATACACCACTGGTTTATCACTTCCATAATGAACATACACAGGAACCTTAAAAATAGAGCTGACGACTATGAGCACTTCCTGGAGAGGGAAGACTCCTGGATTCAACATAGACTTCAGCTCTTTCATGTAGTTACAGACCTTGCATACACCAATCCTTTCAGGCTTCCTAATTACTTCATTCATTATCAAGGTCCATAATTCATTCACACTAGCTGGTCCACTCATTTTCATACCATCTAACTTCAAGTCATTCAACCCATACCACACTTTCAAACAGACTACCACCACCACCCCTACTTTCACACAGTTGCACAACTCCCACTGACAAATATTCTGGGTTTATTACCTCATTCTCACTCCCTTCACTCTCCCTAGGCAATCTTGACATCAAATCAGCCATACTATTCCTCTCCCCAGGCACATATTCTATCTTATAATCAAATTCACTCAACTCAAGCAATGTTCTCGCAATTCTCCCATCCACAGTTCTCATTCATTCCATATACACAAGGGGCTGATGATCTGTATGCAATACAAATTTCACTCTAAAAAGGGTTTAAAAGCTTTCACACAAAATCTCAATGCCGCTAACTCTCTCTCAATTGTTGTACTATATTTCCTTTCTGCTTTACTAAACGCTTTTGACACATACCCAATCACTCGTCTTTCTTTCTATCCTTCCTCACCCTGCATTTGACACAAGCCCCCTCCTATACAATATCCACTTGCATCTGTGTATTACTCAAGCATACTTGCACCTTCACTCATATCAGGATACACCATTTCTCTCATTTGTAGCTACCTCTGAATTTCAGTCTCTTAAATGCTGTATCCATACTCTCAGTCCACATTAATACCACTCTACCTTTTAGCCCTGTTACTTTGGTCAGGGGTTTCAAGATGCCGGAACAACCCAGTATGAATTTTCTCTGGAACTCTATGAGCCCCAGGAAAGATTTCAACTCACAGACAGTTCTTGGCTTCGGGAAGTCCCTGACTTTTGCGTATACCATTTTCACTCACCTGATGTCCTAGAAACACCACACTTGTTCTAAACCACTCACATTTACTTAGTTTGATACGTAGCCCCACTTCATTCAATACTTTTAGGACCTCTTCCATTGATTCCAAATGTTCCTGTACACTTTCACTCATAATGAGAATATCGTCGATAAAACAAATAATACTTTTTCTATCAAACCTTGCAAGAACATGGTTCATCACCCGCTGAAAGGCAGCAGGAGCAGCTGTAAGACCAAATGACAAACTACGGAACACACACTGATCTGTGCCCAACCTGCTAATGCCTCCCACACTCTTCCATACACACTTTCACTCCCAGGGACCCCAACCCCTATGCAGGGCCCCTGCCTCAGGCGTTTCCCATATTGGATTCTGTGGCTGGACTTGTCCCATCAGGCACAGATGATTGTGGCCCTTTGCCATTGTGGCTGGGGATTTTGTCCAGCCTCACCCTGCTGGATCTGCCCTCCTACAGGGGTCCCTCCCACAGGTGCATAGCCCTGTGCTCTGATCTGGCAGAACCAGGCTATATGCCCAAAGTTCCCACAGACCCTACATTCATGCTCAGGTGCTCTGCATGCAAAAGCCATATGCCTCAATTGTCCACATGCAAAACACGCTCCCATCCATCTCCAACACCTATCTATATCATGACCACCTTTCCCACAATACTGACAACCCCTTACATTGGTCATATTCCCACCATTCATTGGACCCCCCCCCCCCCCCTCTATTGTACATTCCTTCTGGGCTGTCCTTGCAGCCCTTGACCCCTTACTTGCCCCAGTACTGGCCCAGGTGCTCTTGAGCTGGGTGAGGGATTTGGCCCCACCAGTGCCCCACCCATCCCATACATCCTCATAAATTCTTGCACGAAGTTAGCAAGGACTTCAAGAGGGTTCTGGGGGTGGGACTGCAACAGTGGTTGCTGTTGTCCTTGCCCCCTTCCTCTTGTGTGTCATTGTATCTGCATAGGACCGGTACACTGGGGCAGCCTCCTCCCTCCCACCAGTTTTCATTCGTACCTTACTTTCTCAAAATCTTTCCCCTACTGGTTCATATGCATGATCTTCCAGCAATTCCAAAATTTCATTCCATCACAACCTACTTCCCCTCACTCTCATACATTCCTTCCTCTTCACATTCAATACTCTCACCTGCTCTGGAACTGTTTCAAGCAACTTCCACACCAACCTTTTATTCACATCTATATTATTGTCACCAAACTTTTCTTGCAAGCATTTCGAACCTATAAGCATACATATCCACGCACTCATTTTTATTCATTCTTGCCCTTTCAAGATCATCCTTCTTTTTATACCTGACACCCCCATGGATTCATACCACTTGCTCAATTAAATGATCCTTCAACACATCATACTTAATGGGGACTCCATAATTTACAATCACATTACAAAATTCAAGTATTCTCTCTTCTAAACAGTTGCCTAACTCTTTCACCCAATATTCTGGAGTCTCTGGGAACTTACTCTTGCAGTATCACTCATATTCCCTCAGAAACTCATGCACATCCCTACCACTATAAACATTAAATTTGGAAACTTTAGGGATTTCCCTAATCAATATGCCCTTATGCACTCTTACCCTCTCATCTATATCCATAACACACTGACTCACTCTCACTTTCCTCACCTACACTATCTTCCACACTACTATACAGTGAGTCATCCGCACTAACACACTGTTGGACCCTATGAGAGCCCCTACCCCTGACCCTTTGAGACCCAGCTGTCTTCCACTCACTTTCACCAGCATCAGCCTTTTTCCCTTCTTGAGAGGTGTTCCTTCCCTTCCTTTCTCCATCCCACCCCTTTTCATTCTGGGGAGTGGAATGCACCACCTTCCCCCTCCCTCTTCCCTCAATTAATTCCCCTTCACTAGTTCCCTTCATACTCTCTTCCCTCATGCCACTTTCCCTTCCCTCCACTACTATCTTACTCTGACCATTCACTCCGGCTCCTACTACTGTTTCCAACCCATTAACCTTATCAAAAACTGCCTTCATTTTCTCCTCCATATATATCGTACATTTATCCATTCTCTCCTCCATCTCCTTCCTATTCTTCTTCATTTCTCTCTCTTGCTGAGCCATTTTCTCTTGCAATCCTTGCACTAATCCCTCTAACTCTGCTTTCTCTTTCTCTAATCTTACACATCTTTCTTGCATTCTTTTCTTATCCTCTTCTGCCCCCCTTTAAAGCCTCCTCCAACTCCTTCATCCTCTCTACCATTTCCTCCTTGGTCGGCATTTTGCTGACTTCCCTCCCTCAACTGCTCTATATAAACTATAATACTTTCTACTACTATACTGTATATAAAAAAATCTACACTACAGTAAATCTATACTATACTATCACTACTACTAAACTGAATCACTTGCACTCACACTCACCAAACCCTGGCAAGTGTGACCCACCTCAAAATTGCATTGGTCCCTGTTTGGGTGCCAACTTCGTATGTGGTGGATATCTGGGCCACCACGATACCAGTATTTTTTCTCAGGGCAACCCAAATGACAAGATAGGTCCCTGGCCAGGCCTTCAGGTTCATATCCTTGCAGGGACGACAGGACATGTCTAAGTCAACCAAACCAGCCACCAACCTCAAGGATATCCGATAAAAAAACAAAGGTGTTACAAAAAGGCAACTTGCCAAACTGTCAATTTTCTGGATTTTTAATTATTTTTACTTTGTTTCTATTATGGTATTTTAATATGTAAAAAATTGGGGACATGTTGATCCCCTTCCCAAACCAAACTCCCAAACTTTTCCCATCAACCATGACAAAAAGTAATCTTTTCTTGTCCTCAGTCTATCACTAGAAAACTATAGCTAATTAAAAAACCTTAAACCTATTTGTTTATATTATTTTAACAAACAAGTACTTTGTCAACTTTATTATTTATTTATTTATTTATTTATTTATTTTTTTTTATAAATAAATGTTTTTTAATCACACTTCAAATCCTAAGGTTAGTGGAGTTACAGTCTTAAGGTATTTATCAAATTAACATAACTGATGTTCTCTTACTTTCAAGGTGGATGGTGTGTAACTTACAGTACAATAGGTTTATATTCAATTTACGTTCATTTTAGTTGTTTTATCAGGTGTGCGGTAAATTCACCGAAATCAATTCACTGACGAAAATTCACTGACCATCAAATTCATCGCTGGAAAATTCACCAACCATTAAATTCACCGATGAGCAAATTTACTGCCAAATACTTGTAATTTATTAATTTACCAATCTGTACAAATATTTCATAATTTATTAAAAGAATATACGCAAAATTAAAAGCTTTATTAAAGGATACTTCATAATTCATTAAGATTCATAGTTTATTAAAAGAATTAAAAGAAATTAAAAGCTTTATGCAAGGTACTTTAACAATCATTAAAAATTAAAACTATATACAGTATTATGAGCTATGCCTCTTGCAAAGGCTTTGACACACTGGTCAGGTTCGTATTTTAGTACAATTCTTCTTATTCTTTTTGCATAGTCCCGGTATTTTCTTCTCTTTCTTGGTGGCTCTTGACCTGCAATATATTGTTCAATTTTGGCTTCGCTTAGTTTCTTTTTTTATGCACTCCATGAATTTCCAAATATTGGGATGGCAGGAAGTTAGCTGCTCTTCAAATCCCCTATGCCAACCTTCGACATTATTATTCATTTTTGGCAAATCATTTACGATAGCATCGT
Organism: Bathynomus jamesi; assembly: GCA_023014485.1. Classification (NCBI taxonomy): domain Eukaryota; kingdom Metazoa; phylum Arthropoda; class Malacostraca; order Isopoda; family Cirolanidae; genus Bathynomus; species Bathynomus jamesi. The sequence goes on along the minus strand of JAJOZX010002159.1, from coordinate 585,614 downwards.
GAACGTTCCACATCTCATGTGGAAACTGTGGTGGTCGACGCCGTTGCCTTCGATCTGGATGACCAATCCAAGTATCCTCAAAATAATCAATGACTTGTTGAGCTTCAGGAGGCCAAATATCGCTGTCACACAAAATTTGAAAAGCCTCAACTACATTATGCGGAGGGACAAATGCTAATGCAGATAGCATACGAAGGTTTAGGGCAAAATCTGCATCCATTTCATATCATTGTTTCAGACCATGTGCTTGAATGGCTCGCATGATGCATTGAGAAAAATGAAAAAAAGCATCCTCTTTGTTTCGTGTTTGGGAACACTTGCTTAGAAGCTTTAATCATGGCTTTTTCATAATCAGTAGTTATTGTTAACGGGGTTGAAGAGGGATCATATCTTCTGATGCTTTCCAAAAAAATCTTATAGGTTTCTTCGGATTTGTCAGGTAGCAAAGCATACACTAGTGGAATTGAAACGTTATCTTCTAAACCATGCAGTGTGTATAATTGCTTGAATAGCAATGGCGCTGCTTTGAATGTGCCATTGGCATACCAGTGTTTGCTTTTCATTAACATTTGAAGGTTTTGCACAGTGGCAAAGACTATAATGTGATTTTCATAATTTCCTGTGTCAAAATATAAAAACTCTTCGCCATTCGGCAGTTTTGTGTAGTCTTGAGGAAAAACAATGTCTTTGCAAAGGGTTGGTATGACTAGTCCTGCGTGCTTCTTGCTTCGCATGTTTCTCATTGTTCTTTTGATGTTTTCTGTACTAGGAAGCTTTCCAATTGCTGCTTGACTGCATGTAGCAAAGGCATCAGATAATATTGAATACGGAGAATCGGTTGTAACTAGCCTTCTTGCGAATCATTTCACTAACACTTGCTGCTTCGACGCTTGCTGCATCTGCATGGTGATTGTGCTCATTTGAATGCTTAATTATATTGTCACCAACTGTAGATACTCGAGCACGACATTTAGTTTTCTGGTATTGGTCACACTTCCAATGAATTGTATCGTGATTTTGCTTTTCTTTGTAGTACAGGTGACCTTCAACACAAAGCTTTTTCTTTCCTTTCTCGGACTCTACAAAACGAAGCGCCATTTCTTAAGGGTGTTGGGGAACAAATGAGTCAAAAGGAGTAGTAACCTATCCAACTCAACTGGTACTAATGAATGTTTAGTTTAGATGGTTGGTTTGTCGCGGTTTGAAATATTTGTCAAGTTTGTTTTTAAACTAATTAATTAAGTTGGTTGGTTTGTCGGTGAATTTAAAGGTCGGTGAATTTTCTGGGGGTGAATTTGAGAGTCGATGATTTTTCCGTTGGTGAATTTGATGGTCGGTGAATTTTCGTCGGTGAATTTTCCATCGGTGAATTGCTTTCGGTGAATTTTCCGGTAATCATTTTATCAATATTCTTCTCTCGACCAATAATAACTAGTTGAAAATAGATGAATTCAGTTTCTTCTTGGGTTTGGTTTTCTCTCTTTCTACTTAAAGTAATTTCTTAATTCTTGTAACTACTGTTACTGGGTTCAGGAAATAATAATAATTTTGCTGATTATAATACACCTTTATTCTTACATTTTCTTCTTTAATTTCTTAAGTTCAGACTTAGTGGACATAACTACATTTTACTTATCTTCGTTCCAGGACAGGGAAAAGAATAAACTTTTGTTCCCCTATGAAATCAGAGAGAGAGAGAGAGAGAGAAAGAGGGATCATGGCCAAGTAGACATTCTGGTGGATAATGGAGAGAAGGGATCCTGTCCCCAAGATTATTCTTAGCCTAACATAGAGGGTATTGAAGCTCAGAATAAATATTGGATCTTTCTGTAATACATGGCTTTACTTTGGCCTCTGAAAAATCTTTCCTTCCCACCACTACTCATTGATCTATCGATCCTTCTTTATAATAAATTAACTATTTGGCCAATACACAAAAACCTTTGAAACCCGCTGAAATCCCCAAATACAAAATACTTAGTAATTACCTATCTAACCCTACATCTTTTGCCTAATCTAATACATACTGGTATTTAAATAAAGACAATAATAATAACAACCCTTACCCTACTGTACCTAATTATCATTAGACAAGAATGTCCCTAAAATGAAAGTATCTGGTTGAGATGGAAAGGCCGATCCAAAAAACATATGGGGACTTTACAAATCCCCCACAACATCATAGCTATTCAAATTATGCCATATGTAAATTCATAATTAACACGCCATAGTTATTTAATTTGTACGTACAGTACAAGTCATTATTGGGAGAAAGAGGAAATGAATTAGAAAGATACAGTAATGAAGGGTTTACAGCCATTGTACAAGAGTGAGTGAAAGTATTAATTAAATATATATACTTCTACCAGGGTTGGCATAATTGGCCACTTTATTGAAAAAAAAACCAGCCCACCCGGGTTTTTTCAATAGAACCCACACAAAATTGGGGAAAATCTGTTTTTTTCAAAAGTATGTTGTTATAAGTCTCCAACACAATAATAATTAATGTTATTTATCTTTTTATACCTGCTAAATGGTTTAGAGCAGAGCTTTCCAAACTGGTGTGTTGTGACACATTAGTGTTTTTTGGATTTTGAAAATTTTTATTTTTCTATCAACAAAATCGGCTACAAGATAAACTACCTACTGAAAAATTATGTAATATTTGATAACAAAAATTAATTAATGTGTCGTGAAAATTGTTATGCTTAAATAGTTTGTCGCCAACGTTAAGAGTTTGGAAAGCTCTGGTTTAGAGGTATAAGATGATAAAAACATTTATGTAAGGAATACAGTTGACACAATAAAATACACCATTTAATTTATAAAATATTTCATGACTCATGTACTGTATTTTAGATAAACACAACTCATTTAGCAAACTCAACAACCCCTGACAGCAGACATGTTCAAACAGATTTCCACCCAATTACCAAAGGGTGACAATTCATGGGAGTGATCTGTGTAACTTGTTTGAACATGTTGTTATCTGTTCATACTTTAGGGTTAGTCAGTAAGGATCAAATAATGCAATGTACAGTATTCAGGTGGTTCCCAGTAGTGAGAGAAAGAGTTTGTTAACAAATAGTGTCAGGCATCAGCACTTGACACACTTGATTGTAACTATTATTTAAATACTGTACACTACAGTAAATTTTATTTGCTACTTATATATATATATATGTAATTATATTAAAAAAATCTTTATTATAATTAATGAATAGACTATAGGTCTAGTTACAATATAAAATTGAACATATTATTTACAAAGAAAAATGCCACATGTAGCAGGTGCAGGAAGAAAAAGTAAAGGTGAATGGAATGAAGTGTTAAGTGTAGAAGGAACAAATAAAGTTATACAAGTATTGTAACACTGAAATAAGTGGTAAAATTGAATGGATAAAAGCCCATTTAAATAAATGCCCTAAATGAGTTACATCATTAGGCTATGAAAACCCTTCACCTAAGCCTTCTGTGTCATCAAGCCATTCAGATGAAGCGCATGAAGAATTGATGCTTTCTGACGATGAAACAAACACCAGTACAACATCAACTGCTTCAGTACTAGCATTCAAAACACCACAGAAAAAGAAAGCAAAGTCAGTTCAAGAATGGGTACATAGCCACCACAGAACTGTACAGCCAAAAATAAGAGATTTTTCAATTGTAACAACTCCAGCACAGCAAGAAGCAATAGACAAAGTAATTGCAAGATTTTTTTATGCTAGCAATCTTTCTTTTCTGACTGCTGAAGAGAAATATTTTAAAGAAATAATGAATATTGCAAGACCAGGTTATAAGACTCCATCACGCAAGGATCTAGCAGGGCATTTGTTGGATGAAGTTTACAATGATGTAGAGAATAGTCTGAAAGAACAATTAAGTGCAGCCGATTGCACATTGACATTGTGCATGGATGGATGGTCATCTGTAAAGAATAACCCTATATTAGCCTCGTCAGTGCACACAGGTCAAACATCATTTCTACTTAAAGCCATTGATTCAGGATCTGCAAAGAAAACTTCAGAATATTGTCTGCAAGAAGTTAAATCAGCAGTGGAAGAAATCAAAGAAAAGTACAACAAAAAGGTGAGCTTTTACATAGATATTGATTCCATAAATTGCACAATTTTGTTTTGTCTTTGATTATTGAAAAAATAAGTTTTAATATACATCTGGGAACAGGAACTTGTGTAAAATACAATAGTTATCAATAATTAAATTGTAATTAATACTATTAATTATAAAAAAAAATTCTTCATATTATTCTTGAAACTGAAAACAATCATTGACACCCTTACAAAATAATTTGAAATAAAATATTGCAAAATATTGTAATACTGGTACTGAATTTATTGTATAGACAGTCAGAGATTTGGTTCCTATATATAGTATATAATGAAATATATAATTTAATCTGTTTTACTTTAACTAATTTTAAATGTTTTATATGTAAATTTTGGATTTTTTTAGAACATAACCAAGTCTCTGATGGTTATTCCTGTACTCAATCTGTAAATTGGTATAAAATGTTACAATAAAAATTTGTGTTCTACACCAGGTTTTTGCAATATGCACAGACAATGAGGCTAAAATGAAATGAGTGAAGGAATTGATGAAAGAGGATGAACAAGTGGACCACATCATTGCATATGGCTGCTCAGCCCACTATCTTAATTTGCTGAAAAAAGTAGTTGCACCTCACTGTTATGAAACATGTAGTTGAAGTTCAAAAATATTTCAGAAACCATCATCAGCCTCATGTATGTATCATGGTAGGTAGCTACAATATTATGAAGTAATATTATTCTAATATGAAACATGGCTCAAGTTTTAATTTTTACTTTCTTGTACAGTAGTAACTTGTATTGAATGAATTATATCCTTATAAATAGGAATTAATATAACTTTTTTTTGTATTCATAGGGATGGCTCCAAGAAAAAGGAGGAATGATGCCATAAATACCTAATGACACTCAGTGGAATAGTCAAAAAGCTTGTACTGAAACATTCATAAAAAACTTTTATAAATATGTTGAGATATCCAAGGAATATAAGATTGATGACAATATAGCAAAAGTCTTGGCCAACACTCATCTGTACAAAGAGATAGTAGACCTTCAAAAGCAAATTACAGAAGTAGCTGAAGCTCTCGATATGGTAAATAAATAGAAATAAACATGTATTATTCACATAATTTTACATGTACATATGTAGCACATTCACATCTATAAGTACTTTTATATATTATATAACCATAGAATATGAAAACAAAAATATTTCATTACAGCTCCAAAGTGATTCAGCAACATTGTCCACTGCAACTGATGTTTGGATAAGTCTACTTCAAAGTGAAACACTGGAACCTTACAGATCAAGCATCAAGTCAAGAATGGATGAAGCAATTGAACCTTTCTTATATATTGCCAACTTGATAGATCCTTCTGCATTAGATATTTTTTTTTATTTACTCTATGCTAGATTAGACATGCACTGTGGTTGTATTTTGCTCAAGATTTTTAGTTCAAATAAGTGGTATGTAGTGTACATGTTAAAATATCGAGTAATGTACAATACTTAAATAGGTGTGTATATGGTCTTTAGCTAACTACTATATAGTAGATTTTTTTTTATTGAGCTGCTATAATATCTATTTAGAAATAGATAAAAATTAATCAATTATTCCTCCCAGATTGACATTGTTCTCATATTCATATTCTTGTGTTTATTTATGCAGGAGCAAAACTAAGTGCTGAGCAAGAAGATGAAGCAGAAGAGTGGATAACAACTCACAAGCCTGAGTTTCTCCCACAGTTCATGGCTTTTAGGATTAAAGATGATGGAATATTTCCAGCTTCAATGTATGTTTCAACCACAAGTTCTTGCCATGTATAAAGATAGACCTGCAAAATGGTGGCAGCTTATGGAAAATTGCACAGCAAAAAAAGAACACTGCTAGCTGATTTTTGTCAATATTTTAAACATTTTCTTAGTTCCCCAAGTTCTGCATCCATTGAGAGAATATTCCCTACTTTTGGTTTGGTCTGGACAAAATTAAGAAACAGGGTAGCCGTAGATAAGGCCACAAAATTAATTAAAATACACAGGTACTTGTGCTTAGCAACTCTACCTCTAGAGGTAGATTCTGATTATATGGTCATGGAGACAATGAAGTAATTATAAAATGTTTATGAGCCATACTGTCTTAGTTTTATAACAATTTAATAATTAAATACTGGAATTTGCTATTTGGTTTTGGACCATTTCACACATACTGTATTTTAATTTTGTTTTTCAATGAGTTTCATAACCTACTGTTCAATGCTGCAATACAAATGTAAACTTGAAACTTTTTAATGTCCAACGTAGATTGAATAACCTGTTTAGTTTATAGAGCATTAGTTAGTAATTATAAATAATATAATAAATGGTATTCCTATTTTAATGAAAAAATAGATAAATATAAAAGAAATGGCAACTTTCGAAAAAAACCACCTGGGTGGGTAAAATAGTGGGTTTTTTCAAGTGGGTTTCTTGAAAAAAAAAAAAAGTGAGGAAAAATGGGGTTGTTGTTGTTGTTGTTTAGCCGATCAGCCCACCCTGATCCAGCAAGCCAGCGGCACGCAGGTAACCGATCGCCCTCTTCGGAGTGGACAGAGCGCACTAGTGATGTTGTGTTGTGTTCGTTGTTGTGCTAGAGCGGTACAGTCTGTCATAATGTGTTCAATTGTTTGTGGTGTGTCGTGGCACAGGTGGCAGGTGTCGTCTATGGAGTTGTCTAGTCTGTGTTTATATGTTAGTAAGTTGGGGTGATGTCCACATCGGAATCGTGCTAAGTTAACTTGATCCGATCTGCTCAGGCTGATCTCTGACCTGTTAATGGGTGGTGGCTTTGCACCTAGGACCGCATTCGGACCAAGTCGTGTCAGTGCTTTGTGGGTTAGGTGTGTGTGTTTTCTGTACTGAGAGATGTCTGTGGGGCGTGGTATGGAATGGAGTATTTGGTTATAATGTGTGTCTGGTGTTACCTTAATGGTGCAAGGTGTCGGTGCGTGATTGTACATGTAGTGGCAAGGGTGTTGTGGGTTAGTTGTCGCTGCTGCCATGAATTGTGTTCCCCTCATGTCTAAATGTTCCCTAACTTTCAGTATTTTTGTTTCTGTGTGCAGGTGTTCTATTGGTGTTGTTTGAGTGCATCCTGTAATGATACGAAGTGTGTCATTTTGTATTGTCTGTAAGGTGTTTATGTGTGTGTTTGAGATAATGGGTGCCCAGCATGGGCTAGCATAGTCCATAACTGAGCGAATATATTGTTTGTATATGAGTGATGTTGTTTCCTGCTGGTGTCCAAAGTTTGTGCCTGTTAGTACCCTAAGCGTGTTAAGTCTTGACGTACATTTGTTTTTAATATCCTGAATGTGGTTTGCAAAAGATAATGATGTGTTGTATGTGACCCCAAGTATTTTGGTCCTGTGAGTGTGTGGAATGTTGGTTGTTTAGTGTAAGCTGTGGAATTACCTGGTGTTCTTTTGTGTTGCTTGTAAGCAAGGTGATAGTTGATTTTGTGGGCGCTACTTTGAGTCTATTGTGTGTGAGCCAGTCTTGTATACTGTTTATGTATGTTTGTAGGTTATTTGTAGCGGTGTCGATGTTGTTGTGGGTGGATGTTAGAGTGATGTCATCTACATATGATGATAATGTAAGCTTGTTATCTATGGGTGTTGGAATGTCATGCATGTATAAGTTGAAGAGTGTTGGTGAGAGAACAGAGCCTTGAGGGACCCCATTCGGAAAAATCTTGTTTTTGGATGACTTGCCATTAAATGTGACATGTGAGTATCTTCCTGAAAGATAGTTGCTCAGCCACCTTTTGGTGTTATTGTGCATGTTTGTGTTGAGTATTTTGTTTATGAGGGGGAAGCGTGGGATAGCATCAAATGCTTTACTAATGTCTATTGTTGCTAATAGTGTACGTTGAGCTGGTCGTCTGGAGTTGATGCCATCCATGATGTGCTGCATGAGGTTAGTGAGTAATGTCGTGGTTGAGTGGTGAGGTCTGAATCCATGTTGAGTAGGCAATAGTGGAATGTGTGGGTTGGTGATTTGTAAGATTAGTCTTTGTTACTTTGGAAGGTGTGCATAGTAAAGTAATGGGTCTATAGGAAGCTGGTTCTGTTGGATTTTTGTTTGGTTTGAGTAGTGTAATAATTTTACCTTGTTTCCATATGTCAGGAATAATAGTGTTAGTATGAATATGTGCTGATATTTGTGAGAACTAGTATTCCTTGTGGGCCCAAGTGTTTAAGGTGTATGTTAGATATGTTGTCTGGTCCAGTAGCCTTCGAATTCTTAATGGTTTTGATGATCTTGGTGGTCTGGTCTGTATTGAAGGGTGTAATGGTTGTGTCGAGTCTGTAGGTTTTCTTGTGTCTGGCTGTTTGTCTGTCTGCATGTTTCTGGTTGTTGTCTCTGTTAGGAAAAATGGGTTAACCACTTCTGTGCCAACCCTGACTTATACGAGTATACAGCAAATATTAAGGAATTCGGTACATTTGAGGAAGAATTAAGTAAATAAATAAAGAAGTACAAACAAGGGTTCAAATCATGCACATTCCATGTGCACACATATAATCTAATACAATTTAGGGATGAGGGTTAAATGCAAGATAACAATAATTAATTATGATAAATTCTATAACAAGTAGAAAATGGAGATATGGGTAATTTTGTGATGGAAATGTTAAACAATCTAAAACATCGATTGTGTTGTTTGTACTTTAAGGGAATGAAATTAAGGGACATTCGCTTCTCACAGCGAACCTCCAATGACACAAACATGGATATGGCTCAACCATAGAAATGGTAGGTTGCATGGTTCTGACACTGCAAAAATAGAAAGCAAATCAAAAATAGAAAGCAAATAAAAAATATATCCAAACTTGCATTATGTGAGTTTGGTCCTTATATAAAATGAATATATGAACGTATGTACATATAATAATGTTTCAGACCAACAAAGACCCTAGGATCCACTCATGGCTGGTCTACCTAACTGTGTTCATAATTGTGTTGTGCATGTCCTCTGTGGTGGTGGAGGGGACCTACAATTTTACGTGGGTTCCGAACCACAAAGAACATAAGAAATTTTTATAGTGGGCACACTAGGGGCCACTTTGGCCCAGCAAGGTGGCTCCACTATGTAAAAACTGCCTGTACATTGGCAACAACCAACTTTTACAAAACTAAATAATTATCAATTCAAAACTAATTAATTATCAATTTAAAACTAAAGATAGAATCTCTGGATCCAGAGGATCAAGTCATAATAGACTACTATCCACAAATATGTTACACTCTATATCTATTTATAACTGACATGCAAATATATCAGATCCAAAGAATCCAGTCAATTTCATTACAGTATCTATCAATACTAGTACCTTGCCAACCAAAAATAAGTTACCGTACGGTCCATATCAATTGCGGACCAAGTCACAATTTACAACCATATGCATTACAATATATATACTTAGGAGGAAAAGTGTAGGTGTGGCTATAAAGACTGTACAGTAATGTAGAAATGTGTGTGCACCCATTTTGGCTCTCTCATTTAAAGGTGTTTGTGGGGCAAGTGAAGATCATGAGTTTTTCAATACCTCACAGTACTATGGGAGGCACCACTCAGCAGAGGAATCTCTCTAAATGGGGTGTGTAAGGAAGAGAGTATCCCCTAACCCAAGATGCTGCCTCCCTATATCCCACAACACTTGTGTTGAGCTGTGGGATCTATCACCTAAATGTACATAATATATGTGAAATAAACTAATACCATTCATGCAATAAAAATGGGCTTAAACACTATCACCAGATGTCCCTTGCAGACATCAAACTATCCAACCTTCTTTGGAAGAATCAAGTGTATCTGAAGTCACCACTTCTTCTGTCAGACTGTTCCAAAACTTAATTACTATGTTTGTAAAACTGTTTTCTTAAATTTGTTCTATATCTTGGCTTAAATAATTTCATACTATGACCTCTATCTAGTCTGGTTATTGTGATCTTTAATGAAAAGACTCAAAATTTTTAAACATGTTTATAGACGTGCTACTAACTACTACTACCAGCAAACTATTCCAGCTATTTACTATTCTCTGCGTAAAAAAGTTTTTGGCAACTGCTGTCTTGAACCTTCTACTTGTCAACTTACACCCATTATTTCTAGTCCTATTATATTGAGATATTTCGAAAAAGCTATCTATATGTATGTTATTGAACCCATTCATAATTTTGAAAACCTGGATTAGATCACCCCTTAACCTCTTAGTCTTGAGTGTAGTCAATTTTAACTCTCTAAGCCTGTCCTCGTATGACTTTGACCTAAGCGACGGAATCATCTTAGTTGCTCATCTTTGAACTCTTTCGATTTTGTCTATATCTTTGCACATATGCGGATTCCAAAAATGGATCGTGTACTCCAAATGGGGTCTAACTAATGATTTATAAAGAGGAACTATAATATCACACGATTTGTACTCAAAATTCCGAGCTATAAAACCTAACACTTTGTTCGCTTTATTGACTGCTGCTGTACTTTGTTTCGCTACTTTTAAATCACCAGTGACTATAACTCCTAAATCTTTTTCCTGCTCTACGCTTGTTAAATCTTTCCCTGACATACTATACGCAAAATTACTAGTGATGGGACGATACCAAAATTTTTAACGATTCCGATTCCGATTCTGATACCACTAAAAAGTCTCGATTCCGATTCCGATTCTCAATATTTTTAAATATAATTCTATACTTGTTTTTCTGGAAATTGTCATATTTTACTCTGGTAAGATTAACTATTTACATTATGAGTATGGTAATATAAATTATAAATTATAATAGATTGGTTTAAAAATAAAAATCAACTGTAAGTTGTAACAATTCATTTTAATCTTCTTGATTACACATCATGGATATACATGTTTTAATGTATAGCTACAATACAATAAAAATAAAATTTGTTATCCTCTTTCATTTAAATTTTAAAGTTTACATTGCAAAACTGGTTCAATTAAAAGTTAAAGAATCGTTTTAAGAATCGGAAATGATGGTACAATTCTCTCGATTCCGATTCCTGAAAAATGCTCGATTCTTCTGATTCTCGATTCCAATTAATCGTCCCATCACTAAAAATTACCATTATGCGAACCTATATGCAAAATTTTGCACTTATCAACGTTAAATCTCATTTGCCATGTGACTGACCAATCAATGATTTTATTCAGATCATTCTGGATTTTACCTCTATCTTCGTCATTAATCGTCCTACCACCCAGCTTCGTGTCATTCGCAAACTTTAAAACTGTACTGACTAGGTCGACATCTAAATCGTTAATATATATAAGGAAAAGCAAGGGGCCCAATACAGAACCCCGAGGAACGCCACTCGCTACATTAGCCCAACATGACTCAGCTCCATCAACAAGCACCCTCCGTTTCCTACCTCGCAACCACTCTTCTAGCCAATTTATTACTGCACCTCTGATTCCATGAGCCTTAGTTTTCTCAATGAGTCGTTTGTGCAGTATGGTGTCAAATGCTTTTTGAAAATCTAGATACATTACATCAACCGCCCGATGACTGTCATAGACGTCACCCACGCTTTGGAAAAATTCTAAAAGATTAGTTAAGCAAGATTTGTTTCGCCTAAAACTGTGGTGCATATTTCTAACTAAGTTATGCAATTCTAAGTGTTCGACTATGACTTGCTTGACTTAAGTCCCGTCCGGAGTTCTCCGGGTTGGGTCCCACATTTGATGTCTCCATCCTCTCCATGTCCCTCTATCCGATGCCATGTGAGTCAGCTGCTGCACGGTCTGCTCCTCATTTGCGCTGCGGAAACATCTAAGCCACTTTTCCCTCAGTCATCTCGGTCGGGTGCCCTCAACTCATCCATGCAGCATCATCTTCGGCCATCTCTCCTGGTCCATCCTTTGTACATGCCCAAACCACCACCTCTGTGCATCTCTTACCCGGTCTAATATAGTCTCTGACATTCATTTCTCTCACTCTTTCGTTGGTTACCCTGTCCTCCCACTGCACATTACATATCCTTCTGAAACATTTCATTTCAAATGCCAGTGGTTTCTTTTCCTCTGTCTTCTTCAATGTCCAACACTCTGCACTGTATAATACCGTAGGAATGACTATTGCTCTTAATAGTCTGATTTTCAGACTTAATGAGATGTTCCTGTCTTTCCAGATTTTGTTTAGTCTTTCAAATGATCTTCGTCCCAATGATATTCTCTCCTGAACTGTCCTCTCTGTGTCTCCGTATGTAGTAAAGTGTACTCCCAAGTACTTAAACTCATCCAACTGTTCTATTTTTTCTCCGCCCAGTCGTATGTCTAAAACTTCTCTCAGGCATCCAATCTTCATACATTTTGTCTTCTCTCTGTTAACCACTAGCTTGTATTTGGCACATTGTTCTTCTGTCAATGAGACCATTCTCTGATCATCATCTTTTGATTCTGCTAGTAGAACTATATCATCCACATATCTCAAGTTTGTTATTTCCACCCCACTGATCTTACACCTGTATGGCAATTTTCCAGTGCCATCGCCATTACCCATTCTATAAACATGTTGAAGAGGTGGGGGGACATCAGGCACCCTTGTATCACTCCACCCGTTGTTCTGAATTGCTCCGTTAAGATCTGGTCTTTCCTTACTCTTGTTGTTGTGTGTTCGTATAAACTGTTGATCGTGTCAATTATGCTTTGTTCTATTCCCCAACATTCCAGCACTTTCATCATTCCTTTTCTCCATACGATCCCTAATTATTGATTCCAATAGCTTACCTACTACAGACGTTAAACTGATTGGCCTATAATTTCCCGCTGCACTTTTATTGCCTTTCTTAAAGATAGATGTTACATTTGCTAATGAAATTATCTGGTACACACCCCTCAGAAATAGATGCATTAAAAATCTGTTAGTGGCACAACAATGCTATCTTTTAATTCTTTTAGTTGTATGGGATACATGGAATCTGGCCCCGGTGATTTACGCATTTTCATTTTATCAATATAGCGCATTACCTCCCCTTCACTAACCACAATATTATCCAAAATATTACCATTATCAAAAGGTATTATGGCTATGACTGTAGGGATATTCGTTACATCTTCTATAGTAAAAACTGACTTAAAAAATTCATTTAACAAGGTAGCCATTTCCCTATTTTCAGAAACTAGGTCTCCGTTAACATTTTTCAATGGCCCCAAGACACTTTTTACTGGATTTCTATTGTTGACATATTGAAAGAATCACTTGGGGTTTTCTTTACTATCATGAGCTATGGAGATTTCAAATTCGCGCTTGGACTTTTTTATTATACTTCGCTTCATGCCTTAGAGATATGTAGTTGTTTTGTAACCACAAATTGTCTATCGCACTTATGTAGCCTATAAGCCCTATCTCTACTCTTTAAAATGTCTCCTACTCTAGAAGTAAACCACAAGGGCTTGTTATTTACTTTCGCACGCTTAATTTTGTACGGTACACATTCCTCATTTATAGTCCAAAATAGTTTCAAATGATTCCCACATTAGTTTTGCGTTGGAGTTCCCCATTGAGGTGTGACAATTTATTTTGAAATTTACAAAAGTCTGCGTGCTGGAAGTTAGGAATTTAAGTCGAGTTAGCCAGTTTCGAGTGACTTACTGAAAGGACAAACTCTACCATATTGTGATCACTATTGCTTAATGGTTCTATTACTTGAAGATCAGTAATTAGCCTATCATCCGTAGTTATTACTAAATCTGAAATACTGTCCAACCTCGTAGGTTCTCCAACCTTTTGAATAAGAAAGCTATCCTCGAGAAAATTAACTAAACAATTACCTCCCGCATCTCCCTGCATTGTATCGTAATTCACGTTGGCGCAATTAGTCACCCATAACTAAAGCCTACTCACATAAGTATTATATGAATATAATTATATGAATGAATATAAGAATATATGAGTATAGGAATTATTCATTGTTCATTTTTACACATGTATGAGGTAGAGTCAAAAAGTTTGTGAACTTTTTTGACAGACATTGAACAACTTGGTACTTGTGCGAGTCTTCATGTCTATGCATGCATAGGTATGTAGAGAAGGTGAGAGCAGAGACTCAGTCTGGCAGGCACACTCAGTCAATTTGCAGAGAACATGGAAGGCACTACTGTCTGTTTGGTTAGGTGAATTTTGTTAGTTTCAGAACTCAGCACTCCAGGATGTCACAATTTGAGGAGTGAGTAAACATTAAGGTTTGTGTACAATTGGGCAAGACATTCTCACAAACTTGTGACATGATCAGGGAAGCCTACAGGGAGGAGGCCATATGTCACAGTGCAGTGTACAAATAGTTTAAGCATTTCAAGGATGGCCAACAATCACTGGAGGATGATCCATGGGAGGGAAGGCCAGCAGTTGCTTGTAATGAGGAGACCATTGCCCGTGTTTGTGAGATCATCCAACGGGACCATAGATGAACTATTGAAGAAGTTGCTGAAATTGTTGGTGTGTCACATGGCATGTGCCATCAAATTCTGCATGATGACCTTAACACGCTTCGTGTGTGTGGCCACATTGTTCCATAAAATCACTGAGAGGATCAGTATGAAGAACAGTCCCTCTTTAGTAGGGACATGATTGACAGAGTTGATAGTGATCTAGGTATTCTGTCCAGAGTTATCACAGGTGATGAGATGTGATGCTACCTTTTTTATCCACAATCCAAATGTCGAGCCTTGTACTGGAAGTCCAGTCACCTTCATCACTTTGAAAGAAGACTTTGTGCAGACCAGTCAAAGGGGGAAGATGATGATGGAGGTGTTCTTCAATATCCAGGGCATCATTCACCAGGAGTTCATACTGGAAGGGTGTAATGTCAACCAGACCATGTACAGAGACATCCTTCACTGTCTGCAAGAAGCTGTCCACTGTAAATACCCACATTTTTGGGAATCTGTAAACTGGCTGCTCCACCATGACAATGCACCACCTCATCTGTCTCTTTTGGTACAGGAGTATCTGACCAAGAACACCATCACTGGTTCCACAACCTCCCTACTCTCCAGATCTTGCCCCTGCTGACTACTACCTGTTCCCAAAAATGAAAGCCCTCTTGAAGGGGGACAGGTTCCAGTCAGCAGATGAGGTGAAAGAGGCTATGATGGTGACACTTAAGGAGGTTGCTGGAAAATGTCTGCAGGAGTGCTTCCAGCAATGGTATGGCTGTTGGCAGAAAGGTGTATTGGATATGGAGATGATCACTAGACATGGGAGAAATACTGGGCATCCTGAAGAGTGCGAACATAATCCAAATATATAAAGGAGGAGATCGATCTGAGGCCAAAAACTATAGGCCAGTGTCGCTTACATCTCCTCTTGCTAAAATATTTGAAAAAATAGTTAGACAGAAAATCTATGACTCTTTGGAAACTGAAAAAATTAAATGATAACCAACATGAATTTTGGTCAGGAAGATCACTTGAAAGTAATGAAAACTATGATGTACTATACACAGACTTTGCCAAAGCATTTGACAAGTATGACTATCGAATCATAAATACATAAACTGAAATATATAGGAATAACAGGAAAAGTAGGGAAATGGATACTATACAATTTCCTTAGTGACCAGTGGCAAGTCGTTACAGTACAAGGAGTATCTTCATCAGAATCAGAGGTCCTCAGCTCAGTACCACAAGGAACAGTATTAGCTCCACTACTCTTCATAATCATGTTAACTGACATAGATGAGGATGTTACCAGAGACAGCACAGTAACATCCTTTGTGGATGACACAAAGATCAGTAGAAAAATAAGAAACCCAGAAGATATAGGATCTCTACAAACTGACATGAACAGAATCTAAAAGTAGATAGAAGACAACAATATGAAGTTTAACACTGAGAAATTCCAGCTGTTACGGAATGGAAAAAAAGACCTACTAAAATCCATGGAATATTATACCCCAGATGGACAGGAAATTCAGAGAAATTCTAGAGCAAAAGATTTAGGAGTTGTAATGACTGATGATGTGAAATTTGAAACACAAAATAAGATAGCAGTAAACAGAGCAAAGAGAATAACGGGGCAGATATTGAGAACCTTTAAACGAAGGGATAGGAATGTAATGATTCCTCTACTAAAAACCCTGATCATACCCAAATTGGAATACTGCTCAGTCCTAACATCCCCATATAAAAAAGAAGACATTAGACAGCTGGAAGGGATTCAGAGAAGCTTCACAGCCAAGATCAATGGGTGCAAAGAATTAAATTACTGGGAAAGGTTAGGCAAACTAGACCTATATTCACTGGAAAGGAGAAGAGAGATATACACCATCATTTACACTTGGAAAATAATGGAGAAACTAGTCCCCAATCTTACTCTGAATCCTATAACTCCCCAAACAATGGTGGAAAGTAGAAAAGGAAGACTGTGTTGTGTCCCCAAATTAAAGCTGAGATGGGGAACATCCTTAACCCTGAAAGAAAATAGTTTTGTTGGGAGAGGACCAAAAACTGTTTAATCAGTTGCCCAAAGACCTAAGAAACATGAAGGGAGTTGCAGTGGACATCTTCAAAAGATTAGATGCCTGGTTTGGAACAATTCCCTGTGAGCCAGGCATACCTGGCTATGTGAAGTGGAGAGCATAAGAAACCAACTCACTACTTCACCAGGCCAATTTGAGAGGAGAGGCAACAAGCTTGACCTTTGCGAAATGAGGAATCGTCGCGTGGAACCTTTGTAAGGCAAGGTGGAAGGGAACTACTACAAAGGTAGTGTGCAGTAAAACCTGTCATGATGACTGGTATGGCTGACAAGCAAAAAGGTCAAACTTTTTTACTCTACCCCTATATATACCCCTATATATATATATATATATATATATATATATATATTTTTTTTTTTAAGTTCGGGAAGAACCGATTTGCCTCTATTTAAAAGGGCATATCTCAGCGGAAAAACAAAGAAAAAGTGAGAGGAAAATATATATATATATATATATATATATATATATATGAAAATTATTTCACGAAGGTAACATGTGAAAAATATTTATGATGAATAAAACCACGAAGGAAAGGAAACACAAAATGGTGCTCAAGCGCTTTCGTCTAATGACATCCTCAGGAACACTGAAGTACATAAAAAGGTTAAGCCTATATATAGGTTACAGAAAGAAAAAAAGAAAAAATAAATAACATACATACACACACACACATATATATATATATATATATATATATATATATATATACAAATATATATATATACAAATACATACATACATACATATACAATAAACAGAGAAGTAAAAATAATAAAAAATTAAAAATTAAAACCTTAAAGGATTACCAGTGAGGCGTACAGATTTGTAAGGAAAAATATCGATTTTTAGCACAAGATCAAATGGATTATAAAAATACAAATTTATACTGGAACTCTGCCCGGGTTTTAACACAATGCTGCCTATGGTCAGGTTTCGATATATATAAAAAAATAAAATGCAAATTAAAAGTTAATCAAATTTTAGCACAAGATCAAATGGATTATAAAAATACAAATTTATACTGGAACTCTGCCCGGGTTTTAACACCCTGCTGCCTATGGTCAGGTTTCGATATATATAAAAAAATAAAATGCAAATTAAAAGTTAATAAAGTAGAAGACAAGTTTACCAAAGATTTAATGTTTTACCCTTCTTATCTAAATCTGTTTTAAAGGAATTCAACATAACAGGATCGAGTTGAAAAAGACCTTTGCTTATGTTGAAGTTATTTGAAAGTTGGATAATGGCAGACTCAAGAATATTTCTATTAACATTTCTATTAACTAGCCCACTTCACCTTTTAGCCAATTGCAGCGGCGCCCTCTCGCGCTGAATGGTGACGTCAGCGGACATACACTTATAGACGAAAAGGGTTTGTCTTGGTGTTGCCTATCCCCCATTACAATTTGTACAGAAAGATTTCAAACACCGTGTGTGTGTACACACACACACACACACACACACACACACACACACTAAAATTGAATGTGGATTGTGCTCAATATAATGTGGATTGATTCAAAACTAATTTCAGAATGGGCATCATTTTTGAGGCCTATAGATGCCAATCCATTCTATACATATTGCGAAATTTGCATGAAACCTTTTGAACTAAGTAATATGGGATGACAGTCTGTAGTAGCCACATTAAAGGTAAATGTCATATTAAAAAAGTCCAGTCAGTGAAATCTACTATAAGCACTCAATATATTTTGCCCCACCCTTTTTTCTCAGCTAACTTATAGGCCATTGAGCTGAAATGTCTTTTGGGCTGTAAGTTTGAACTTTGTGCTTCATAAAACTGGATTTTTCCAGTTTGAACCACCTCTCCTTGTATAAAACTGCTTTTAAACACCCTTGTATAAAACTGATGGTAATGCAGTTTCAAAAATGGCATCTGACAGTGATGTGCTTCATAAACAGAGAGCTGTTATCGAGTTCTTAACCGCAGAGAAGGAAACAGTTGGAAATATTCACAAATGTCTACAAAATGTTTATGGAGATGATGTTGATCGAAGCACAGTTGGATGCTGGTCTAAACGCATGAGATCATCTGAGAGAGGGAGAGCCAGTGTCGATGATAAGCCATGCAGCAGTTGCCCTGCATTGGCTGTGACATCTCACACTGCGCAATGTGCTAACAGTATCATTTGATCAAATACAAGGAGCTATCACTGGAGCTAGGAATTAGTGAAGGAAATGTGAATATGATGATTCAGCAACTGGGATACTCAGAAGTATGTTCACGGTTTGTTCTTTGTGAACTGAATGAAGATCACAAAGCCCAAAGAAAAGAAATTGCTTTTGAGTCAGAAGGGAATGACTTCCTTTTATGAATTGTGACGGGATGAGACTTGGGTACACCACTTTTCATGATGCCACTCCATGGATTGGTGTTTTGCTTCAGGTTCAGACTCCCCACGCAAGAAAAAGTTCAAAATGGCTCCCTCTGTAGGAAAGGTCATGGGACATGAAAGGGGTGATTCTGGTGGACATTATGAAGAAAGGACAAAAACAATCAACTCAGAGGCGTATATTGCTACCCTACAGAGACTCCAGAGACATATAAAGCAAGTTTGACCAGAGAGAAAACTGGAAGACATCCTTTTTTTTTTTATGCAAGACCACACAGCAGTTTGCAAACAAGAGAGGCCATCACAAAAATGTGCTTGACTGTGTTACCCCACTCTCCATACAGTCTGGATTTGGCACCTTCAGACTTCCATTTGTTTGTTCCATTTGTTTGGGTCAATGAAGGATGCTATTCATGGAAGAAAGTTTGAGTGACAATGAGGTTGTTGTTGAGGTTAAGAGGTAGCTCCAGCAGAACCTGCAGACTTTTACCAGCAAGGAATAAAGGCCCTTGTTTTGAGGCGGAGGAAAGCCGTAGAAAAGGATTGATGCTATGTGAAAAAAAAAAACTTGTTAAAAGGGTATGTAACTACTTGTGTACTAAATTTCTGGAACTTACAAGGAAACTTGGAAAGAAGAAAAAAAAAGGTGGGGCAAAATATATTGAGTATCTCATAGTAAAAAGATTGGTAATAGATAGGGTGTTATGTGGGTTGGTATCACCTTTTTTCCCTAATTTTGTGTGTTAAAAATTTAATACCTTGAAAATTTTATAAAAATAACTGGAAAATGCAGGGAAATTCATGAAAGAAAAATTGGCAACCCTGTAATAGCTTCTGCTGCTGCTGCTGCTGCTGGAGTTATGTTTCATTTTCATTGAACAGTACCTTGTTTCATTTTTGAGAAGGATTTTTATTTCTTTCAGATTTGCATGTAATTCAAAAGCTTCTTTTTACCTTGCTTGCATTTCTATATATTAAAAGAAATAGGTGTATCTTAGTTGTAAATGACTGTATTATAATTTGAATTAATATATTAACCTTGACTGAAAATTTAGTCTTTGTTTGACTTAATATGGATAGCTTAAACGCAATTATTTTGCTCTTGGTAGATTGATTATTTTTCATTATTACATTATTTTTCAGCTTATGAAAGACAAGATTACTGAAAGTAAAAAGGAAGCCTCAAATAAACAGGCAAGAAATTTGTAATTTTTTCTTATTTTTTGTGTGAAGCATTGAAGTTCCCCTAGTTCTAGTTATTCCATTAAATTGAATTTAATCAGGAACTTTCGAAAGTAATGTAGGCTCTTAAACACTAAAACACGTTACATTTTAGTCACATTTTAGCAGGTACAAACTGAAGATAGCCCCCTTAAAATGCCTCAGGTTGTCACAAGTGGTAACACAAGATACAGTCGTCTCGTTAATGAAGCTGATAGTCCAAATAATGAATTCAATGGACAAACACTAGCCCAACAGGAGGTAGGATGTTGAGATACTTAATAGAATTTCAACTTAATAGAAATTTTAATGTAACCAAAGTTGTCTGAATGTTATTTTTTTTTAGTTGTAGTTAGGTAGAATGAAAAGAGATTATATATTTAGGCTGTCAAATTTCTTTGTTTAGGTAATAATTGATCAACAGAATGAACAGTTGGATCAGCTTGCATCTTCCATGGGTACCCTAAAGACAATGTCAAGACAGATTGGACAAGAAGTAGATGAACAAGCTGTGTAAGCATCAGAAATATACTCTTGAGATGGGTAGAATAACTTTTTGTAGCTATATGAACCAGTTACTCATGAGGCATTGTATATGTTATTGTTTTGCATATCCAGGTGATTCAGTTGTGTGGTAAGGTTTACTTATTAGTAATGATGTACCTTGTGTTGGTAGCATAAATAGGTTTAGTTTTCCTTGTAAAATACAGTGGCCTTATTTCTGTTTTAGCTGTCATCAAATGAAGTTCATATTTTTTTATTTCTATTTTAAATGGTACTGCACTAGATATAACAAGACTGCAGGTTTTACAAAGTAAAATCAACACAGATAAAGGTTAATGTATTAAAATTGTGTAATGTAAAGTCTTTAAGGTTTTTACAGAATGATAATACATTAACCTTTATGTATTGTGTATTATAATTCTGTAATGTAAGGTCTCTACCCTTTTGGAACCTTCATAAAGGTTTTAAGAGAATGTACATATTTATGGTCATTGACTGAGAGTTAATTACTTGATAATTTAATATGGACAAATTTCTAATTACTTTATAATTTAATATGGACAAATTTCTAAAAGACATCCTCTAAAAAATGCACAATACTGCAACATTTATAATATTAAGTAGGCTAGCTAAGTTGCAAAATCCAGTAAAAGAAGAAAATTTACTTGTTAATTGATTCACAAAAAAATTTTCAATTTTGTCTGTCTAGAGACAACTTCAAACAATATACAGTATAACATAACAACAGTGTAATTCTAACAAAACTAAAGAATGAACAAGAAAGAAGCAGTTGGATAAGTAGTAACACTTGTTTAAAAAAATTCCATCCAGGTACAGTTACTCCCTGCATTTACTCCCTGCATAACACAGTAGTTGTCATCCTGAAAAGTAGTGTGTTAAGCAGACATATTTTATTATGTATTAAAATATACATATCCACCTTAAATTATATCAGGTCATCCCATAAGTAGTCATTTTTTAGATTGGAATTTGAAGGACAAAAAAAAATTCAACTGAAACTTTTTAATCTAGTATTTTCCATCAGAATCAATGACACTGCCAATGTCCTACAAGCTTTTCAATGCCATGTTTATAAAATTCAGGTGGTTTTGAGGCAAAAAATATACAAAGACTGGTGTGCAGGTCATCTAAAGAAGTATAAATTTGGGTCTTTCCATGTCAAATCAGACACTAAAAATGTCAACCGTCTCCGATTTTGTGTATACTTAGTATACTTAAGGATTCTTATGAGAAATGTAGATACCCAAAATTTCACACCTCTGTGACCTCAGGGTGCCGAGATATGAGGTAACGAAAGTTGACCTTTTGACCAGATTTTTTTCAAAATTTAATATATCTAAATTGTTATATCTCGGCTTCTACTGGACCGATTTACTTAATTTTTGTGTCATTTTAAAGCTTGAAACGAGTAGAATCTTTTGTCTATCTTGAAATATATATCAAATGATTCCTAAAAAAGTTATAGAAGTTGGAAATATTTGAACTTGAATAAAAAAAAATATCGTCTCCAATTTTTTTTTAGTTTTTTCTCCCAAGATACCTCTATCCAAGCACAAGATTGTGTAAAAATTTCATTATTCTCTGGCAAATACTTGAGAAAATATAGCACTTTTAGTCTGATGAATTTTTAAAAAAAATATTAAAAAAATGACAGAAAATGAAAAATCGTTGCTATTCCTATGAAAAATGTGGAGTAACTTTTTTTTGAAAGTATATACAGCATTGTGACAAATAAAATAACTAATTTGGAGCTTTAAATTTGGCACCTATAGGTGTACATACCTATTTTTGTCTATGTAGGGGAGATTTTTTCTAAAATTTTCCAAACATATATAAAAACTAATTAATTTGTTTTGAGTGTGGTACTTTCTAGTAATTTTAGCATTTATTCTAGAAGAATAACATGTTTGAATTTATTTGAATTGAATTTAATATTATTTTCATCAGCCCAGTTGAAATGAGATATCTTGCCTTCTTGTAAAATTTTGTGATCCCCTTTAGTTGTTAATCTGTAAAAATAATTAAAGTTTGTTACATAAAGAAAAAATATTGACTAAATCTGAAATTAAATAGAGAAATTATGAGAGTGAATTGCTAGTGATTACATTAAATTATTGGTATATAGCATGGGTTAGATGGTTGTTAATTTGAAAATTCTAAATTTAAATAGGTATTTTACGTTATCTTTCTTTGAAGTAATTCTTTGAGATTTAGAGACTTTTGGTACGTCTTCTTTTACTAAATTGTACTCTCCCCCATTTCTCACCATTACATTGACTTTTCTGATGATGCTTGAAAATCTTATTGTCAAAATATCTGGAAGTTGGGGATAGAAAAATGAAGGATTGGGACCATGAGGGTGTAAGAATGACACCTTCACCTCTCTGGATTTTGTTTATTTTTCCAAAACATATGATAACCACCAGTAGTCATCATAATCTATAGCAACAAAACCATTTATATCATTTTCTTCTATCATTTCCTCTTCCTTGGTTACTTTTACAGTTGTTGACTCATTAGATGCTGAATATCTTTTAACAGTAATTGATGAAAGTGAAACAGGTTTCACATGATGCAATTTTAGAGTTCCGGAAATGGTTTTGGCTTTTGAACTTTGGTCTCTTAAAAATTCTTCTTCTCTTTGATGGTCTTCAGTTGTTAAAAATTTAAAATTTATGTTTTTAATGTTACAGTTAGCAAATTCAAACAAATTTCAGGGTGTTATTATTTGGTTATTGTATTGTCTTTGGAGGCTTGCTTTTGCAGCTAATCTTTTAATAGTGCCCCCCAATCCATGTCATGGTCCTTTTCCATGACTTGTAGTGAAAAAATTCAATCCGCCTCCAAATTAAAATCCTTTTTATGGTAACAGAGGTTAAGGAAATTTTTACAATTTTTGTATTGGGCAGCACATCCATCCAAAAAATAAAAAAAAAATTTTATGAATGGAATTTTTTCTTTTATAAATTTACACAGGTGGCGTTGAAAAAGATGAACTGCGACAACATTGTGTTCATTACATTCTAAAATAATTACAAAATTTAAGTTCTTTAGATTTCATTGGCCTTGAAATATAGAATGAATGGATGAATAGTAGTCATTTAGTTGTTCCAATGGAATGACTGAACTTCATCTTGGAGAATAGCTGAATAATTTTCAGAGAAATCGCATACAGCCAAAACTTCATCATTTTCTAATGATGTTTTCTTATCCTGATAATAGTTTGATTGCATATTTGTTCGGAAATCATGGATCTGAAAGTATGTATGTAAATTAGAATTTAGAAGGGCTTGTAGATATATTATTTTTTTGTTAAAAACTAATTAAAATTCAGCCTTTTATTTCATTGGATTTTTCAAATGATATTCTAGTACAAGGTTATTTTGTCAACATCAAGATATATTATTTTTATAGATTTTGTAATAATTATACATGATATGTTCAATAAGTGTTATTAAATTATTGTTATTATTACCTGATACTGCTTCGATTTTTCACAAAATTCTTCTATGTAATCAACTAATCATCTGTAGACAACTGCATCAATTCTAAATTTGACCTGTTGGTGTTGGTCTATTTTTTTGAATTGAATGTTGTCAACATAATTTTCATTGAATAATGTTTGGAGCTGAGTGGTTAAATAGGTGGTATCACCACAGAGATTACATTACATTAGGCAACATACTTGCTAGGGAGGATTGCACATTTAGGGAAGGTAACAATTGGCAGATGTGACTGATTTTAGGCTCTGTAATTTTATCAATTTTTGCCCCAATGAACCTAAGTTTTAGGTTTTGGTGGATAACACAAACGCATACTGAGTGCGTACCAGATCCACCCACAATTACACATTGTTTAGGCCTTAACGAGGCAAATTTTCTAAATCCAATTTTCATCCTTGGGTATTTATTTTTAAAGGCCTTGTATACCTCTTTTAAGTTACAGAGAAGGAGGTGCTTCTATTTATGTTCCCTTTGACCTTGTTCATTAATAACACTCAAAATCTTTTTTACCTGGCATTAATCTACTTATGTTTTCATTTAAATAAAAAATTTTAACTGACTCATCATCTCCCATTTCCAGAACTTTCCCAGATTTTGGATTTGGTTCTGACAAAATTCCAGAACTTTCTACCATTTTCTTAGCAATGTATGCAGTGTGCTTGGTAGTATTACATTTTTGGCATATTTTTCTTATACTCCAGCTTTTGGGCAGAACTTAAAATTTTAATTTTTTCACTTCTTTTAGTGCTTGAATCGTTAAATTTTTCTTTTAGCTGGTCTAAAATTTCTTTATAATCTTTTTCTTCCTGTGATGTTTCTTCCTTTTCAACTATAGATTTCCCACTAGCAGCTTCTATTTTTCTCTTGAACGTATCTTTAATTTGTTTAAATTTTTTCAGTCCATATGCCTTTTGAGTATCTAATTTTTGTTTTTTAACTGGACTCTCCTATTTCTTTTAATGAATTGTTCAGCATCACTAATTCTAAATTTACTGTTAGAGATGCTGAACTTGAGCCTGACCCTGATGACACAAGTTCAAGTGGTCTTTCAGATATGACAGAGCCAGAGGGATGAGATGAGTCACTCTGAATTTTCAGTATTTTCTTTTAATATTTTATCAATAAGAATTCTGCACGGATTACATAGTCTATGATTTGTAGTTAATTGAAGATCAGGCCGCTTAATGATTATTTCAGGTGGAAGTACTCTTAGTCGCTTAGTTTGCCATTTCCCTTGATGCTCATTGAAAGGATCAGCACATTTTCTTTTTAAATTAAGCGAATCCATTTCAGAATTTCCTAATTGAATAGAATAGGTACCTGGCTAGGAATTTCTGAATATATTACATCATCTTCTTTCTCTTTGCCCGTTCCTGCCTCTATGCGGGGTCGGTGTTTCTGACCAGCCTCCTCCACACAGCCCGGTCCTGGGCTTCTTCCCCCGACAAACCCTTCTCCCTCAAATCGTCCCTCACCTTCTCCATCCACCTTCGCTTCGGTCTGCCTCTCTTTCTCCTGCCATGCACCTCCATATTCATCGTTCTCTTACCCACATAATCTTCGTCCCCTCTCATCACATGTCCATACCATTTCAGTCTACTTTCTTGTATCTTCCTCGAGATTTCTCCAACCTTTGTTGTGCCCCTTATCCTTTCATTCCTTACTCTATCCAACCTTGTCACTCCGCACATCCATCTCAGCATTCTCATCTCCGTTACATCTAGTCTTTTCTCATGATCTTTCTTTATAGCCCAAGACTCAGCCCCGTACATCATAGCCGGTCTTACCACAGTCTTATACACCTTTCCCTTAACCCTTGCGCCTATTCTTCGGTCACACAACACCCCTGAAACTTTCTTTCCAATTTTTCCAACCAGATTGCACTCTGTGTGTTATTTCTGTGTCCAGCTCACCGTCCTCAGCCACTGTCGATCCCAAGTACGTAAACTTACTTACTCTCTTTAACCTCGCTCCCTCTAAACTAATTTCTGAGTCTTGATTTTCGTAGAACCTCAGGTACTCCGTTTTCTTTCTGCTGATTTTCAACCCTCTGTCTTCAAAAGCCCTCCTCCATTCCTCCAATTTTCTTTCTACTACTTCTCTCCTGTTGCTGCACAGAACAATATCGTCTGCAAAGAGCATACACCAAGGGGATTGATCTTTTATCCCCTGGGCCAACACATCCATAATCAAAACAAAAAGGTACGGGCTCAAAGAAGATCCCTGATGTAGACCAACCCTCACGGGGAACCATTCCGTTACACCTACACTACTCCTAACCTGGGGTCCTTGCTCCTTCATACATACTTTGCACCAACCTAACGTACTTCTCCGGCACACCTTTCTCTCTCATACACCTCCAAACCTCCTGGCGTGGCACTCTATCATATGCTTTCTCTAGGTCGATGAAAACCATGTGCAGTCCCTTTTGTCGCTCCTGGTGTTTCTCCATCAACTGCCTCAGTGCAAAAATTGCATCAGTTGTTCCCCTACCTGGCATGAAACCCAACTGCTCTTCCCCCACGGTTGTCTCTTCTCTTAACCTTTTCTCTATAATCCTTTCCCAAACCTTCATCGTGTGTGACAAGCTTTATTCCCCTATAATTTCCACAATCCTGGATGTCCCCCTTCTCTTTGTAGATAGGTACGAGTGTACTATCCCCCCACTCCTCCGGCATTTCCTCTTGTTCATATATCTTCTGCATCAGATCCCACAATAGATCTATGCCCTCATCTCCCAAACAATTCCATGCCTCCACTGGTATCCCATCTGGTCCCAATGCCTTCCCCTTCTTCATTCCTTTCAACGCCACCTTCACCTCCTCCCTACTCACTCCTGAAGTTAACCCTTGATTTGGGACACCATCTTCAAAAATAACCCTTGGGTTTTCCTCATTTAACAGATGTTCAAAATAACTCTTCCATCTATCCATGATTTTATCCTGATCCTTTAAGACCACTCCCTGCCCATCCTTTACATGTTTAATTTGAGTAAAATCTTTACTCGCCTTATCCCTAGCCTTCGCTATTCTAAGGATCTTTCTCTCTCCCGCCGGTGTCTCCAACTCTTTATATACTTCATCCATCGCCTGCACCTTGGCTCTTGCCACTCCCTTCTTCGCCTCCTTTTTCGCCTGCCTATAGCTTTCTCTATCCTCTTGTCTACCAGATGTGTCCCACTTCTTTTTAGCATCTTTCTTCCTTTTAATCACCTCCTGAAACTCTTCATTCCACCACCACGTCTCTTTATCTTCAGGGGGTCTTCTACCTGATGTTTTGCCCAGTACTTCCTCACCAACTCTCAATATCACCCAGCTGTTCTCCTCCCACCATTCTTGTACACTCTCCAACGACCTTACTTCTTCCAAAACCTTCTCCTCAAATTTCCTTTTCTGGTCTTCTTTCTTCAGTCCCCACCACTTTATCCTAGGTGTCACCTGTTCTTGCCTTCTTTTCCTACCACTCTTAAACGACCAATCCATCACCAGGATTCTATGTTGCGCCGCCACGCTTTCCCCGTTTATGACTGCAGTTCTTAACTTCTTCCAAATGGGATCTCCTGCACATTAGAAAGTATATCTGGCTTTCTCTTCCTCCGCTCCTATAGGTCACAAACTGGTTATCTTTTTTCTGGAAGAAGGTGTTGACTATCGCTAGATCAAACGCCATCGCGAAATCTACCACCCTTTCCCCTTCTTCATTTCTCTCTCCCACGCCCCAACCACCATGCACCCTCTCAATCACCTCTCTACTTCTTCCCACATGGCCATTCAGGTCTCCACCCAAGATCACTTTTCCCCTTCTGGTATCGCACCAAGTTCTTGATCCAACTGATTCCAAAACACTTCCTTTTCTACACCTTCACAGCCAGCTTGGGGGGTATACGCACTCACGATGTTCACCGTCATCTCGTCAAGGCCCAGCTTAACACTCATCACTCTATCGCTCCTTCTACTCACACTCACCAGGCTATCCTTCAGCACTTCTGACAGCACTATACCAATACTGTTTCTACCCTGTTCATTCGTTCCACTATAAAGCAACTTATATCCCCCTCCCAGCTCCCTTGCTTTATTTCCTCTCCACCTCGTCTCCTGCACACACAATACTCCCACACACCGTCTCTCCATCAAATCCGCCACCTCCCTTCCTCTCCCAGTCATAGAGCCTACATTCAACATCCCAACTCTAACCACTCGGACTAGCTTCTTTACCTGAGCCCATCCTCGACTCGGCAGCCCTCGTCCATTTCTCGTGGTGTGGTGGGATTCGATTAACCTAACGGCACCACGAATAAGAATTTTTCTTTTGTTTAAGACCCCCACGAAACCAGGCTGCTTACCTTGAAGGGTTGTTGGATCCAGGCTCGCTGCCCAGACCCCCGATTCCACGACTGCTGGCTCCTGCCACCAACAGTCTCTTACTTGCCAGAATAGCTTCCTTCTATTAGTGGTTCCCTATCTCCGGCATCCCCTTCCTAACAGAACTTAAAGTTCCCTTGGTCCAATAACGGTCTTCAGCCTCAGACAAATCCAGCCTGACTTTAGTTTCCTCTGTTATGTTCTTTATTTTCTCTTGTCAAATTACCCTCTTAAACTATATTTTTTATTATTTATATTTCCACACATGCGCCAATTGGTTCCGCCCACTTCTCAAAACTCGAGTTTTGACACACACGCCGACACTTTTAAACCTCAGAAGCGTCTCTTTTACTAAATTTGTTTATTCTTCTTTTCATTTGTTTGTTTGTTTGTTAATACTTAACTCAGTACTTTATTATTCATTTACTAACAGGGTTTTACAAGCGACTGTCCAACTCTCACTCTTTTTCCCATACTAATTTAATAAAACTGTTTTATTCCTCATTCCTTGTTTACAAGTTTAACATTTCTTTATATAACTTATTGTTTAGTCTTTTCATTCATTAAAATATTAACATTAACATATCTTATAACTATTTCTTTATTTATTTGTTTGCTAATATTAATACTTTAGTACTTAATGTTTATTATTTATTATCTTAATACTTAATAGTTTACTACTATCTTTCTAATTTCCTAGAACAATTATTATTCTTATTCATTATTTGTTTGCTGGAAAGAGAGAGAGAACCATTAAAATCCTTTCTATAACAAATATTTCATTCAAAAATCAAAGAAATTTAATATATAAATAATAATAATCAAGGCCAGGGGGAAAGGGCTGAGAACTCAAAAGGGGAAAGGGTTCACCCTCCACAGTGGGGGTCAGGCGAGGCCCCTGCGCGTCGCATACGGGGTACGCCCTGGCATTTTCCGAGGCTATATGAATTTGGCTCATCATTCTTGGTTTTGGCAAAATTCTGAATATATTACATATAGATGATTTATTTTATAGTTTCCTAAAAGATCTGAAAAAAGAAAAAAGTACATGTACACATAAAACAGTTATTTGTACTAGGAGTTAATGTTTGCATACAAATAACAGATACAAAAATAGGTATACCTAATAGGATGTGTCAAATTTACAGCTCTCAATTAGTTTTTATTTGTCATAGTGCTATACTTTCAAAAATAAAAGTTACTCCACATCATTCCATAGGAATAGCAACGATTTTTCATTTTCTGTCATTTTTTAATATTTTTTAAAATTTGTCACACTGAAAGTGCTATATTTTCTGAAGTATATGCCAGAGAATAATGAAATTTTTACACAATATTGTGCTTGGATAGAGGTATCTTGGGACAAAAAATTTAAAACATCGGAGATGATATTTTTTTTTTTACTAAAGTTCAAATATTTCCAACTTCTATATATTTCAAGATAGACAAAAGATTCTTCTCCTTTCAAGCTTTAAAATGACACCAAAATGAAATGACATTACCTATGGAATGACCTGATATATATATATATATATATATATATATATATATATATAAAACACACACACACACACACACACACACATATATAGTTGAATACCTAAAATCTGAAAGCTTAGGGACCTGCAGACTTTGGGATTTGTGAAATTTTTAAATTTAAGATAAATAAAAAATGAATAAATAAATAACACTGTGAAACACTGATTCTGTTTATATGGAATTTTTTGTTTTTATATGCATTTGTGGGTGCTGAGTCCAAATCTGG
The DNA here is from genome assembly GCA_023014485.1 of Bathynomus jamesi. NCBI lineage: Eukaryota > Metazoa > Arthropoda > Malacostraca > Isopoda > Cirolanidae > Bathynomus > Bathynomus jamesi. The sequence continues at coordinate 555,282 of JAJOZX010002159.1, read as the reverse complement.
CCTTGGTTTGTGTGTATCATCAATGGTTTCAGAGATAATCCATTTTTCATGCTTTACCAGTATAATGTTGTTATGGGCGCAGCAATATCAGAATAATCAGGAATTGTTGAGAACAATCTGGATGTTTGTTGACAGTTTCTTGCTCTAGAAATTGCCCAAAACTTCTACTGTGCTATATAAAGAAGAGCACAGAGTCTGAGAAGTCAGTAAGTGTGAGCACACAAAGAAAGCAGGTTGTTTGTCTGATGGTTACCAGCACTGAGGTACTGTGTTTCTGTGCTTCTCTGTGCTGATGATTTTAGTGTTATCGATCCTTTTTTATTGCGAACATTATTTCAGTGTTGTGAATACATCTTTTTTCTGGAATCTGTAATCTGTTGCAGATTTAATAACTCTTCTCTCTGTATCTGCAGGTTATGATTAATGTAGTATAGTTTGGTAAAGAGAGTGGCAACTAGAGCTTGTAAACACTCACTGGATATATTCTGCTACGTTTGTGGGTATTACATAGGCCCCAAGCAAGTATCGCACGCAGGCCCGGATCTAGAAGAATGGGGGCCTGTGGCTAATTATTTTTTTTTGGGCCCCCCTTGGCTACAATTTTTATTATATAAGGATTATAAGCTTTGTTTATGAGGAAAATTAAAGGTTTTCAGAACAAACATATTACTTTACTTTATTTATTTAGTTTGCAGAACAAACATTACTTTACAAATATTTTACTTTATTTTACATATTATATTTTCCTGAATTAATAATTTTATACACACCTACCTACTGATTATGAGCTGGCAACCGATTGAACTGACGAGCCTTTTTTTGTGCAAATTCATTAATAATATTTCGAAAATTAGACTTCTTTGGCCAGAGCATGTTCAACATAGAGAATTGCCAGTGACTGTAATCGCTTTTGCTTTATTGTTGAACGTGTGCAACATTTCAGTCGCTTTAACTTAGAAAAACTCCGTTCGCCAGTACAATTGGTCACCATCAATGACAAGTACATTCTGTATGCATTTAAGACATTGAGGAAAATTTGGGGGGCCCCCTCAAATGCGGGGCCCATGGCTGCAGCCCACATAGCCCACCCCTAGATCCGGGTCTGATCGCACAAGATTGTGAAAGGCACCAAGTTCTGGATCGCGTATCGGCTCTATTTTGGTATGCCTATGGGTGACCAAGATAAGCCCTGGGCACCCCATGTGATCTGTGGAAGCTGCTGCTCCACACTTGAAGGGTGGCTGCAGGGAGTACGCAAGGCAATGGCCTTTGTGGTACCCAGAATATGGAGAGAACCAAAGAGCCACCATGATGATTGCTACTACTGCATGGTAGATGTTTCTAAGTACAGTAAAGTTAAAGGAAGGCAGACTCTTCAGTATCCAAGCATAGCATCATCCATAGCTCCCGTACCACATGGCAAAGGTCTTCCAATACCACATCCACCAGAACAGGTATCTATCCATTAATTTACCTTCTGTATTTACAGACTGTGGGTCATTATGTGTCGATTTTTCTTAGTGCTGATGCTCTTCTACATATATAACTATGCCTATATTTTGTTTCTTTGCTTTGCAGGTTGAAAATGAGGATGCAGCTAGCTCATCTGAGATGTTGGCTGGTGAGGACAGTCATGATGAAGAATATACAGTAACTTTCAGTATAAACCCTCACTTTCCAAATTAGAGGGAATTGGACAACTTAATTAGAGATTTGGGTCTGACGAAATCAGGGTCTGAGCTTCTGACTTCCAGACTGAGAGTGGAATTTGCTTGGAGAAGACTGCAAGAGCACTGTATACCGAAAGCGGCATGAAGAGTTTGCAAGGTTCTACGATGCCAATGGCTCTCTCTGTTATTGCAGCGAAGTTAATGGTCTATTCACAGCTATTGGGTTAACACATATACCCTCAGAGTGGTGCCTGTTTGTTGACAGTTCGACTCAGAGTTTAAAAGCTGTTCTACTCCACAATGGGAACAAATATCCATCTATACCAGTTGCACATTCTGTTCAAATGAAAGAGGACTATGAAAATGTCAAACAACTGCTCACTCAAATCAGGTATGAACAATATAACTGGGATGTGTATGATGATTTCAAAATGATTGGTTTCCTGTTAGGTTTACAAGGAGGGTTTACTAAATATTCATGTTTTCTTTGCCTGTGGGATAGCAGGGCTTCAACTGAGCACTATAAAACAGTTCAGTGGCCTCCATGTGAAGGACTGCAACCAGGAAAGTACAATGTACTCAGGGAACCTCTTGTGAAGCCTGACATAGTTCTGCTGCCACCTCTCCATATTAAGTTGGGTCTAATTAAGCAGTTTGTAACTGTTAGATTTTGGAGGGAAAGTTTTCCAACAGATTCGGGTCATGTTCCCTAAACTCTCTGAGGCCAAAGTCAAGGCTGGCATCTTTGTAGGACCACAAGTCAAGGCGCTGTTGAATTCAAAGAACCTTGAAGCCAAGATGACTCCGATCGAAAAAGAGGCTTGGTGTGCTTTCTGTGATGTGGTTCGTGGGTTTTTAGGCAACCATAAAGCGCCAAACTATAAGGAGTTAGTGTCAAACTTGATTAAGTGCTATGGCAAAATGGGGTGCCGTATGTCTTTAAAATTACACTATCTGCATTCACATCTAGACTTTTTTCGTGATAACCTGGGCGATGTGAGTGAAGAACATGGCGAAAGATTCCATCAAGATATTCAAACGATGGAGAAAAGGTACCAGGGCCATTGGGATGCTTCCATGATGGGAGACTACATATGGTTGCTGATCAGAAAGGATAAGAATGTTCATACGCCGAAGTGTCATTCTTCAGTGCATTTTTAAGGAACGCACACTGCATAACGAGGCTTGTTATTCTCTTATTGGTTCTTCTCATGATATATATTATATCCTTTGCACAATTTTGGCTCAATAAACATTAATTTCTAAGTGTTTTTATTTTCAGAAAATATTTGTTAGCCTTCTTTATATACTTTGCCATATGAAAAGTGTGATAACCTATATTTTTGAAACGGTTGATGATAGAGCAAAACCAATATCATTTTTGGAATCAGCGCCCCGAAATCATTGAGAAACAACAGAAAAATCACAATAAACAAAATTTTTCAATTTTTGTTACCCAGTGTAATAGGAAGATACAGTGCAATATGTAATACAGGCTGTACAATGTACAGTATGTCAAAAAGAATGCATATAAAATAAGAAAATTAGTACAGTACTACTATTATTTACCCTGCAAGGCTGACAGCTGCACAAATTAATTGTTGGAGGGTTCATCAGCTGTAGTAGTCAGTTGTCTGTATGGATTAGCTTTCTCTTGTGTGTTTCTTGAATTTGGTAAACACTCATAATTTGTTACTGAGTTATGAGAGAGCGTTGTTCCAGGAATTTTATGTATTCTTCCCCTAGTGCTATTCCATATTCTGTAGTAATTTTTTCTACTTCTTCACTGCCATTATCACTTTTATCATGATGTTCATCTTCTGGCTTTGAAACCATATTAACAATCTCATTGTCAGTCATCTGATGGACTACAGGTGCCTCACTGTTGCAGTTCACCCACAGGCTAAGTAGTTCTTTTAATTCCTGGATCTCTTTGTTTGTAGCACTTTTAGCATACTGGAGCAAATCAGCTTCTTCGTTTTGTTTACTTGAAACTGCAAATTCTTCAGTCATTTTCATTGTTTTTGTCATCCAACCAGTGGTGGGCACCATTAACCAAAAAGTTAACTTCGTTAACCGCTAATCCGTTAACCGTTAATTCGTTAAACATGTAACGGAAGTTACTGATAAACTGTTAACGTTAACTTTTATTATAAAAAAAATGAAAAACACAATATATATATAATGTAATTTTCCCTCTTCTTCTCGTTCTCCATTTTGTCCATGAGATGCATGTTGCCCTTCATGAAAATTAGCATATCAAAGTTTTCATCAGACAGGGATGATCTCTTGGCCCTCAGGATGTCCTTGCCCATAGAGAACAAACGCTCCACTGCAGCACTGGAGGGGATGGCTGTGTTGAACTTGATGAACAAGTCCACCAACACTTGCTCACCCAAGAAGGCAGCATCTGTCAGCAAGTCCTTGGAGTTGGTCTCCAGCCAGGTCTTGACCAAGTTCTGGGCCTTGCCCTTGAGTGACCTGTGGCTTCTGCTGCTCTCTTTTGTCTGGATGACAGCACTGAAGAAGTCATCCTCCTCCTCCTCCTCGTTGTTGCTGCCCACTTCATTGGACTGCTGCTTCATGGCCTCCTCGACTGTACCCTCCATGCTTTTCCTCACCCTGGCGACCTTGGTGTTGTCATACTTGTCCAACCAGATGAGGCGAAACCTGGGATGGAAGGCAGCAGCCAGCTGGCATTCGTCATCCTCCAGGAGGGGCCCAAACCTTTTGTCGATGCCTGCCAAAAGTGCATCGACCAAGGCGCTGCAGTAGATGAGGCCCTTGGACTTCAAGTCCTTAAGCCTGAAGATTGTCGCAGCAACTGTTGGCAGCAGAGTTCCAAGGTACGCTTGTTCCTCCCCCTGGATCTTGTCGAGTGCTTTGGCCACAGGTGACATGATCTGGAAATAAAACAATGGAGAATTAGTAAATTGTAGAAATTCAAATTTGTATTATTCTGCAATATTATTCTGCTGTATTATTCTGCTGTATTTTACTCAATAATATAATGATAATTGAATGAGCAAAACTAAAATGTATCTACTGGCTGGTGTTAAGAAAAATATAACTTTATTGCAATAAATAAATATAGTTGGAATAATTGTATTCTTAAACGTTTACGTAAACAACGCTATTATTGTATCAAGGTCCTGCATTTAATTGTAACCAGAAAAAAAATAAATCGTGGAATTTCCACGAGTCCCGCTAGTTTATTATTAATTTATAAATATATTACCTTGACATACTCTTTCATTAAGTCGACATCCTGGTCTTTGAAGCTGTTGACCTTCAGCTGGGTCATGACTCTGTGGAGAGCAGGCCTCTTCGTCTCCAGGATTGTGTTCAGGACCACCACAGAGTCATAGGTGGAGTTCCACCTCGTCGTGTTGGGGACAACCAGCCTCCTCCCCACCTCAGCGTAGATGCTGTCTGCTGCCACAGTGCTGCAATCCTGCAGGTTCCAGAGGGCGTGTGCCTTGGCCATGGCAGAAGTTGACTCAATAAATCCTTTATTATTTCACACTTAAAAATAATAAACAAGAACAACAATTGTTTGAAGCATTCTTGAACATTTCAAGAACAAGATAAAAAATAAAATAACCCTTACCTTTGTTATTTGGAACAGATATGGCACAGAATATTCAGGAAGTAATTGCACTGAAATTTCTTCGGTCTTCACAGCAGAGATACTAAAGAGTAAACAGCCTCTGGCGCCACACGCTCACATTTACTTCTCAACGCCATCTATTATCTCATAAAGAAACTAATTCACATTGGGACTTGAAAGTACCGGCAGGATCAACCGGTAGAAAAATAATTATGGAGATTTTAAAGATGTGGTACCTAGAAGTACCGCCAGGACATAAAGGGTTAAGGTGAAAACGCTCCCATTGTAAGACATCAATTGACTTAATTTATGTCATCAAAGTGACATGAGAATTGAAATCTTACCTGATCAGTTTTATGGTTCTTGAAATGTATCAAGGAGACTACTAATAAGGTACTCACAGATATATTATAAATATACATGACTTACTTGACAACGATTATTTTTAAATATTCACTAGCACAAACATGTTGCGCAAGAGACAGACTGCAAATGAAGCGAATGTAGTTATTTGTTGTAATTGTTACATATATATTATTGAAAGTGCCTTAAAATGCTCATGATATTTCTTGAAAGAAGTTGAAACATTCAACTCAAATGGCAAATCTTTCCACCTGATTTTACAGTCGACCATGTTTTGCTCAAACCAATGCCATAAATAACTACCATATTTGGTAAGACACAAATTGTGGCGACGGAAACAAATATATCGCCTGATTTTGCACTGCGGAAATGGAAATTCGTTTATCACTATTAACAGTGGCGGATTAATTGCGCACCTGCTCAGCACTGAAAATAATAGAAACTTTTAAATGTTTATTTATGAATTTTTTGGGTTAACGGACTTGAGTTAACGGACTTGAGTTAACGGACTTGAGTTAACGGAAGTTAAATGTAACGGAAGTTAATTAGTCCGATAATGATTTTCAAAGTTAACTTAAAAGTTAAATCATTAACGAAAAAGTTAACTTCGTTAATCGTTAATTAACGGATTAACGGTTTGTGCCCAGCTTTGCATCCAACATAGATGCTGGCCATAATTTATGCCACGCATTGCATAATGTTGACTTTGTTACAGACTCCCAAACTCATGCAATTAAATAAATACAGTTTCTAATGTTAAAAGATTTCTGAAATTTCACAATGTGTAATCCCCATCTTTGTCTGCATTTACCAGATGACACATAAATTCTTTCTTGTAGAAGCATTTCATGCTGCAAATTATGCCAGGGATGGATAAGTGAAGTTGTGTTAGGGGGAAGGTAAGTGGCATAAACATTTGTAGACACTAACTCTTTGGCAGGTGGATGTGCAGCACAATTATCGAGTAAAAGGACAATCTTGCAATCTTTTGGCAGGCACCTACCTTATGACAGTGCTCTCTAGCCTCTGCAGCAAAATGTTTTTTAAACCACTCTGAAAAGATTTCCTGGGTTATCCATGCCCATTTATTACTGTGGTAAATGAGAGGCAATGCTTTAACAACTTTTAAAGCAGGAGGATGAGCACTTTTTCCGACTAACAACAAAGTACACTTCTGTGTACCAGCAGCACTCAAACACACAAGGACTATCACACTTTCCTTTGCTTCCTTCAAACTTTACACTTGAACTTTGTTGCTTCCTACAAATGTAGGCCTTGGAATTTTATGCCAAAAAACAGGGTTACAGGCAACTTTGCATTTATATTTTGTGCATGCATGTATTTCCATTAATCTAAACATAACCCCACTTGCATGATGGAGATCTATCAGGGAACTGTCTGAAGACGTGCAGAACAATGCGTCAGTGTTCATAACTCATCTCATGCTGCAGTTGAAAGAATTTTTTCTGCTTTTGGACTGATACAGTCCAAATTAAGAAATAAATTAGGAGTTGATAAAGCTCTTTGTATTTCAAGGTTGGTAAATAAAACATTTTTTAATAAAAAACCCAAAACCTTTTTTTTTTACATGTTGGCTAGGCCTATATGGGCTAAAGAATTATTTTTTAATATTTGGTTATATGCACATATAAGTCAGATGTTTATTTTCTTAATTTATGGTTAGACTATTGTTTTCTCTGCTTTCATTTTTTTAACACTTAAATTATATTAGAAATACTAAGTGTTTTCAATTTCCTCAATTTATACAGGGTGGGCCAAAAGTCACTGAAGGATTTATTTTTATTATAATCTTTTTATTTTTAAATACAAATTAATGTAATAAATTGCAAATGGTAGTTTAATTCATGGAATTTATTTTTTTAGATTAATTGTGAAAAATAGTCCTGCAAATGGCCCCCATTGACTTCATTGCAAAGTCTTACTCTTTCTAAAAAGTGATCCATTACAGAGGCCAAAACTCCTTGATCAATTGCTGCAATTTCATTGAAGATGGTCTCTCAATTCCTCTAGTGTATGTGGCTTGTTGACATATACGCGATCTTTAAGGTACCCAGACAGAAAAAAATTTGTGGCCGTTAAATCAGAGGAACGTAAAGGCCAATTAATATTTCCAAATCTTGAAATTATGCGGTTACCAAAAACTGTCCTTAATAAGTCCATTGTTTGCCTCACAGTATGAGCCGTAGCTCCAGCTTGCTGGAACCACATTGCTGGCAAATTTTCCACTTCCAGAAACAAAAAAATTTTCCAGCATTGACCTGTATTCATTGCATTACCATCATCTTGAAAGAAGGGTCCAAAGATCTTTTCTGCTGTCATTCCACACCAAACTGTAACTCAAAGGGAATGCATTTGCCATTGATGAAAGGTTCTTGGATTTTCAGTACCCCAGATTCGGTAATTTTGTTTGTTGACGTAGCCATTTAAGTGGAAATGGGCTTCATCACTCATAATGACTTTATGAATAGAGTCATTCCAGCTCAACTGGTACAGATTTCAGAAAGTTGGTCGGGTGACCATCTCTGATTTTCTTCAAATTTTCAGGGTTGATTCATACACCATTCAATAGCTTAAATCTAAAATTTTAGCTTCCTCAGTCAAAAACGTTTAATTTTATGGTCGCTTAAATGGCCCCTACCTTCGACAAAAAATGCCCATGTTGGGCTTGATCGGCAAATGCCTTCATTTTGAGAGGCCTTGAAAAGTGTCTTCTAATAGGAGTAGAAGCTTCAAATTTGTCATGCCAATACAACTTCTGGTGGGCTTTTCAATTTTGCAAGCTAAAAGGCTGTGGAACAAATACTTTCTGAGTTACAAGGGCTTAAACATGGCTCCATTTTGAAGCTTGCATCAATTCCTCCCACTTTTACGACTCTACCATTTTCAAAAGTTTTAGTTCTACATCAATCACAGCTGTTTTAATACTCCTAATAGTCTCTATGGGTTGTAAATTTATGAGTGAAATAAAAAAATAACCAAAAAAGGATTTATTTTTATTTTTAAAAATTTCCAAAAGTTGATATTTTCACAAAATTTGCAAAATTAACATCAACTTTGGGGCTTAATATAAAGGTGTCCGAAATTAGTCAGGGAGTTGATACTTCTAGTAAAGAAAGATACATATGTGTACAAAAACATATATTAAGGAATAGATCTCAACTCAACTCCTTCCTATAGTTTTGGCTATTGAAAGAAAAGTACTTTTTGTGAAAAATTCTAAATTTTTTCAAAATTTTGAAATGTTTAAATTTCTTTTTACAACATTGAATTGTAATTTTACTTCCATTTTATTACTTGGTAAGTTAATTCACAAATGTTAAATTATCTAAAGTTTTACTCAAAAAAAGACATAATATATACCTAGATTATTACTACATTTGCAGTTAACACAACAGATGGACCAGCTTGTAGGCTCAATACTTGGATCTACCTAAGTAAATCATGTAGAACCATGTTCTACTGCTCTTTAAACACTTCCTAGTAATTTAAATTATGCAGTTAGTACAGATAAACTAGCAGTAACCACCATTTTCAGTACAAAACCTTAAATTTAAGTAGCTTTGTTGTATTACTTCCCTTAATACAAGTGTACAGTACTTAGCTATATACAATAATGAATTCCTGAGTTTTTAAGCATGTGAATTATTGGCTATAAGTTCATATTCTTTTTTTAATATGAGTTGTTTTATGTAAATTCTTATGTAAACTTATATATAGCTAATAACTCTTATGTTTAGACACTGACTCAGGAATTTATTATTGTACTCGGGCTTTAAGTCTGATTGTCTTCAACACTCCATGGCCTCACAGCCATAAATATAATATAAAGGTGTCCGAAATTAGTCAGGGAGTTGATACTTCTAGTAAAGAAAGATACATATGTGTAAAAAAAACATATATTAAGGAATAGATCTCAACTCAACTCCCTCATATAGTTTTGGTGATTCAAAGAAACGTGCTTTTTGTGAAAAATCTCAAATTTTTGCAAAATTTGTAAATTTGTAAATTTCTATTTATGACACTGAATTGTAATTTTACTTCCATTTTATTACCTAAGTTGATTTACAATTGTAATAATATGTAAATAAGTCTAAAACATACAAGAAATTTAATGTCTGTCAAAACAACCTACGACTCGAAGGGCTCTGGGTAGCTCATTTCGCTTTGTATATTCTTATAAATGTAAAACATGATGGTTAATCATTAATGTCCAGGCCTATTTTATAGATCATGATCTTTTATTTTCAGAAAATTTAACTAGAGCAATTAACTTAATTTTACTGCCTGTAATAATGGCTTATTCTAATCAAGAATCAAAGTGCAGCTTTGGTATTTATTTGGATGATCCATGTCATGAACACACTCACCAGGAAGGTGGGTATGTATACCTTATATGAGCTGACAGATGAAACAAGGAAACTGCTATTGTGGAGAACAAAAGCAACTGTAATCAACCCAAATAGTGCTACTGTATGCTACCACCATGAAAAAATGTTTGGAATGCATTACCAACAAATGCAACGTAGCTGCCAAGATCCATGGAGAAATCATCGAAAGAAGATAACAAGTAAGTAAATATAGGTACTAATATATTTATATTTCATAAAGAAGTTTGTATTGTAAATTGTAACCTAAATTAGCTATTTAATTTTAATAGGGTAGGCCAGGGGTCCCCAACCTTTTTGTGCTGAAGAGCACATTCAAGACTACCGGTAGTGCGGCGGGCACAATTTACTTTTTCAAGGCAAATTTATAGTTGGACTTAATAATGAACATAATACACAAAAAAACATTTAATTCCTATGTAAAATAATGAACATAATACACAAAAAAAACCTTTAATTCCTATGTAAAATAATGAACATAATACACAAAAAAAAACAAGGATGGGCTAACTAAGAATCTTAGAAAAATGATCAAAATGATAACTTAATTTATTTATAAAGAAATAATTATTTTCAAATAAATGAGCATCTGTTTCTGTAATTAACTATTAAAATTTAATAAAATGTTAAGTATGTTACATATTTTAAATATTTAGTAACTAAATATTTAAAATATGTAACATACTTAACATTTTATTAAAAATTTAAATAAAAACTTATCAATCGTAGTCAGTCAGTGGCGGGCACACGCAAAAGGGTTGGTGGGCACCATGGTGCTCGCGGGCACAGGGTTGGGGACCCCTGGGGTAAGCTATATACTGTGCTACTGAATGCATATGTTTTGAATATTTTATACAAATAGCCTATAACCAAATGTTGAGGTTTTAAAATTATTTTCCAGTGTGTTTAGAGTTTACATTACCCTACTTTATTTGCAGAATCACTACAAATTATTGACAAAGACATAGCAACTAGACTGAATCTGATACCAGGACAGAAACTTTGCTCTACATGCTTCTCTAGAGCCAAGACGATTGAAGATGAAAAAGACTCAGGTAGTGATGAATATGTTCCAGAAGAAATAGTTAAGGAGACATTTGACGAAACGTTAGGTTCACTAGAATGCTCACCCATTAAGTATGTAAGAGCAAGAGATCGAAAGTTTTATGCGAAAAGGAAACTAAAGCAAATTGAAACATCAACAAAATCAAAGCTGTCAAAAGTACTTCATATGAAGCCTACCATTTTGGATGAGGAAGCAGAGAAACCTATAGAGAGTGAGGAAGAAAAGTGTTATCAGCATATGATGGAGGAACTGAAAGAAAAGTGTAAAACTAGTACCAGACAAGAAAAGATACAAATTCTAACACTCCTTCCAATTGGTAAAACCTGGTCCAGAGAAAGAATTATGAAAGAATTTGAAGTGTCAGCCAGAATGGTTAATGCTGTGAGGGCCTTAAAGAGAAAAGAAGGTATCCTTCCTATAATGAGAAATAAAAAGAGTAGCAAGGGTATAAGCGATGAAATAAAGGAAAGAGTGATATAATTTTTCCAAAACAATGAATATACTAGAGAATGCCCTGGTAAAAAAGACTACAAATCAATAAAAACACCACAAGGGAAGGTTCACAAGCAGAAAATACTGTTGTTGACAAATATCAGAGAATTATATACGCTTTACAAAAATAAATATCCAAACAACAAAATCTCCAAGTCAAAGTTTTTTGAACTGAGACCAAAATGATGTATGGGTGTGGGGAGTAAAGGATCACACAATGTATGCATTTGTGAAATACACCAGAACTTTAAACTTTTATGTGAATCACTCCCTGTCAAAGTAGAATTAAGAGTGTTACTAGGGAAAATAGTCTGCAACACTGAAACCAGAAACTGCATGATTAATAACTGCAAAACATGTCCTGGTTTAAATGAATTACGGGATTGGCTTCTTACCATTTTTTAAAACAATGATTATGACATGGATGATGAGGTTTCCTTTAAGCAGTGGCTTCATACAGACCATACCCAACTGGTCACAATGACAAAAAGTGTTTTGAATGTAGTAGAAGACATACGTGAAAGTGCAAAAAAGTTGAAAGTACACCATTTCATAGCAAAAGCCCAATCAAAATATTTGTCCGACTGTAAAGAAAACCTCAATGATTCTACAGCATTAGTGCTTGTTGACTTCTCTGAAAACTATAGTTTTATAATTCAGGATGCCATACAAGGGCATCACTGGGACAATACCCAGGCTACCTTGCATCTGGTAGTCTGCTATCAAAAAGTTGGTGAACTAAAAGTTGCAAATTTTTGTGTAATATCAGATTCACTTACACACAACACAACTGCAGTTCATTTTTTTATGTGAAGCCTTGAAATTACTTAAAAGTCAGAATCCTAAACTAAAACATATTTGTTACTTTAGCGATGGCGCAGCAAGTCAATATAAAAACTATAAAAACATCATTAATTCAGTGTTACATGAAAAAGATTTCCAACTAACATGTGAATGGAACTTTTTTGCCACCTCTCACGGAAAGAGCCCCTGTGATGGTGTTGGTGGCACCGTCAAAAGGTTAGTTGCCCGGGCAAGTCTACAAGCAACAAGTAAAGGTCACATCACCAATCCAAAAGAGATGTTAGATTGGTGCAAATCTAATATTAATGGTATACAATTTCTGTACATTGATTCAGCTAAAATTGAGGAAAATGCTAATTTATTTGAGTTAGAAAAAAGGTATTCCTTAATTAAGACAATCCCAGGAACCTGTTCATATCACTGCTTTAGACCTTCATCAACAGGCATTAAACTGTACAAAATTTCTAGTGATGAAAATTTTTTTAACATACAACTTTCCTTCCTCAATGCTACACAAGAAAATGTGGCTTACCAATATAAACCTGGTACATATGTGGCCTGTTTCTATGAAGGTGACTGGTTTGTTGGAAACATAGTTGAAGTGTGTGATACTGAGAGGGATCTATTAGTAAATTTCATGAAAAAGAATCCTTTTAAATGGCCTGAACAAGAGGGCATTTGCTGGATTCCATTCCAACATGTTTTGTGTTCAATTGAACCACCTACAGTTGCTGGGAAAATGGGGAGACAGTACAAGTTATCAAGTGATTGTTTATCTAAAATTGAGGAGTATTTAAAAAAAAAGCCTAAGTAACTACAGACCTGTATCAAGCTGAATAATAAATTGCCAATTTATGGCTGAGAGGCCATGGAATGTTGAAGACAATCAGACTTAAAGCCTGAGTACAATAATAAATTCCTGAGTCAGTGTCTAAACATAAGAGTTATTAGCTATATATAAGTTTACATACGAATTTACATAAAACAACTCGTATTAAAAAAAGAATATGAACTTATAGCCAATAATTCACATGCTTAAAAACTCAGGAATTCATTATTGTATATAGCTAAGTACTGTACACTTGTATTAAGGGAAGTAATACAACAAAGCTACTTAAATTTAAGGTTTTGTACTGAAAATGGTGGTTACTGCTAGTTTATCTGTACTAACTGCATAATTTAAATTACTAGGAAGTGTTTAAAGAGCAGTAGAACACGGTTCTACATGATTTACTTAGGTAGATCCAAGTATTGAGCCTACAAGCTGGTCCATCTGTTGTGTTAACTGCAAATGTAGTAGTAATCTAGGTGTATATATTGTGTCTTTTTTATGAGTAAAACTAGATAATTTAACATTTGTGAATTAACTTACCAAGTAATAAAATGGAAGTAAAATTACAATTCAATATTGTAAAAAGTAATTTAAACATTTCAAAATTTTGAAAAAATTCAGAATTTTTCACAAAAAGTACTTTTCTTTGAATAGCCAAAACTATATGAAGTAGTTGAGTTGAGATCTATTCCTTAATATATGTTTTTGTACACATATGTATCTTTCTTTACTAGAAATATCAACTCCTTGACTAATTTTGGACACCTTTATATTAAGCCCCAAAGTTGATGTTAATTTTGCAAATTTTGTGAAAATATCAACTTTTGGAAATTTTTAAAAATAAAAATAAATCCTTTTTTGGTTATTTTTTTATTTCACTCATAAATTTACAACCCATAGAGACATATTAGGAGTATTAAAACAGCTGTGATTGATGTAGAACTAAAACTTTTGAAAATGGTAGAGTCGTAAAAGTGGGAGGAATTGATGCAAGCTTCAAAATGGAGCCATGTTTAAGCCCTTGTAACTCAGAAAGTATTTGTTCCACAGCCTTTTAGCTTGCAAAATTGAAAAGCCCACCAGAAGTTGTATTGGCATGACAAATTTGAAGCTTCTACTCCTATTAGAAGACACTTTTCAAGGCCTCTCAAAATGAAGGCGTTGGCCGATCAAGCCCAACATGGGCATTTTTTGTCGAAGGTGGGGGCCATTTAAGTGACCATAAAATTAAACGTTTTTGACTGAGGAAGCTAAAATTTTAGATTTAAGCTATTGAATGGTGTATAAATCAACCGTGAAAATTTGAAGAAAATAGGAGATGGTCACCCGACCACCCCTGTACCAATTGAGCTGGAATGACCCAATAAGATCAGGATCATCCCTTACGAGTTGCCGCAATTCGGCTGCAAATCTTAGTCATTGTGCTGGATCCTGAGGTTGAATTTCGCGCACCATTTGAATCTTGCAAGGAAACAGCAACAGATCTTTCTTCATTATCCTTCGCAATGATGTTCTTGCCATTCCGAGCTGAGTTACATGTTTACGAGTTGATGTTTTTGGGTCTTCATTAACACTCTCCCTAACACTTTCAATGTTTTCTGGAGTACGACTTGTTTTTGGTCTTTCACTGCGGGCTGAGTCATGAACAGACCCCGTTGACTGAAAACGAGCAATCAAGTTCCGAATCGTTTTCTGATGGTGTTTCTCTAATATTAAAATGTCTGCGAAATTTTCTTTGAGTTTCAATTACTGATTTTCCACTTGAGTAATAAAATTCAACAATTTTTACACGCTGGTTGGTGGTAAATTTCCCCATAATGAATCTCCCTGTGCTGCTTTATCTCGGAAAGAAATAAAAATACAAAATTATTTAAAAATAAAGAAATTATAATAAGAATGAATCCTTCATTGACTTTTGGCCCACCCTGTATATATATATAAGCCTACAGGCTGTATATTAAAAACAAAAAAAAGTTGTTTTTTTGGTTTTTATAAAAAAACTAATGGTTTTTGGTTTTTTTTTTTTTTTAAAGTTTTTTTACCAACCCTGCCAAAAAAGTTTGGTTTCATCACAGTTATAAATTTGTTCAGCCATAAGGTTTTCATTCATGATTAATTCTGAAAATGTTGAAATGTGCTGCTGCTGCTGCTGCTGCTGCTGCAGCTGCAGCATCTGCATCTAATGAAAGTTTTTCACCACTTGACTTAACATATCGAATGCTGTGATGCACCTTAAACTTGTGTAGCCATCCACTTGTATACACAAGTTTGCTGTCTTCTAGTTTCAGTTCTTCATGGAATTGCCTTGCTTTTTCACAACAGTGGTCCTGAAATGGGTACACTGGCACTGCATTTCTGTTTAAACCATTTGTATACACATATATCAAGATCCACTGATTTAGCACCATGCAATGATTTCTGCTTAACAGCACCTTTATTTGATTCAGTATTTACATGAAACTTCAATAGTTTTTCACAGTTTCTTTATATTGTACAATGTTGTTTGGCCAACTCTAAATCTGTCCATTAAACTGTGCACTGACTCACCTCTGTCCAGCCTTTGTAGAATGTCACCTATGGAAAAACTATATATACCTATAATATGGTATTGTATATGGTACATTTATTTCTTAATTAAATACAAATTATTAATTTATTGAATTAAATAGCTACAAAATTGCCTTGGAATTGGCAACAAAAAGCCTATTGGGAATGGAAATAATTGCCATACAATAGAACCCAATATGTAGGTGCTGGGTGGTCCACATAACAAGAAGAAAAATGTATTATTTCATATTAAAATTTTCTATTGCTGACTCATGAAAATTACTTTGAGAGAAGAAATAATGAAAACACAAAAATTAGATGTCTGGGGACTTGTAAAGTCAGCACATTTTTAAGAAAAGGAATTTTATATTAGCTCATCTCAGAGCTGCTTGCAGTGATGCTTTAAGCAAGGGAGGCGTACTTAATTTTCCTATAAGTTCTGAGTTAATACCTTATAATATAAAACTAATAACTCAAAAGGATAGGCCTATTCCTTCAGGTATTTAAGTGTAGTGAATGCCTATATTAATTAAACCGAATAAACTTGTTGCATAACTCCATCACCTACATCAAAAGAGAACTGCATGCCCTACAACCAGAAGTGAGGCCTAATGAAATAATAATGCATGGTAATTTCCTTCTTTCCCATTAGGCAGTGCTAAATACCGAAGGCATATAAATTAAACAATTAACTTAAAAAACACTACTTAACACTTGGTCTTTTGAAGACCTCCACAAACACAACATTTTAATAAAAAAAATGTACATTTATGCTGTTCAACTCTCCACCAATATCTGCTGGAAATTTCAAATGGATGAGGGTGATGGCAATAAACCATAACCCTATATAGATTTTATATCAACCCTTTGCATAATGTTAAGCGTAACATGTTTTTGTCTTGCACCACTTCCACAGTTCAACATCATCTTCAGGGATACATGCTTTATTTGTAAAAAACTTAAACTTCAGAAGTTAAAATACACAGGAGATATCACCCAATGCATGTCACCACTCCAACTCAGATTTTGATGAAAATTGACATATGGGGTTCTTCCAGGTGCTGATTTCACTGGTCAAAATAAAAAAGTTCTATGACCCATAGTTTTTGAAATAATGGGCCCCACTTTACCACCTAATTTTAATGGGCAATAACTCCCAAACATCTTACCGTAGACCTATAAAACTATACATTTTTAGAATCAGCATGAAGAGATCTATTAAATGATACCACATTCAAATGTGTAGAACAATAATGAAAATTTTCCCCCCTTTTTTTATTTTTATTTTTGACCCCTAGCCCCCTAGGCAGTGAAATCCAAAAAAAAAATTTTCATTTATTAAACTTCCATTAATTGTTAAAAGATACAAACAATAAAAAATGTGGGTATCAAGTTGCAAGATATTTTAAAAATTATTGAAAAAATATGTACATTGTGAAATTTTGACATTTTTACGCCTGCAGACTAAAATAGAGAACTACAAATGATATATTCACATGGATGAAAATAAACAGCTAAAATACAAATTGAACACACACATTACATCAAGTTGATTCATAATTACACGAGTTTTTTCAACTCATTTTCTAGGAAAACATATTGAATACGCATTGTTCCTGGCTTTAAAGTTGGTGTGCTTAATAAACCTAAAATTTTATCTCTTGATATGTGGCATGTATCTCTAATTCATGGAAATTAATAGTAAACACTATATCCTGATGGGTGCAAAAAGCTAACCTCAAAGTCATCAAATTCCTCATTATAGGAATGTACAAATCCCAACCATTTCTGATCATTGTAAGTATAAACTATATACTCTTCTATTTTCGGATTAACTTCAACATTATCTTCACCCAGAAAAGCTTTGCTCATAATCCTCACCTCACCAACTTCATCAGAAGATAATTCAAATGTTTTTGTTATTTGCATTAATAGGTACAAATCTATGGAATTTTTGTGTTCCTGTTAGCCGCATACTTTTTTCATATCTGTCACTTAAAAATTTTTACATAGCTTCAATTTCTTCAGAGTTTATTAAAAAAAAATTTATGCTGTCACTTACATTGTTTGAACAAAATTCAAATGTGTCTTCTGGTGTTAATATTTGATTTGCGAATGTTCTCTGCATACTCGCTCTGGCTACAGATCTTTTCACTGTACCCCCAATCCCATCACAAGCGCTCTTACCATGGCTTGTGGCAAAGAAATGCCACTCACATTCCAGCCCAAAATCTTCATGTTTACAAATGTTAACAAAGTTGAAACAATTTTTATATTGTCCTGCACATCTGTCAGTAAAATAATGTAATTTTTTGATATGAAGGTGGGATTTTCTAATAATAGGTATGAGTGTATTTAAAAAGTGTGAACCATTGTAGTGTTATGTTTTATTTTGAGATAAAAACAATAACTTGAATGTTTCGTTTCATTACTTTCTAGTTCCTTATAATACCGGGTGTTTGGAAAGTCACTGTGCACTTATATAATCGAGATCGTCCACTCACGCTTGATGACCTGAAAACTGCAATAACTGCGTACATAAGGTCCATTTCAAAAGAGGAACTGACAAAGGTGTTTCAAAATAAAATAAGATGGGTCCAGGCCTGTATTGCTGTTAAAGGACATCACTTTCAACACCTTTTATAAGTTCTGATGGTCCCATCCATAACCTCTATCATATATGCAATGTTATACTATTGTATGCTATTAAATAAATATAAGTGCACAGTGACTTTCTGAACACCCTGTATAACACAAAGGGATGCACTGTGCATTGGGTATTTTCCTAATGAAAACCTTGGGCTGCATCCTGTACTACAAATGAGTAGTTTTCTGAAAAATCACCAAGAACTACAGCTGTATGGCTATTTAAATTATTCTTCAAGTTTTTTGGAAATGCATTCTGATTCTTTGCTATAAAGTGATGACGTGTCAATTTGACAATTTTTGTGCTTAATGAATTTATAAAATCATCTACAGATTCTGTTTTTTCAACCATATTGCATCGATCTGTAGTAACCCATTGTTTATATTTTATTCCCTCACATTCAGGATCATTAACACTGAAAAGTGAGCAAAAAATTCTTAATACCCTTGTTCTTTGGGATAGAGATTACATATTTGCATCATGCAATTCCTGTTGTTGAAATCACACACTGCTTTCTCCATAAGAGTTGTGTATTCCAACCCTTTGACACCCAAAGTTGAGAATTGTATTTCGGCATTCTGGTGGTATGTACATACATACACAGAATGGGTACCAGCAGCTCCAGCTAAAACAATGTCGGGGGCGAAGGCTGGCAAAACTAGAGAAGCCAATTTGGGGATTCTGTAGATTATTTTTATGGAGACTAAAAGCTTCTTTCAGATTCACTAACACGTGTCTTTTCTGCACAGATTCTTTATACCCACTTTCATTTCTGATACTCAGGCAGTCTTTTGTACCTGGGCACAAAGGACTAATTTCATCTGATTTGAAAAATTTCTGAACAGAATCTTTAGTACCTTTAGTTACTACTTTTCCTTTTGACACGGGTTCAATTTCAGGAATAATTCCAAGTCTTTATTTTATATTTCTGCTTTTCTTAACTAAATATTCAGTTGTCTGAAATAGATTTATAGTTTTTGATATGGTAAATGGGGATAATGTCAATATTTTGAGTTTCCTCTCATAACTGTCAGTAGAATGGAAAGCTTCAACCAGTTCATTCACGAGATGAATCATTTACCTGAAACAAATTCATGAATGTATAATAGCTATAAACAAAACATTACATGTGCATATTAAATTTTTTGGATTATAATATTGATTTAAAGTGTAACAAAATGAGCAATCTTTGAGATAGTCAAATTAAACCAAAAATTATTTTGTGACCAAATTAATTCCAAATGATTTAATGGGCCCATTGATCTCCAATCTTTAGGGAGTTGTGCTTCTAGTTTCTACTATCAAAGGTGAATACCTACATTTTGTTTTTATGCTTCAGTTTTAGTTTAGGTATGTTCCTACTTAATAATAGCATATCATTTTAAAATTCATACCTTTGAGTTTCATGATCCAACTTTGTAGCTTTTGATGGGCTTGGGATCTCAATTTCTAAACGTGTTTCTAGCTTTCATTTTAAAGAACACCATGCTTTTTCTATTGTTTGAATAGCTTTTGCTTCTTTTTTTGAGGCACCCAAACCATCTGAAATTTTTGAATTAATAAATATTTGGCTCCATTTCATATATATGGACAATAATAATGTCAACATATTAATTTCATTAAGTTTTTCAGCATCTGCTGAAAAACTGTCTTGAAAGTAAATGCATTATAAATAAATAATATAAATATTAAAAGTACCTATCATTAAATACTTAGGCTTCTTCACTGGAGTCAGCAAGACTTTCTAGAACTTGAGAAACCTCCTCTTTGGCATTACTTGATATACTTTGATCATATTCATTGCTTTCTGAAATAACATTCTCAGAAGACTGATTGTGATCAGACTCTTCACTTTGTGATGTTGATAGCAACTCTGGTCTCTGGGTCAATAATTTTCTACAGTTGCTACATAGTACAGTATTCCTTTGTAGTTTCCATTTACATCGATCATAAAGTGATTGGCCGATGGTTCTTATATCCTTGTGTATCTTTTTTCTTATGTTTTTGTAAAGGATTATCATAGTATCTAACCATTTTTCATTACTAAAAATACACAATTGTAAATCTCAAAAATAAGATATGATTTGACTCAAAATAAGCACATCTGTAATAAAAATAAGCATAATTAACAAACATTTGAGAGAGAGTGTGCGTGAATATGAGTTATACATAGGATGTAAATATATCATTTGTAGTTCTCTATTTTAGTCTGCGTAAAAATGTAAAAATTTCAATATACATATTTTTCCAATAATTTTTAAAATATCTTGCAACTTGATACCCACGTTTTTTATTGTTTGTACTTTATCTTTTAACAATTAATGGAAGTTTAATAAATGAAAAAAATTTTTTTTGATTTTATTGTCTATGGTGGGGTGGGGGTCAAAAATAAAAAGGGGGGGGAAATTTTCATTATTGTTCTACACATTTGAATGTGGTATCATTTAATAGATCTCTTCATGCTGATTCTAAAAATGTATAGTTTTATAGGTCTACAACAAGATGTTTGGGAGTTATTGCCCATTAAAGTTAGGTGGTAAAGTGGGGGCCCATATCTCAAAAACTATGGGTCATAGAACTTTTTTATTTGAACCAGTGAAATCAGCACCCAGAAGAACCCCATATGTCAATTTGCATTAAAATCTGGGTCGGAGTGGTGACAAATATTTTAATTTTTGGGTGATTTGTCCTGGAATGCCCCAGGTTAAAAAGTTAAAATGGTTGAGGAGCAACCAGTGCAACCACCCTCTACTAAAGCAGTAAACAGACTAGCTATCAGGTGGGCAATGTGAGGCGCCATGTAAACATGACGTGGCAGGACTTGGAACTTTTTGAATTGCCTTGACTCATTTGATTCAGATTTTGATAGTTTCATAGTTTTGGAGTTCAGATTTTAGACATTTGACCATATATACCTTAAAAATACGTGTTAGACTTATAATGGATGCCTGCCATGTTGTACAAAAAAGTATCCCTAATTGAATATTTTATAACAAAACTGTGTTGTACAAAATCATGTTCAATGCAGAGTTACTGTATCTGACTTTTTCAGATATTCAACCATCTCAGGCTCCCATTAGGATTGGATAACAGTTTGTTTACTGTATATAAACATGAAAATTGACCACCTCTCCCTATCAGTAAAGAACAATGGATCCATCAATTGCACAGATCAGTCATTTGCACATAACATTTACATTATTTTGGTACTTTCATCATCATTGAAAGAAACCAAAAATATGCATCTTTATTGAAAAATTGCAAAGTAAAAGTGAACAAATATTAATTTTTCAAGAAGTTACTGATAATAAATTTCGGCTTTTGCATATACAAATGCTAATACTTAATTATGGATCATTACAAAAAGCATGCATGTATAACCAATGGAAAAAGGAATCTACATGAACTTTAATTCTTGCATCACAGCTGCAGTAAAACCTCTCAATAATGAAACACCTCTACTGAATACCTTGAGCATTTCAAAAAAACTCTCTATTGAAAAAATGTTTCATTATAAGGAGACATTTTCACTAACTCAACCTAAGCTGCACATGTTCATCTCTACTGCCATTTTCCTGATTAAGAAAGTACGTTGCATGCTGATTGGCTGATGTGCAATTGTCTAGAATGTTTCTCCCTCACAGAGAAATACTTTTAAGCAATGCATTTAACATACTGTATATACGATATGATATAAAGTATAGTATGTATAATAAATAACTAATGAGGGGCTTAAATAAGTCATTAAAGTATACACAACAATATAGGCAAAGGAAAGCCTCTTTATAAAGAACAAACCCTCTACAATGACAGCCATTTGGCTGATATACGTTGTTAGAGAAGTTTTACTGTACATATAAAAAGACCATTATTAAAACTTAAATTCACAGGGCCTATAAAATTTCACGTTTGAAGTTGATGTAGAATTTGAAAGAATAACACATTTTGAAGAACATTTTCTCACAGAATTTTGTTGAAAAAAGATAATTAATGATTGGCAAAATAAAATTTTAAATTTAAATGAATTACAAAAATGTTTAAATTGTGAATAGATTTAAAACAAGTAAAAAATTAGAAAGATATGAGAAATCCTGCATGTTAAAATCCTAAATAATAATATTGTATTGTAGGAACTTTTTGTCATGTTCTTTTCCCACAAGAAAGAGAACTACTGACACTGAAATTAACAGCATTTACCACCAATTTGACAAGTTACACAACAAGTGAACTTCATTACAGAATGGTTCAGCGCAAATATGAGCTTAGTAAAACGCATGAATACTCAAAACTGACCACATAAAGTTCCAAAAATTATATTTTGAATGCTTTTAAGATCTTGTTTGAGGTCAATAATTTTTATAGTCTGTGTACAGCAAAATCCTTATTAATAAAAAAGAACATCGCCAGAATAACTAAAATTTAACAAAATTGTCTTTTTCCTAAGTATTTATCATTAGTTCATTATTAAACTAACTTTTTTGCTTTTATCTACACATAATTTAAAAAATTTTGTCAGTAGTTTTTCATCTTAAAAAATCAATGTTAAACATCTGCATATTTTTCTTTTATTTTAGAGTTGCTCCAGCAAATTTTTATTCAATGTTTTAGTGATAGCCATTAATCATTTTTGTTATATGCTGTATAGTTTATTGAATTAGTTACTTTAATTTCTTTGATAATGTCATAAGTGTAAGGACAAAATGGAGCGCTAACAATTGATCGCAACGACAATTGATCGCAACAACGACAATTGATCGCAACAACGACAATTGATCGCAACAACGACAATTGATCGCAACAACGACAATTGAGCGCTAAATGTTGCCTAAAAGAGACTAACCAACCAACTCCCTACAAACAAGTTTAGCTTGTCGACCCTTCTTAAGTTATGGTCAGTGTCTTCTCGCGTCACCCTGTTTAAAAAGGTTAGTTTCACTACAAGGTGTTTTTGCATTTTTTAATTTATTTTGTTTTTACTCCACTATTGTATTTATTTTTTTAGCCCATGTTATATTAGCGGTATAAATATTTATTTATTGCATTTCTTTATCTTTATTACTGTGCTTTTATTTCACTTTTTACAGAAAAATGTTAAAATGCATTACATCAAATGTTTAAATAACTTAAACCAGCCAAGTAAGCTAACTGTGCTCTTAAGATAGAATATTTATATATTTTTTAAAACTTCATTCTTTTTATCCCACACAGCATGGAGCGGATAATGTCGGAGAAAGGAAAAACAAATGTTATATGAAGGATATTCATATCAAATGGACAGAGTACTGGCTTCTGGTAAAGAGTCATGGCACTGTGTCACTGCTCATTTCAGAGGCCGTATTTACGTCATTGAGGATGAATGTGCAACTGCAAATGAACATAACCATGTCCCCAATCCAGCAAAGTCAGCCGCAGCTTCGGGAAAGAGCAGCTACATCGAATGATACGCCTCATCGAATAATCACAGAAACTCAAGTCAATTTGCCTGCTGAATCAATTGCCATCCTCCCAAAGTATTGCTCTCTTCAGCGAACTGTACAATGTCAACGCAAATGTAAAGGTGATCCAATTCCAGCACCAACCAAAGTTGCAGATATTTCAATACCTCAACAACTTAGTTATACGTATTCTGGAGAAAAATTCCTTGCTCATGATTCTGGTGCTAATGACCCTGATTGATTTTTCATATTTTGTACTCCTGAAAACTTGACATTAATCAAAGAAAACAAAAATTGGTTGGCAGATGGAACGTTTAAAATAGCCCCACAGCTGTTTTATCAGCTTTATGTAATTCACGTAATTTATAGAGGAAGTGTCCTTCCTATGATTTACATTTTGCTTCAGAATAAATCAGAGGAAACATATCGTCGTGCTCTGAATCAAATTCTTCTAATGGATGAAGCAATCGCACCCAACACCATACTGTGTGTCTATGAAAAGGCCTTTCATAATGCTGTGTGTTCAGTTTTCAGTAATGCGCATGTGGTAGGATGTCTGTTTCATTTAGGCCAGGCTGTTTGGCTGAAGATTCAAGCTCTATCTTTGGTACAACTGTATGGTACCAACGAAGAGATACGTAGTTTCTCCAAAATGTTGGTTGCTTTGGCCTTTGTTCCTGCAAGTGACATCATTGATGTATTCGAATCATTACAAGACATAATGCCTGAAGAGCTTGAAGATTTGTTGATTTACTTCGAAGACATGTGGATTGGTAGACCATTTAGGAGAGGCAGGAGAAATCCTCTGTTCCAGCCAACAGTGTGGAGTGTTTACGATTGTGTCTAATGTGAGCACCCTCGAACAAACAATTCAGTTGAAGGTTGGCATCGAGCGATGCAAATGTCATTCGGCCATTCCCATCCAACAATTTATAAGCTTATAGATATCCTGAGACTTGAGCAAAGTCACACACAAAATAAAATTGTGAGACTAGATTCTGGACAAAAGGATAATTCAAAACACAGCAAGTATATTCAAACAAATAAAGCCATTATTGACATTGTTAAGGACTACAGAAACAGACATTGCTTCGATTATCTCCGTGCTATAGCTTATCATATAGACCTTCAAAAGTAGAGATTTCTTGTTTTACTTATTTTACTAAAATTTTAATAAAATCTAATGTAGTATTTTATAATGGCTATTTATTTCACCTTTTGACCAATTGTCGCTGCGCTCAATTGTCGGCCCACGGGACAAAACATCAGGTTGAATATAATAAAAGTGATTTCCCTGTTTTATTTTAAAAAGATTTCTTTAGTTGAAAGTATTACCTTTGGAAATTTGGCAAAGGTGACAAAATATTATCAGTATTTCAATCACAATTTCTTGAAATGGGTTAATATGATTTAACTTTACTGCATTCTTCAGAGGGAAAATGAACTTCTTGTTTTGCTATAACTTGCATATTTTAGTCCAAATTCATTGTTCATTGATAATTGATATTTTTATTTATAGGGTTTTACATGGTGAGTAGTTTGGCTTATAGGAAGCAAATTCCAAAGCCATTTTCATAGCCATGGAAACAAAGGCAACTAATGTTATTGAGAACTACGTAGTATTATATTTAATTAGAATTTGCTTTTGAGCAGCAATTGGTAAACAGCATTAAATTATAGCACTTCCTGGAAAGTGAATTTACTTTCTTGTGGTAGATAAGTAGTTGTTTTGAAGAAAATGCTCGTGTAAAATCCACTTTTTTGCTACTTGTAAAATTTGATCAGTATCTTCACTTTGTAAAGGTTTTAGGCATGACATTAAAGTAAGTTAGGACTTTGTACTTCTACTGAATTAGAATTCTTTCAGCTTTTGTTGAATTATTTTACATTAGCTTATATTAATGCTTTAATTCATAGTTTTTAATATTGACTTATTTTTTTTTTCTGTTTTTAGTGTATTCTTTAATTTGATACAGAAGTTTTGTTAATTTTGATGATAATTTATAAATTTTATTTCCAGTTCTCATGCAAATTTTTACATATTAATTAATTAATTAGATAGTTATTTTCACTTTTTTTTTCATTTAAAACCATTCATTTCCAAGTTTCTAGAAAGAAAATGCTCTTAATTTTTTAGAAATTTGATGTTTTTAATTCTTAATAATTCAGATTTGGATGAAGTAGATTAATTTTTAAAGATTGTTGTACTGCTGTTTTTCATTAATTATGGTTTTATTTCTCAATTTCATGGGTTGTTTCATATATTTTAATTTGTATAATGAGCACGCATTAATTATTCCAGTCAGAATGATACTTTAGACATGCTGCCCTCAATATATCATCTTGACTGAGTCATTTTACCCCTTATTTATACCTTGACTTGCTCTAGATGCATCATCAGATGTTCCCTTATAAAACTTTCACTAGTTTAAATTTTTTCTGTGATTTTATCCACTTTGGGCGAGTCTCCAAAGATAAAAGCTATATCTCATACTCACAGGTATCAAATACCCTTTCCTACTAGCAACAAGCATGTTATAAAACTTCAGCACCCATGATTCCAGTAGTATGTGTAGCTAAATGACAGGCTTGTGTTAAAGCATCAGTGAATTCTTCATGCAAACCATGAAATGGTTTTACCAAGTTCTAAAGTTGTGGAGTTTTATAACTCGCATTAACTAAGTTTTTGTTATAGCAAATTGTATGTTATAATATTTTAGAATGTTTATCTGCCTTCAGTTTTTTTTTTTTTTTATTTAATGTAACTGGAACAGCTTTCGTGACATTTTCATGCTCATATTTTATTTTAATAATAGTCCCTATATTTCTTTTTAGAATGCTTGATGACTTTGGCCATGAAATGGAACACACCCAGAGCAAGATGGAAAATACTGTAAGTAAAGTTGCAAGAGTGATGCGCCTCACAAATGGTAAGGAATTAATTAATTAGTGTTACAGATACACACATTAATTAGCATTAGGCCAAGCATGATAGGCAAAGGAAATAGTCATTCTTCTAGTTCATTATAATTGAAATATAAGTATCTGTCAACTGTTTTTATAATTGTGAGAGATATTTGAATGCACAGTACCATAAAAGATCTTCAAATGAACTAGTCTCTTCCTGCACAACATTCTTTACATTTTTGCCAAATAAGGAAGGAGTTACTAGATGACAAAAATCCAATATTGAAGATATATTTTGGCGCAAAGCTTAATTTTGAGCATAAATATCTCCATTGCATGCTCAAATCTTGTAGGCATAACCAAAGGGAATATAAAAGGGACGCTTTTGATTTTTTTTTCCCATAGAAGAATATATGAAATAGAAAAATGGGTGTGCTATTTTTTACTGTGTGCCATAATTTTAAAACTTAACAGTGAGTTAAATTTTTAATGCACATTATATAAAGTTCTATTGAAATGTGGTATTGTTTTTGCTTCTGTGAAACGTAACTGGACATGGAAAAGAATTATTTCATAGAAATTAAGAAAGTATTTTCAGCATAATTTTTTTTTTTTACATTTATAACAGCAATTTTCAATCAATTAAAATATTGTATGAAAGTTAGTTTTTATATAAAACTTGTTAGAATTGGAAGAGAAGAACAAAATGAAACTGTAAAAGAAAAATTTAGTGAATGACAGATTGAAAATTAAATCTGTATTCCTTACTAATTACTTGAAAAAAATTTCCTTCAAGTGAAAAATAGGAAACAAAGTTAAGGTGCAAATTTTACACTATATATATTTCTTGTTTAATTTATTGTTCAGTGACTCAGGGTCAAAGTGAACAATCTTATAGCCTTATCATCATCATTGTCATAAGCTGTTGTGAAAAATACTAAAATTTGAAAGGTAACGTTCTAATTATTGCATATTTGGAAAGCTTGGTAATTTGTAGTAATTATGTAAATTTAAAAAAATTAAAACTACACTTTTTGCAGTTTAAGTGAATTTGTTAAGTACTGAGAGTGAATGTCATTATTATTGTTTAGTGTAATTTTAGGGATCAGGTGGTTTGTTGTGTATTTTGAAAGCTTTATTACAATTGTAATGTGTGTTCTTGGTCAGTGAACCCATCTTGATGACCTATTTTACTACTACAGCATCTACAATACTTGTGTAGTTTTATAGCAGTTACTGCAAGTGTTTGTGTCTCAAAACAATTCGTTGTTGTTGTTGCCAGGTGAGTTTTATTCTAAATACTATTACTACTGATGAATGTATAGTATATATTAAAAGCTTGTTTCCACTCTTTTTTCATGCTCTTGGCAAAGCCATAAAGGCCATAAGTGTTCTAAAAACCAACAGTGATTGGCCATCATTGAATTATATTATATTTGAAATATATTGAAGTGATTATATATATATATATATATATATATATATATTATATATATATATATATATATATATTAGGGTGTCCCAAACTCATAGGGGACCCAATTTTTTTTCGGGATACAAATCCGCTCGTGTTGTGCTCTTGATGTTTCCCATTAGAAGTCTTCCTGTAAAATTTCAGAGAGATCGAAGGAAATTTAAAGGTCCCGAACTTTGAACACTTTATTTCTCCTCTTAACTGAAAGGCAAATTAACTGAAATATTTCTCTCAAAAGTTCCATCACAATGATGATTATACAAAATAAACATGTATTTTAATCTTAACACACAAACAACAATTTCAAAGCATCACATTTATGCTTTTTAACTAAACACATGTTTCAGGAGATCCGTTTTTGTTCCCTTCCGGCTCACATTCCGTCGGTGTGAGTGGACAGTTTGAAGGAGGAACTGGAGGTCTTCTTCTTCATGGCACAGAGGTTTGCTTGTGTATTTCTCAATGAGGGCGATGCCTCGCTCTGCTGCATCATTGACCACCATCAGTTCTGCAGCTCGGCTCTTTGCCAGATGGTAGTTTTCGTCAGTAGGCCATGTTTCAGGGTCTTTGGTGAGGAACGTGGGCTCAACTTGGAGAAACTGGAAGAGTGTGGTGGATCGACTCGTCACCCACAGACTTAAACGGCCATCCACTTGCAGTCCCTTGCCTTGGACCCGTTTGAGTCCTTTCCCAGGGCACTTTTTCAGGTTAGCTGTCATGTTACGCTTTTCATTGTCATCAACTCTGTCATCAAACAGTGCAAGACAGATTAAGTCCTCCGAGATATACCACAGATGACGGAGCACAGCCCGGTAAGCTGTGTTTCCAACGTCCTTGTCAGGGTAACCTACAAGAAGATTGCACAGCCTAACGTCATTTTTGGGAGATTTGATGGCGATGGGAGCCTCGTGCCAGTGACGCACGTATACAAGGCTCACGAAGAGAGCCATACGGCGAACCCCTTGCAGTTCTTGGAGACGAAGTTCGGAGAACTGGGACTGCAGTAATGCTATTTTCAGGCAGTAAATACCTTTGGCCATCCATCTGGCCTGATGGTAAGCCCATGGAGGCCGAAGCTTGTAACGTCCTACATCGTCTCCGAGGTACAAGAGGCTCAGTCGAAGAAGTTCTTCATAATCCTCTCGAGGATGATTACCACTTCTTAGGGCATCGCAGAGATAGTCTATTACCTCAAGTTGCATTTGTGAAAGGCAAGCATTGTCATTTATGAAGGCTTTAGCCACCTCGTCCTTGTCAAATGCATCCAACTGACAGTGGTTCATTGATGGCCAGGCCTCCTTGAATCTCCTGAAAAGTGGGATTTGAGGACTTGGTGGTGTTCCTAGGCACACGACGAAGACATCCTTGAGAATCACTTCATGAACGTGATGACGCCAAGCAAACCATAAAAGAGATCTTCCCAATGCCGCTTCCAAATGCGCACACGCACCTTGCACTATCCCTGTGTTTGATGCCATTGTGTCAAACACCATGCCTATGATCTTGTCCTCAATTCCGACTAGGGTGAGCGCTTGATGGACTGTGCTTGCCATTTGCTGTCCTGTGCCATCTATTATTTTTGGTGCTCCTAATAGCTCTTCCACACCATTCCCAGTCACCACAACAGCAATCCGATCGTCTGACTTACCCTCCTGTTCGATGTCAGTGAGTATCTTTGTGTCCCAGTGGATCTGCAGTCGAGGTGGAAGCTGCTCAAGGTGGCCAATAACATTGGTCCCTATCATTGTACAGGCCTTTTGTCGGAAGCGGTGAACCGTGCTCTTTGATGGAACACTGTCAGGACTGAGAGCTAGGGATTTTGCAGTCGCAGCAAACGCTGATGTTGCCTGTCGAACAGAAAGGCCCTCGCGATCCCAAGTTCCTGCCAGGTCAAGATCACTCAGACTTTCTTTTAGTCTGTCATGTTTGGGAGCTTTCGAAGGTTTAAGTCCACAAGTGACGGCTTCGTTTCC
The DNA here is from genome assembly GCA_023014485.1 of Bathynomus jamesi. Taxonomy (NCBI): domain Eukaryota; kingdom Metazoa; phylum Arthropoda; class Malacostraca; order Isopoda; family Cirolanidae; genus Bathynomus; species Bathynomus jamesi. The sequence goes on along the minus strand of JAJOZX010002159.1, from coordinate 525,056 downwards.
GCTGTCAGCTGACAATGTGCTAGAACTGCTGTCGGTAGCCTCTTCTGTGACTCCTACAGCTAGAGCCTCCTCCATTTGACGCTGGTGTGCCCGCTCAAGAGCTCTTTCCCTTTCCTGTCTTTTCATTGTGGCTGTATTATATTTTCTATCTTCACCTCCCATGTAACTCATATGTCAATCTGCCCTTTGGGAAATGAGGAATTCCTTGTCTTCAAGAGGGATATCTCCCTGATCCAGAATGTCTGAGTGGGCGACATCAAAAATATCCTCCATATCAGCCAAGAATACATCCCGCTGCATATTGTAAGTCATTCCAGTCTTGTTCTTGTTTTTATGCAAATTTCAATACCTCTGAACCAAAGCTTTCAGTTTAGTCGAGGCATGAACGGAGGTTGTTCCCAGATTCAAGTTGGCTCTAGCCCAGATTTCTAATACAGCCGATATTACAGCCTTGACACTATTGGAATCTGTCTTCTTTTGGTCGCGGTGATGGTAGAAGAAAAGGAGCAACACGTCCATATTACTTGGTAATCGAGATTTAGCCAGCTCTGCTATCGGAGACCTCTCAAGAAGCCACAACTTGATGTTTGATCTTGTCAATGCCATAATGATCAATTCTGAAAACCAAAAAAAAGTCATCAAACGTCTGGACCTCTAAATATCATCTGATCGAGTTGAAAATCACACAGCCAATGCTTTAGCCCAAACCACATCCGGGCATATGTATATATATATATATATATATATATATATGATGAATAAAACCACGAAGGAAAAAAGAAACACAAAGGGGTGCTCAAGCGCTTTCGTCTAATGACATCCTCAGGAACACTGGAGTGAAAGGACAGATCAAGGCAATATATAGGTTACAAAAATAAACATACATACATATTCATATATATATACATATATATATATTATATATATATATATATATATATATATAATATATATATACATATACATATATATAGTAAGCATAGAAAAAATTGTGGGAGGAGCAAACATTTATAGTTTATGAAACAGGTCAAAAGAATAAAGAAATAAAAATAAATATAAATATAAATTGAGAAAAAAATTAATTACCAAATAGTGCCTTAGTGATATATATGTCACAGCCTAAATAATCATAAAGAAATAAACAGGCAAATAAAAAAAAACACAAATATATATACATACATATATATATATATATATATATATATATATATAAAAAGACACTTTTAGCACTTTGGCCGACCTTCAATATAAATTCAAATGGCTTGTTTATGGAACAGGTCACAAAAGAATAAAGAAATAAAAATAAATATAAATATTGTAAGTGGAGTCTACAAATTCAAGCTCAAAAGGGAAGTTTTACAATCAATTTAATAGATGATGCCAAATTGATATATATGTCACAAAGAAATAAAGAAATAAACCAAAAAAAAAAAAAAAAATTAATTATTAAGAAAATAATAAAAATAATAATAATAAATTGAAAGATAAATTTTAAGAGAGGCACACCAATTTATAAGGGAAAAATTACCACATATGTGTGTGTGTGTGTGTTTGTATATATGTGTGTATATGTATATATATTTGGTTATGCGGGTATACATGTGTACGTGTATTATTTGTAATTTTTTCAATTTATATTTATTTTTATTTCTTTATTCTTTTGCGACCTACCGTTTTTTCAGACATAATTATAAAAACAAATTTGGTAATTTTTTTCCCTTATGCATATATATATATATATATATATTCTGTATATATTGCGTTTATATTTCGTATATATACCGTATATATGTTGTATATATATTTTATTGTTCTTTATATATCATCTAGGCATCATTTTGTTTTCCAATTTATATTTACTTGTACTTTTTATTCGCTTGTGACTATAATATGCATATGTGGTAATTTTTCCCTTATAAATTGGTGTGCCTCTCTTAAAATTTATCTTTCAATTTATATATTATTATTTTTTATTATTTTCTTAATTAATTTTTTTTTTTTTTTTTTGGTTTATTTCTTTATTTCTTTGTGACATATATATCAATTTGGCATCATCATTAAAATTGATTGTAAAACTTCCCTTTTGAGCTTGAATTTGTAGACTCCACTTACAATATTTATATTTATTTTTATTTCTTTATTCTTTTGTGACCTGTTCCATAAACAAGCCATTTGAATTTATATTGAAGGTCGGCCAAAGTGCTAAAAGTGTCTTTTTATATATATATATATATATATATATATATATATATATATATATATATATATATGTATGTATATATATTTGTGGTTTTTTTTATTTGCCTGTTTATTTCTTTATGATTATTTAGGCTGTGACATATATATCACTAAGGCACTATTTGGTAATTAATTTTTTCTCAATTTATATTTATATTTATTTTTATTTCTTTATTCTTTTGTGACCTGTTTCATAAACTATAAATGTTTGCTCCTCCCACAATTTTTTCTATGCTTACTATTATAATATGTATATATTATATATATATTATATATATATATATATATATATATATATATATATATGTATATATATATATGAATATGTATGTATGTATGTTTATTTTTGTAACCTATATATTGCCTTGATCTGTCCTTTCACTCCAGTGTTCCTGAGGATGTCATTAGACGAAAGCGCTTGAGCACCCCTTTGTGTTTCTTTTTTCCTTCATGGTTTTATTCATCATAAATACTTTTCACGTGTCACTTTCGTGAAATAATTTTTCATATATATATATATATATATATATATATATATATATATAATATATATATATATATCCCTTTGCTTTGTCCGGAGTGATAGGGTGCATCCCTCTGTGGGAATACACCTTTCTTCAGTGTAAGGGCTTTCTCTGCCCTCATGGACCATTGGACCCATTTGAGGACCCAGCTGATCTCTCGCTTCTTTTTCTTTCTTTCTCTTTTCACCCATTCTTTCTGGCTTCTCTCTCTTTTTTGGCATTGTTCTTTGGACCTTGATTTTGGCCCCTTCCTAGGCCCTTGGGTGTGGGAGGTGGTTGCCCTGCACCCTTGTTGCTTTTCAATCAAACCCAAACCCTGTCCCTGCCACTTTTCACTGCACATTGGATGAGAGTGGCTCCCTTTCAGGCACAGGGACTGGGTACGGGTGTATCTCCCCTGCGTGACATCGATTGGCAGTGGGACCAAGTGTGCCCACGATTCGCCTTTCCCTTGTTGGAGTCGGTGGTGGCTGGATGCGTGCCAGGGATGAAGTTCTCTCTTGTTCGCTATGGATACTTCTTCCCCTCGGCTTACGACTATTGCTTCTCATTCCCGGACTACTACTCCTCTCAACACTCGGGTGGTGGGCAACCAGGTCCTCGAGTCCTCTACCACTGGAAGACCACAACCTGATGGGGTTGACCCCCCTGTAGAAGCGGAACGCTTGCACTCTCCTTTTCCGTTGCTGACCCCAGTCCGTCCCTCGAATATGCCCTTGGACCTACTCTCTGGAGCAGGGGTCTCGCCCCAGCCCACCTCAGCCACCTTCGGGCAAGTCAAGTTCCACCGAGGACTTTCCCCCACAACATGGCTTCTTGCTCTCCCCATATGCCCCCCTCACCCACGTCAGCCCACCTCCCCATGGAGAGAGCCCCGCGGCGGATGGGGGAGCCGGCATTCATGGCTGTCCTATTGACCGTTGAATATCCCAGTCCACTTCGACTCTACAGCCTCCCTCTCCCTTCCAAGTATCCACAAATTCCTGGTGATTCAGCCTACATCTGGGTTCCTCCCAACCAACTCTGAATGGACATTCCAGGTGATCCAAACCCACATCAACTCCAGCCGCTATGATGTACGCCCACAGAGGGATGGCTCCCTCCTCATAAAATCACGCTCAGCCGCAGAGACAAAAGCCCTACTCTCCGTCACTGAGGTCCTTGGATGCTCGGTGTCCGTTTCCCCACACCCTCACCTGAACCAGAGTCAGGGCACTATTTACGCCACCCGCCTATTGCCGATCGCAGTGAACGAGCTCCTGGAGGACCTCGCACCCTAAGGAGTCACTAAGATTTATCGCTTCACATCCCAACAGGGAGGCACCTCCTCCCCCACCCCACATCTGCTCCTTACTTTCAATACCTTAATCCCTCCCGACCGCATTGTATGGGGTATGGGAGACCGCACATCATGCGAGTTTTCTATCCACCCATACATCCCAGACCCGACCCATTGCTTTAAATGCAATAAGTTTGGACACGTTAGTTCTGTTTGTCAGCAGCCGCATCAACTGTATGTTCACTGTGGACAACTCACTCACCCAGACAGGTGCCCCAACACGCCCAAATGCTCCAACTGTGAAGGCGCACACCCCTCTTGATCCCGCGAATGCCTTTTCTTCAAGTTTGAGGAGGAGGTCCGAGGCCTACAAGTAATGGACTTCCTTAGCCCCTGTGAGGCACGAGACAGGGTGCGGAGTCGGGAGGTGAGGCTGGGGGTCTCCTGTCCCCCCACCATCCCTCCTCTTCCTGCACCTCACCTGCCACAAACCCCACAGGAGTCTGGGACCAGGACAACCAGGCCCCATCCACCTCAAACCCTGCCTTCCCAGTACTCTCTGCACACGCCCGAACCTGCCGCCTGGAGCAAGCCATCAAGGTGGAGACGCTGGAGCGAGTCGCCAGACCCTCCGGCCTTCCAACTTGTCTCTCCCTCTTCCCCTAGAACCAAGACGACGGCTCGGACCCTCACACCGCCCACTACGTCTACTATGTCCATCTCTCCCCACCGCAGAAGTCCCACCACTCTAACCCCACAGACTCTGACAATAGTAGCTGAAATCCATGACCTGTCCCGTACGACGAGACCCAATCTGAACAATATCCTCTCCCCCGGGGATCCAGTGGATGCGGCCCTGGCGCAGCTGCACGGTGTGACCGAGGGGAGCTTGGCAGCACCCACGGGTCTCATGGATCTGCCCTTGCCTCCTGGTGCCATTTTTTCCACCCCTCCACGAGACCACTCTGGTTCACCTCCTTCCACCCCCATAGTACCTACTCCCCCAACATCCCTGGCCCCCTCCTTGTCAGCCACCCTGAGTACGCCCTCCATCCCACCCGCCCGGTACTTCTGGTACCCCCTGTCGCCACTTAGGGTCCGCCGTGAGACCCTGGACAGGCAGGGTGGCGCCACTTTTGGGGTTAATGTGCCCCCTCCTGGCCTGACCACAGAAGCCCGTCAAAACACTTCTGACCCTCTCAGCCCATGATGTTCCTCTGTCTGCCGTGATCCACGCCTCCGGTCTCGCTCGGCCGATTCGACCCCGCAACCTCCGCCGGGTTCGACAGGCAGACCAATTCCTTCCCTGGTGAACGGTAGATAGACAGCCATGCTCCCGACCCATCCTTCAATTTCGCGATCTCCAGATCTCCCTTCACACTCCAACCTCCTAGCACCTACACCTTTATCCATCCCCCTTCATCAACTAATGGATCCCCTGAAAACCACAATAGTCCACTGGAACTGTAGAGGAATATTCGCAAACTATGAAGGCCTTAACTCCTTGACTGCCACTTCCTGTCTGGTGTGTCTGTCTCCAGGAGCTAATCCTGGGGACCAGGCCCATGCCCTGCCCTACTGATTATTCTTGCATCACCACCCTGCCTCTTACCTGCACTCGAAGGGGAGCTACCATTCTCGTACACCACGCAGTCCCCTTCCACAATCTCTCCATCCAGTCCCCGCTATAGGTGATTACTGCCCGGCTCTGCCTGGATAGACAGTACACCGTCTGCTCAATCTACCTCCCTCCCCATGCTCAAGTCTCCCGCAATGACCTGGTGGAAGTCGTACAACAACTCCCCAGGCCCTTCCTACAACTGGGCAATTTCAATAGTCGCCACCCCTTGTGGGACGACACACACACCACCTATATGGCCCCAACCCTGATATCTGTCATGACCAAGCTCTCTTTCGAGTGCCTCAATGATGGCTCTCCTACATTCTACCATGCCACCACCTGCACTCCATCCTGTATAGACCTGTCCCTCGTTTCAACTGATGCCCTCCTAGATTTCACGTGGCAAGTCCTCCGAGAGGACCATGGCAGTGACCATTTCCCCATTCAACTCGCGCTCAATCGACCCAACCAGACTGTTCGGGTACCAGTAAGGTGGGTTACTACCAACGCGAATTGGGCTGGCTTCCGCGACAACACGTATACAGCCCTTACAACTGCCCACTTCCCATCCATCGACGAGTGCATCGCATATTTCGAGTCCGTCGTTCTAGCGGCTGCAAGCACTAGCGTACCACGATCCTCCGTCTACCCCCGCGCCCGATGGGTGCCTTGGTGAACCCCGGAGTGCGCAGAGGCCGTGCGCGCCAAGAAGGCAACTCGGTGCTTCTACCGGACGCTACTCCCCATCCATTACACGGAGATGCAGCGGGCCAGGGCCATTGCCCGCCGCACAATGAAGACCGCGCGCCGAACCTCTTGGTGTGCCTTTGTGTCCGGCATCACCGCCACCACACCTTCGGCTACCATCTGGAAGAAGGTACGGGGTGTCGAGAGGCGACATGTCCCCTCCCGACCCCCGGTCCTCCGGACTAATGACGGACTCCTATGAGCCCAAATCGGTGGCAAACCACCTCGCTTCTACCTTCGCCGCTGTTTCTTCCTCTGCAGCCGATTCTGTACCCGCCCCTGATGATAGCCCCTCTCCACCTTCCATAGACAGCACCTACAACCGATTGTTTACCATGCGTGAACTACAGGCAGCACTGGCCTCTCGACGATCCCCTTGTCCCGGTCCAGACGGTATTCCGTACAGCATGATCCAGCACATCCACACTACCTTACAGATTTTCATGCTAGCCCTATACAATCGCATATGGATAGAGGGCGCCTTCCCCTCTAGGTGGAAGGAGGCCCACGTCATCCCTATCCCCAAACCCGGCAAAGATTCGCTGGACCCCACAAACTACAGACCAATTGCCCTGATGTGTTTTGCCTGCAAAATCCTCGAAAAAATGGTCGCTATGCGATTATCGTTCGTCCTTGAAAATAGCAATTCCTTCCCGTCTACCCAGTCCTGCTTCAGACAATTCCGCTACACCACTGATCCCCTCCTGCTTCTCAGCCGGAGGGGAGGCCTATGACACCACCCATCGAGCAATGATTCTTGGTCAGCTCCGACATCTGGGGTGCCTCATCGGAGCCATGCCGACCTTCATCAGGGGCTTCCTTTCCTACCGGACCTTTAAAGTCTGGGTGGGCTCAGTCCTCTCTGACACCTTCGTGCAGGAGGATGGGGTCCTACAGGGAAGCATCCTCAGTGTTCTCTGCTTCTCCATCGTGATGAACACGGTTTCACAGTGCCTTCCACCCACCATCCGCTCTTCCATTTATGCGGATGACCTTGCGATCTACTTCGCAGGGCGAGAACCGTCCATCATTCAACGACAAATGCAGCTCGCTATCTACCGGGTGTAAAGGTGGGCGACGTTGGTGGGTTTCCGCCTCTCCATCCCTAAGTCCAAGTGTATGCTCTTCAGTAGAAGAAGACCCATAACCCTTCCTTTACCCTCTGTCACATTATACAGCAGTCCTCTTGAGGTGGTACCCTCCACGCGTTTTCTGGGCATGACCCTAGACCGATGGCTCAATTGGGTTCCCCATCTCAAACCTAAAGCAATCCCTTCGACGCCCCCCTCACTCTCCTGGATCACCTCTCCCACACCACATGGGGGTGCAGATCGATGCTCTCTTCTTTGCCTTTATACTTCCATAGTACAGTCGAAGCTGGACTACGGTAGTGCAGTTTATGGTTCAGCCTCCAATGCCCGCCTCCGTATCCTGGACCCGGTACTTAATAGAGGCTTCCGCCTCGCCACTGGTGCTTTCTGCTCCTCCCCAGCTTCCACGTGGAATGCGATCATCTCCCTTTCGCCCTCCGACGGGGTCTACTCCTCATGAGGACATATTTCCGTGCACAGAGGCTACCTTCTTCCCTTCTGGGCATGGCGGTTTCAGAACTACCACCTCAGGGACGGAGCTGGCACTTCACTGAAGTGGTCTGCTCTTTCCTTGATCTTTTCAACATGCCCGCCCCCTCAGTTATCCCCATTTCATTCAGCATCTTCCCCCCCTGGCTCCTCACCCCTATCAAGTTTTGCAGGGATCTGTGTGCCCTACTGAAGAATACCACGAATGCCATGATATACAAGTCACTCTTCCGCGAACACGCAACCCAACACCTGGACGCAGTCGCCATTTACACAGATGGTTCCCGCTCGGAAGCTGGTGTGGCCTCCTCAGCGGTGATTCTGTCCCAGCCCCTTTCCCGGGGCGTCGGCCTGCCCCGCGAGGCCTCCGTTTTGTCAGCGGAACTTTTCGTGATTACGGAGGCCCTCGATATTGTGCGCACCCTCTCTGCCAGCTTTTTTGTCATTTATTCAGATTCCCAAAGCGCACTTCTCTCCCTTGAAAGATTTAACTCTCCTCACCCGCTCATCTGTACCATCCAGCAAACCTTCCACTTTTTAATGGCCTTCCAACACAAGACAGTCGCCTTCTGCTGGGTCCCGGCTCATGTCGGCATCCAGGGTAACGAGGAGGCAGACCGCACGGCAAAGACGGCCTGCTCACTGCCGGCCTCCTCCCGACCCCTCCCCTTCTCCGACTTCTTCCCGACTTTCCGCTCCATATGGCAGCGGGAATGGGACCAGGCCACACAAAATAAACTCCACATGATCAAGCCACAAATAGGATACTGGGCCTCCTCATTCCACCAGTCCTGCCATAAAGAAGTAATTCTAGCCCGTCTCCACCTAGGCCACACTCGCATCACCCACGGACACCTTATGGCAAAATCGCCAGCCCCGCTTTGCCCTACCTGCCATACCCCTATCACTGTCATACACTTCCTGGTGGAATGCCCAAAGTTGTCCGCTCTTTGTCGCAGGTGTTTCCCCCTCTCAGCCGAAAATCCCATACCCGACCATCTACGATCCATACTCGCTGAAGGCCCCCACTTTTCAGTGGAAGCGATTTTCTTCTTCCTTACTCACTCCCATCTGCTCCATCGCATCTAAAACCATACCCCTCCTACCCACTGTCCAGCAACTGACCCTTACTCACTCCCCTAGTCTACCACCCACTGCCTCGTTGAGATATGTACCATTTTCTATAGGTGCGAATCGGCGGTAAATTAGAGAAAAAATATATGTATATATATGACGTGGTTTTATATTTAAGGTGTGATTTATACCTTTATTTTAGCCTGTTTTCCTTTAAACCACATTATATAAATTTAACCCAAGGTTATATATATCACTTATATATTTTTATTTCTTGGTCAATCCATGTAGGGGAATAATTGAAAAACCTTTTACAAAAATAATATATTCACAGACTTTCTAAACCAATTACAATGCAAAAATTAAATTTTTGACAGTAATGAGAATTTGTTGAAGAATGACACTTGATGATAAGATAAGTAAAAATGCACAAGCAATTTAAATTTGAATGTTATACAAGTTTAATCTACAATTGGTAGTTACTTAACTTAATACAGCCATATTGTAAATATGCAAGGCCATTAAAAAGGAATAGACCAATGACAGTTTAAGTTAGTCATAGGCCTGTTTGGCCTTCCACCACATTTGCTTGAATTACAGTTAGAACCACTTATCTGCCAGGTAGACCTTTCTAGATCGGATTAGCATTACAAATAACATACAATGGGAATAACACTGTGTAGGTTGCCCCACTTCCATATACAGTGGGCCCTCATTGTTCATGATTAATTGGGACTGAGAAATGTCACGAATTATGAAATCCCAAATAAGATCCATTTTCAATGTAAAATGGCTAATTGGTTCCAAAAGCTCAAGGATGGCAATGTAAAATATCCTTAAACACCAAAAGAGTTTTATTTTAATAAATATACTAAAGCAATACATATTATTAAACAATGATTCACATCAAACACTAATAAAAACCAATAACATTACTGTAATATTACATAAACAATATTTTATGTAAATAAAACTTTTTACTGTACAGTATGCAATATAAAGCACTATTATTACATAAACAATTACCTAAAGCAATAATATTTTATAAACAACTAAATAACACTAAATTTAGTACACTGGCATTGAAGAGCATGAAATGACACAACCTCACTCAGTGAAAGAGATAGCACGACTGAGCCTGCATCAACCTGTGTGGGTAACATTGCAGATGCCATGTGACAAAATCACAAATTTGTGGAGTCACTCATGAATTTACCAAAACATGGTGGTAAAATGGGTAATCACAAATTTGTGAAATTGCAAACAGCAAGCCTCACGAACAGTGAGGGCCCACTATACCATAATTGTATACTTGATTGAAAACTCAGTACCTATTTTTTCTGCTATATTTTTTTAAGTGAAGACAATTTTAGCTTGGTGAGTAATTCACTGAATATTAGGAGAACAATTTCATTTCTAAGTGCAATACATGATTTGAATTTTCCATTATGCCACAATATATGTATATTTATATACTTGAGCAAACTTCCACTAAGAACTCATTTTTTTTGTTCTTAAAAGGAGAAATAAATTTAATTTCCTTATTTAAAATTCAACACAGGTTTTCTGAGAGAACATTCGTTCAGCAAGCCTCAAGATGCACTAATCCTGCCTATTAGGGTGGTCCAAAAAAAAAAAAAGTTTTGAAATTATTTTTTCCCACCCTCACATATTGTTCCTGTATGGTAAATGTTACGATGTGCAAAATTATAGCTCAATTGAGATACCTTACCTTACCTTATGAACCTTATGTTGTTTCGTACGTTGGTCTCTCTTCACACGGAGGTCAAGCTGGTGGCCCTGCCTCAAGGTCTGGCCTGGTGGAGAAGCGAGTTGCTTTCTTGCGCTCTCCACCGTACATAGCCAGGCATACCCGGCTCATCTGGTACTGTCCTGAGCCAGGCATCCAGTCTTTTCTTGAAGACTTCAACTTTGACCCCCGTTACGTTTCTGAGGTCTTTAGGAAGCTGGTTGAAAAGTCTTGGCCTCCTGACAACCAAGCTATTTTCCTTCAGGGTTGGGAAGGTCCCCTTGTCAGGCCTTTAATTTGGGAACACTACACATTCTGCCTTTCCTATTTTCCAGTGTTGTTTGAATGGTAATTAGGTTTAGTTTTAGGTTTGGTACCAGTTTTTCAATCATTTTCCATATGTAGATTATGATGTACCTCTCTCTTCTTTCCAGTGAGTACAGATTTAGTTTACGTAGTCTTTCCCAGTAGTTGAGTTCTTTGCAGCCATCAATCTTGGCTGTGAAATGCCTTTGCGTTTCTTCTAGTTTATTAGTTTCTTCCTTTTTATATGGGGACGTCAAAACAGCAGTATTCAAGTTTTGGTATAATCAGTGTTTTTAGCAGGGGAATCATTACTGTCCTGTCCCTTCTCTTGAAAGTTCTTAGTACCTGTCTGGCAACTTTTTTTCTTTATTTATCACTATCTGATTTTGTGTTTCGAATTTCACATCATCTGTCATTATTAGCCCAAGATCAATCGTTTTTGTGCTTCTCTGAATTTCCTGTCTATCTGGAGCATAAAATGCAGTCTGTTTAAGTTCTTCTTTTCTACCATATCTCAAGAACTGAAATTTCTCAGCATTGAATGACATGTTGTCTTCTGACCATTTGTATATTTTGTTTGTGTCCCTCTGCAAGGCCTCCACATCATGTACATTGCTGATTTTTCTGCTGATCTTTGTATCGTCTGCAAAGGATGTTACTATACTGTTGCTGTTTACTCCGCTGTCTATGTCTGTTAACATGATTATGAGCAGGAGTGGGGCCAGTACTGTCCCTTGTGGTACTGAGCTACATACTTCCGATTCTGATGATGATATACCTTGAATTTTGACAACCTGCAGATGATCTCTAAGGAAGTTGTAGATCCATTTTCCCACTTCGCCTGTTATTCCCATATATTTAATTTTATGTGCTATTATACCATGGTCACATTTATCGAAAGCTTTAGCAAAATCTGTGTACATAACATCATAGTTGTCATTGCCTTCCAATGCATCTAGGATATTGTTGTAGTGTTCTATTAGTTGTGATAGGCATGATCTACCTGATCGGAATCCATGCTGATTTTCGTTGAATCTTTCCCGTGTCTCCATGAAATCATAAATTTTCTCTCTAACTATTCTTTCAAATACTTTGGTGAGGTGGGACGTCAATGACACTGGTCTATAGTTCTTTGCTTGAGATCTGTCCCCTCCTTTATATATAGGGACAATGTTTGCTCTTTTCAAGATGCTCAGTATTTCCCCAGTGTCTAGGGATCTTCTCCATATCCAGTATAAAGGTGTAGCTATTTCATTTTTACAGTTTTTAATCAATAATGCATTCCAATTGTCCAGACCTGCAGCTGAATGTAGTTTCATTTGTCCTATAACTCTCGCTACATCTTCTGGTGTAAAATCAAAGTCTGTTATATACTCTCCTTGCAATTCCTCTTCAAAGAATGCATTTATGTCAGGTATCGCTTTGTCACTTTTTGGGGTACTGAAAACTGATTCATATTGAGCTCTCAATGTATCAGATATTTCTTTTGGATCGTCGGTTAGTTCATTATTTCCCGTCCTTAAGGGCCCAATAGCGGCGCGCATTTTTGTCTTCCTTTTTGCATAGCTATAGAAGTATTTTGGATTTTCCTTTATTTCTTCTACCGCCTTTTCCTCTTCCCTCTCTGTATGGTCCTTAATCAGGGCTTGTATTTCCCTATCAATACCCTCCAGTCTTTCTTTTATTGCTTTCCTGTCATTATCTCCGCAGTTATCTAACTTCGCCTCCACTCTCTTTCTTTTGCGGAATAGTCTTCTCTTTTGCCTCTGTAGCCAGCTCCTCTTTCCTTTTGGCTGTGATTTCGGAGCATATTTTTCTAAAATTCTCAGCATTTTTTCCTCCAAGGTTGTTAGCATTTCTTCAGTTGTTTTATTCTTGAAAATTGTTCTCCATTGTATTTGGGCCATGTGCGATCTGATTGCTTCCCAATTTGTAGTCTTCGAGTTTAAGTTAAAGGCCCCGAATTTACTTCTTTCCACAGTATGTGTATTGTCTTTTAATGCTGTCATCATATTTGTTGATATCTCGATTAAGTTGTGGTCTGCGATAATGGTTGGGGTTATTTTTATATCAGCAATCAAGTTCATGTTATTCGTGAATACCAGATCCAGGCAGTTATTTTTTCTGGTATTTTCTGTTATCTCCTGTGTCAGCATAAACTCATTTGTGAGAGCCATCAACATTTTTGCTTGCTCCTGGCCTTCTCTTGTGCCCCCCTTGTCCTGGTGAATATATATATTCCTATCCACCTTTTTGTATTTTATAAATGGGAAGTTAGTCTTCGCAGATCATTATATTGGGGGATGGAGGGTTTATGGCCTTTATTAACTTTCTGATGTCATCAATGGCCAGCTATCATCGTAGTGGTATGTGTCCCATCTTCTCTCTTAGTGTAGTGTATTAATGTCGTTAAATTCATTTTATATACAACGTGTGTATTGTATGTATGTGTGTACATTAGGGTTATAACTTTTTTACAACCTAATATTCCTGTACTTTAATTCGATGAACTTTTGCCTAAAAACAAAGAAATGAACTTTCATTTTAATATCTTTTTAGAAAAGGTCACCCCGAAATAAAAAAATTGATTATTGCATACGTAACGTTTTTGCATTTTCCATGTAATATAATAAAAGAACTCACAACATAATCGTTATAATACTTGTACATATATTACTGCTTATTGCTTAGAATAAACCGAAGTTGCAGTTTGTTTTTGTTTCTGCAGGCAGCATACAGTTCCTGCATAACTTTGATTGCACGTTCTGCACACTGATTACTTCTTGGTATCTTGAGTGGGGATGGCTCCTGCTTCCAGTGATTTTCCAATGAGTTCAATGCCTTTTTGTAAGGTTTCAATATTTCTGACAAGTTCTTGAAGTCATTTTCATTGTACATCTGATTAGTAAACCAATATTCTGCCCAGTTGTATGAAATGAATCTGCATACCTTCTCCAAAGTCTTCCTTGTTGTAGGTATAAGAATAAATGCAAGGATAGCTAGAATGGCTCTTGAATTCCACCTCACATTGCTGATGTTTGGAATTTTCTGAAAGTTACTCAAAGGAAAATTCCCTTTTTCTTCAAAGAATCTAAACACCCGTGTTAGATGGTACAAAAACTTAATATCATCTCTCCATCCTGATTTCTCGAGGACCTCTTCTGTTCCATTAACAAACTGTGCCTTTAGTTCCTCATAATTCTTCACCAGTTGGGATACAAATGGATATTCGATGTTTGGAGAACTGGTGTTAGCACCAAGATCTTCATCCATTACCAAACGGAGAATCCTGTCCAGAATGTGATGCTGACAACTGATAAATTGTGGTTTGCAGATACCCTTCTCTGAGAACATTCGTTGCAATTTGAGAACAACTCCTCTTTTTCCCAGTGTTAACACTTGTTGTATCAGCAACGATCATCTTTATTGCATTCCATAAGGTGTATTCATCAATAACTTTTGCAATTCCTTCAGCAATAGTTTCAGCCTTGCCATCTTTCAGACGCAATGCATCCAATTTTACTTCGGTTCTTTCATTTTTAAGTACCACTACTTGATACTCATTTTCCTCAATGCGCTTTCCATCAAAATGTAAAGACCACTCTTCCATCTTTAAATTTTCAATCATTTCCTCCTTCAATTTAGCAGCCTCTTTGTATGCTGACTTGTAAATTGCTGCTTGACTTGGTGTTGGAATGTCAATACCATCAAGTGACAACTGTTTGCATATTTTAGTGGCTTTACTTGTTGATACTCCTGTGGATGTCACCAAGTTGGTTGCAACTTTACTTTTGTTATGTCTTCTGGTTGGTGGAGTAATACTCTCATCTTCATGCTCGCTCTCTTCAGATTCAGTACCACTACCACCAGATACATGATTGTAAGATGTTGATGCTGATTCAGCAGGCAATTTTCGTCTCTTTGAAGGGTGAATCGTTTCTTCACTTGCAACTTGACCTGTAGAGTACCCCACTTCTCCTTTGCTTTCCACTTGAAGGTGGTACAGTCATTTGTCTTCCGAGGATAACCATTGGCCATTTACTTTAGTGATATCAAAAAGTTCATTGAGGGCATCATATTTTCCCCTCCTGACACATTCATCATAAGTCTTCATCACCTTGTCAAGCTTTGCTCGTATTACTTGATCTGACACATGCGGAAAATTCAATTTATTCTTCCATAATTTTGTAACTTCTTTGGAAATTTCCACTATTCGCTCCTTTCTTCCTTTGATTTCTGTTCCAAGAAACTGGTACTGTCCAATGATTTGGATTTGGAGTGGCATTCTGCATTTTTCTTCTAGTGAAGATTCTTCTAAAGGCACACTTCCTCTCTTCTATGTGACTGCTGGAATCTCACCAGATTATTGGTCCAGATATCCTTGTTCTTCTGTATGGTAGTATCACTTTTCTTGTGTGACATTATATTGCTTCTGAAACAGATATAAAAAGGTATTAAGTTGATTTGTTTGTTTGTTTATATATATATTATATATATATAATATTAATATAATATATAGAAATAATATAATAATTAGAGGGTGGATTTTTAGGTGAAAAAATATGACCAAATATTTATTTTTTAGGTGATAAAATTTTGGAAAATATTTTTAGAACATCCATAGAACGTCTCACAAAAATATTTATCACCAAATATTTTGGGCTCTATATATTTTTTGAGTTTGACTCCCCTCTACAAAACATTCTGGATATGCTTTTGTTTACGTGTTAAAATGGAAGAAAAATTCAACAAATTATTATGGTTAATAAATTTTAAAAATGTTCTGGAATGTTCAAGAGTGCAGAAGTGAATTCCACATTTCACTACGTTTTTTAATTAAGCGAACATATTACAAATAATAAAAGCTTACCTGAAGTTGAGTTGAACTGAACAGTTGAGTAACTATTGCGCAATACTGGACACAAGTGATTCGGTTGATTTCATTTCGTGCTTTTATACAATTTGCGAGTGCATGAAGAACAATGTCGTGTGTTCTAGAATTTTCTTGTATGGGTGGATTGATATTAGTCATCGAATTCGAGCACCGGAAGTGATTTTTCGGGCGATCTCACAATATATTAGCGTACTGAAAAATTTGAAAATATTTTTTAGGTTAAAACCTAAAAGTCTGCCCTCTAATAATAATATATTTATATACTTATGAGTAGTAACGTAAATATATGGTTATGGTGATTCAAACTTTTGATTTGGGGGTGACCTTTTTTAAAAACTGAGAGGAATTAGGGTCTTTTTCATTGTTTTTAAGCAAAAGTTCTTCGATTTATGATACAGATCTTTTATTTGAAAAAAAGTCTAAAAGTTATAACCCTAGTGTACATATGTGTACTGTGTAGTGTAAACCCATAAAGCCATTATTTTTTTTTTTTTATTATTATATTGGTTATGACAAACTCTATCTTTAATTAATTCCCTACATGCAAAAAGTCCAGCATTTAAAGTGTTTTGAATTTTTCTTTATATGGTTGCAGTTTTGTTTCATTTGTTTTTTGCCATAAATAAAATGCCTATTCTTCAAAAATTGAGTTTCAGTTCGCAACCTCTAAATGTTTATATTCTCATGATTTTTTCCAGTAGTGGAACAAAATGAATGGGTGGGAATAGAAAAATTAAAAAAAAAAAAAAAATTCATCTATTTTTGGACCACCCTACTGCCTATCCCTCTTTGTTTCATTTGGGCATCTTCTGCTTCAAATTTTATATTTTTTAATAAAGACATTAATCCCATCTTTAACTAATAATTTTGTTACATTATTTGGCAATAGGTAAAGAGTAACTTGATATAAATTTCATTCTCATTCTGTTTTAATACAACTTCAATTTTATAAAAGTTATTCCAGAATTTGGCATATTGTATCTGCTCTCTGCCAGGCATAAAATTACTTCATACCCAAATAAGATTCTCATTTTGATTTATCCTATTTTTGAGAATTATTAACTTTTCAGGTGTAATTTTAACATGCCATTAAACTTATTAATGTAACAATCTAATTCCAATGGAGCTAATGTTTATATATGGTGTTTTTATCTGAAATTATTCAGAATTAAGTAGACAATTGAATTCATCTTTTTTCTTAGATTACATGAGTATTTAACATGCATATGTTTCTAATTTCATGAACTTAAGAATTTATAAAATGTCATTTCAGAAGCAAAAAGGTAGAGCCACCATTTTCGTTCATTCCCATTGTTTTCATGAAGCATTCATTTATACATACAATTCATTCTGTTTGCATGATCAATTTTGTTTGTGGGTTAATCTATAACCAGTAATTAATTAACCTTATTATATTATTTCCATACATAACATATATATATGTGTGTGGGTGTATATTAGGGTGTCTCAAATATACGAATGGAGGATTTCGGGTCGGGGCGACGCTTGCCCGTATTACACCTTTATAAAGGATTGTTATCACAAAATTTGACAGCTGTAGGAGGATTTTTAGGGGTCACTCAAGTTCGCCACTTCTGTTTCACTTATACAAGATTTTCTTCTCTTTTGCAGGTGATGGTTACTAGAGCAGGAAACAAGTTGTGGTTGCTGGACAAGGCCCCAATTGCAGCGATTGTTTGTCCACGACTTCCATCGAAGGAGCAATGCCTGCTCCTTTACTTCCACCACCACCAAGACCAAGAGGGAAGGAAGACCAAATCGGAGAGCATTCGCCTGGTGGTGGAAACCATCTGGCCCATCTGGGAGAAGGCCAACATACCAACTACCACCAAGAAGTACGCAGGGGAAAGCTGGCGAAGTTGATCGATACCTACGACGCACTCAAGAAGAACAGGACAAAGCCGCAAGAGGGTTACCGGTACAAGGAGGGGATGTTCAAGTCGGATTTGGAAGACGTGTTTGACGTGGCTCACTCCTCCGCGCTATCCTCCTCCAAGGTCCCTCAGGAGGACAAGGATTTTCTCACCTCGCAGAGGGAAGACAGGATGTCATCAAGTCTTGCGGGGGTGGACCAGAGACAGCGAAGAAGAAAGCTGTGAAGCGGAAGAGGGATCTTGCAGCCACGGCTAGGAAGAGTAAATGGGATGCTGGGGTGACACAGCTCATGGAGGTAGCGATCTTGGAGGTGGATGGTAGCAGCACTGAAATGAACACGGAAGACGAGGATGATGATGACGAGACGTACCAAGCGCCCAGCACCAGCAAGGCCCAAACTCAAAAGAAAAGGCGAATGAATGCCCTCACGGACCCGAATCTCATCGCTGCTTGGGATCGCGACATGTCCGTGAGACAAGCAACGTCGTCCTTTGCAGCAGCAGCTCAGAGTTTGGGTCATGACCTGGTAATCTCGCCAGCAACTGTTCATCGAACACGGAACAAGATCCGAAAGGAGATGGGAGAAGAGTTGACCCGAAAGTTTGAAGCTTCTGGTCCTTTAGTCTTGCACTGGGATGGGAAACTGTTGGAAGATATCGCCAAGGAGAAGGAGGAGGTTGACCGGATTGCTGTTGTGGTGACGGGCGATGGAGTCGAGGAGCTTCTTGGTGTACCCGTTGCGGTGGACGGCACTGGAAAAGAACAGGCTGCAGCCGTACTCCAAGAAGTCCAGGCTTTTGGCATTTCGGAGCAAATCATTGGACTGGGATTCGACACCACAGCTGTGAACGCTGGGATGATCCAAGGTGCTTGCGTTTGCATTGAGCAGGAGTTTGGCTGTCCCATGTTGTGGTTGGCTTGCCGTCACCACGTCTTGGAGATCTTACTCAAGGATGTCTTCGTGCGATGTCTGGGGCCGTCCTCTTCCCCTGACATTCTCCTCTTCAAAAGATTTCAACAGCGGTGGGCCTCCATTGACAAAGGGTCATTCTTGTCCATCGGTGACGAAAGCAATCCCACAACAACTGACAACTGGGCAAATCAAGCGTCTTCCATGAAGAAATACCTGCAGCAGACGCTTTCCCACGCACACATCCCCGAGAAGACTACCGTGAACTCCTCATCCTTTCCTACCGCTTCCTTGGCGGTCAGGTCCAGGGGGGATTTCGTCAGCCTGGGGCCTATCACCACGCCAGATGGATGGCCAAAGCCATCTATGCCCTCAAGATTTTCATGTTCCGTCACCAACTGGACTTGACAGCCAGGGAAGAAGGAGGACTTCGGCGGCTGTGTTTGTTCATCTCCCTCGCGTATGTGAAGCAGTGGAATGAGGCAATGGTCTCGAATCGAGCTCCACTGAACGACCTAGAGTTCCTTCGCCTGCTCGAGGCCTACCCTGACAAGGAAGTCAGCCACACGGCATCCATGGCCTTGAAAAGGCACCTGTGGTACCTCTCAGAGGATCTCGTGGGGCTTGGTTTCTTTGACGACCGCATTCCAAAGGACACGAAGCTAAAGATGGTCCAACGACTTCAATCCCCTGCCACGAAGAAAGGACTCAAGCGGATCGATCCGAAGAACTTCAATCCACAGCAATCCATCGAGCTCTTCATCACCTGGAGAACAAAAGAAGTCTTCTTCCGCGCGATCCTTCCAGAATCTGAGTCTCCCACCTTCCTCATGAAAGATCCAGAGGATTGGATCAATGACCAGGATTGGATCACGGCGCAAAAGAGGGTGAAAGCCCTGAAGGTGGTCAATGACGCCGCCGAGCGTGGTATCGCTTTGATGAAAAGATTCAATTCCACCATCACGCATGATGAGAAGCAGAAGCAATTCGTCCTCAAGGTGGTTCGGGCTCACCAGAAGTTGATCCCCGTCAAGACGAAGGAGAGCTTGAAGAGTAAAATCAAGTAGTGTAGGACAGATTGATGATGAAAACAATCCATTTATACGCGCTTATTTCAATTAATGAAAGGTGCATTTCATTTATTTTCATTTTTGTTCAGAAATAAAGAGAATAAGAGAATGATAGAAATTTCTTTTTTTTCCTAAATAGCTACAAGAAAGTGTTAAACTTGAGTGACCTCTAAATACTGTTCGATTCCCATCATTTTTCGATTTTTAGAACCTCTATGCCTATTGAAATCGGGGCAGCATTCGCGAGCAAGAGAAAATCGAAAAAAAAAAATTCTATGTATTAATGAGACACCCTAGTGTATATATACAGTCAACCCTCGACTTACGTAATTAATCCATTCCAAGATGAGTTACTTAACTCGAAAATTACGTAAGTCGAACCCCAAAATACATGTAACTCGGGTAATCCGTTGCAGGACCCCAAAAAAGTATTGAAAATAATAAACTAATTAAATTTTGTATAAAAACTGTATATAAACAGAATTATAATGGTAATTAATAATAATTATTAAGAAATCACAGAAAAAAAATTATAGCATGTTATTTCATCAATGTTTCAACTTCACAAAGGCACTTTTTTATCTTAGATTATTTAATAATCCTTAATAATTTCACATTTATTAATTTGCCAAATTATTAATCACTTCGTACAGTATCACTTTATATAATGCACAGTAAAAATAACAATGAAATAACGTGAAATACCTGGCGTCCTGCCAGTGAGTGGTCACGCACTGCATTTGCGATTATGCAGCTATTACGCAACACGAAATAATTACGTAAGATGAATCAATTACAGTCAATGGGGGGCTTCTCGTAACTCGAAATTACGTAAGACGGTGACGACGTAAGTCGAGGGTCGACTGTATATACCTTTGGTTAGCTTCCGCCCGAATTGTTCATTCTGACGAAGGTCAAGCTTTTCACTCCACCTTAGACCTACAGTTTAACGTGGAATCTGAACCACACCCCATCAGCAGCTCAGCGTCTTAATCACTAGGCCACCTAGGGTACCCATTTATCTACCAACCACTTTCTTTATTGTGTGGAAGGATGAACAGCTGGGTTTTGCTGCGCGTCAGGTATGCCTGGCTCATTGGGGATTGTTCTGAGCCAGGCATCTAATCTTACGAAGATGTCCACCACAACACCACTCATGTTCCTTAGGTCTTTGGGCAGCTGATTAAACAGTTTTGGTTCTCTCACCACAAAACTATTTTCTTTCAGGGTTAAGGATATTCCCTGTCTCGCCTTTAATTTGGGAACACAACACAGTCTTCTTTTTCTATTTTCCACTGTTGTTTGGGGAGTTACAGGGTTCAGAGTAAGATTAGGGACTAGTTTCTCCATTATTTTCCAAATGTAAATAATGGTGTCTCTCTCTTTCCTCCTTTCCAATGAATATAGGTTTAATTCGCGTAACCTTTCCCAATAATTTAGTTCTTTGCACCTCTTGATCTTGACTGTGAAGCTTCTCTGAATCCCTTCTAGCTGTCTAATGTCTTCTTTTTTATATGGGGATGTTAGGGCTGAGCAGTATTCCAATTTGGGTATGATCAGTGTTTTCAGTAGAGGAATCATATTCCTATTGCTTTGTTTAAAGGTTCTCAATATCTGCCCAGTTATTCTCTTTGCTCTATTTACTGTTATCTTATTTTGTGTTTCAAATTTCGCATCATCAGTCATTAGAACTCCTAAATCTTTTGTTTTAGAATTTCTCTGAATTTCCTGTCCATTTGGGGTATAATATCCCATAGATTTTAGGTCTTCTATTTTTCCGTACTGCAACAGCTGAAGTTTCTCAGTGTTAAACTTCATATTGTTGTCTTCCATCCACTTGTAGATTCTGTTCATGTCTGTCTGTAGAGATCCTATATCTTCTGGGTTTCTTATGTTTCTTCTGATCTTTGTGTCATTGGCAAAGGATGTTACTGTGCTGTCTCTGGTAACGTCCTCATCTATGTCAGTTAGCATGATTATGAAGAGTAGTGGAACTAATACTGTTCCTTGTGGTACTGAGCTGAGGACCTCTGATTCTGATGAAGATACTCCTTGTACTGTAACAACTTGCAGCCACTCACTAAGGAAATTATATATCCATTTCCCTACTTTTCCTGTTATTCCCATACATTTCAGTTTATATATTATGATTCCATGGTCACATTTGTCGAGTGCTTTGGCAAAGTCTGTGTATATTACATCATAGTTTTCATTACTTTCCAATGCATCAGTAATAATGTTGTTGTGTTCCATTAGTTGTGATAGGCATGATCTGCCTGACTGGGAAAAAAAAAACACACACACACACACAGGAGAATCCTACTCCCCAATTCAGACTAAATTAATGAATACAAAATGTATTGTTCATTGATGTAATTTCTATCATGATAACTATATTGTAATAAAAATGACTTAAGTTCTATATTACGAATTGCTGAATTATTATTTAGAATGGTTATGAATTAAGTAGAATCAGCCAGTTACTCTTTAGAATATTTCTTCCAATTTGGACGACTACGAATTATTATAGATTTCAGCACTACATTTCGAAGCTACCAAAATGTTCTGAATTCAGGAATTTTGAATAGTGGCAGAGATATTATTGTGTGTAATAAATATATATATATATATATATATAATTATATATATATATATATATATATATATATATATATATTACAATACAAAATCTGTTTACATACAAAGGATCTTTTTGGTTTCATCAAGCACTGTCAGAAAAAAAAAATAATAATTTTGTTAGAAACTGTATAATTGTATATATTTGCTAAGAAAAGTACATTTTATGGTGGAGAAATGGAATAAAAGCTAACCTAACTTTGTGTACCAGGTTTGTGCAGAGACAATTCTAAAATATCCAGTGAAAATCAGAGGTCCAAAGGTCTACAACAACTTCACAACTTCACTTCCCGCTGTGGCAATCCCCGACAGATGTGGCCCCAGATTGATGGTTCTCTTGTGGTGGAGGTCTCCTCCAGAGCCCAACACCAGAAGGTTTTGTCTCTCTCAACCCTGGCTTCTGCTCCCCTGGATTGTCTCCCCCACTCTTCTTTTAACATTTGTACGGGTGTAGTACATGCTCCCCACCTTTTGAAATACTCGGAATTGGATCTTCTCACCTGCCTCGCTTCTCTCAGAAAGTGACCCATGTTTACCACCCACCCCGTATGGTTCAGGGGGCAAGGATTCCATCTCCTTTATTGATCCTGACCTTTGCTCATTCCCAATTACCCAAGAAAATTAGGGCTGGTTACCTTCAACTTCCAGTCCGTCATTACATCCCCAGACCACGCCAATGTTTTACTTGCTAGAGGTTCATACACGTCAGTAAGATGTGCTGAAGTACCCCTGGCATTTGTGTCAACTGCGCGTCCCCGACACGTGTTTCCTCCTGTTTGAATCATCCTCACTGCATCAACTGTGGAGAAGACCACGCTGCTTCCTCCTCTTCCTGTCCAACCTACCTCTTCGAGCATGAGGTCCTGTCAGTCCGGGAGTCGGACAAGGTCAGCTTTCAGGAAGTAAGGGCCCACATTAGGTCCTGATTCACTCGCCCAGGCCTTACTTTTGCTCAAACACTGCGCTCCTCCTGCCCTAAATACCTCCCATTTGCCCTGGACTTTGTCCACCTCCGTACCATCCTCTTCCACATACTATCATTCTAGGCCTGATCAGTAAGGTGTATCATGCTCATTGAAGCGCAAATTTTAAGATTGGCAGTATGTATTCCTATGTAAAATTAAATTTTAGGAGGGGTTTTTTCTTGAACTTTTGCTAAAAATCACATTTAAGTATTCAAATTTCCACTTTTTTGATTTCTGGTTATGGACAGAACAGCTGTGCAGGACATACCATACACTGTAGTACACATGTAACAGACTGGTTTCTTACCAAACAAAACCATTGTAACAGCTGTTATAGGCTACTAGAGTTTCACTGTGATAACTTTCAATGTTTCAGATACAAAGCTTGGTGAAGATTGTGTAGCCACCATGGCTAAGCAAGGATGAAAGACCAGAAATAGTTCTGGTTCAAAGCTGAGTGACCTGGTGGGTCCAGGCAAGCAGTTATTTCCCACAGAAGTTCAAACCTGGAGAGCTGTGTTTCAGAGAGGAATCCTCCTCCAGGATGAGAAGCTGCTTCTGGATGATATGAAGAGAGCTCAGTACCCTCTGCAAGATTTGGCTAAGGACTTGGCATCACTGGTACTGGCACAGTGGCACAAAAGCAATGCCATGTTCACTCTTCCTGTGATCATTCAAGAGATATCCATTGCCAGGAAGATTCTTGTCAGGTGGAATGAAATGTTTGACCTAGTGAATGGCAGAGTGAAGGCTGCAAAGGGAGAGAGGAGAATATCTGAACTTAATACATTGTTTGACATCATAACCTGCAGACATGATATCACTCTCTGTGGAACTGAAGCATCTGGCTGCTCTGGCTATGCTGCTAGAGTTCATGTCAACTGTGACTGTCCTCTGCCTCAGAAGATTCCAAAGCTAGAGCTAGAGTGGCTCCATTACCAGATGATCAAAACCTCAGAAGTTTCTGGCTTCTGGATGGCATCTGTTGATGTGAAGGAAACAGTGAAGCAGATGAAGGCTGCTAAGAGGAAGGAGGAAGAACAGAAGGCAGCTGAGAAGAGAAACAGAAAAGAGGAAGAAGAAAAGAAGCTGCTGATGGTGATGATGATGAGGTGACTTCCTTGCAAGTGTCTCCAGGCAGAGCAGCTCCTACTGTTGACACAGATTTTTCCAGTACTGCACCAGGCACAAGCTCTGGCAGAGTGGGCTGCATCCTCTACCTCCCTATGGAGTGGAGGACCAGTCTGCAACTGCTGGAGGTATGTGTTGCTTTGAGTTAAGAATGTGTTGCATGGTTTGTAATGCGTTCTTATTTTACTTTTCATCTTTCACTCCTTTCTGGCAGAGTGGGCTGCATCCTCTACCTCCCTATAGAGTGGAGGACCAGTCTGCAACAGCTGGAAGTATTCTCTCTGACTATTTTTCCAACTTGTTGGCAGTGACTGGCGGATGATGATGGTGTCCTCCTTTCTCTTTTTCTGAATGAATTTTAACCCATGAGTGATAGGTTTTGCTACTTACTTAACCCCATATTCTCTTCTTTTAACCGCTTACTTTCTTCTTTCTCTCAGGCTAACCTTAGAGTGGATCTTAGGGTCTTTGTTAGCCTTAGCTTCTGTAGATCTGTAGATATCTCAAGCACTGCTGCGGCTGCAGTCAGGTTCAAGGTGGCAAACACTCCTGCAGCAGCCATTGCAACTGGTTTCTTGCAAGATCTCATCAAAGCTGGCCATCTATCTGCTGAAAAGGCATATCTAGCTGTTGACAGGATGAAGATGTGGAGGGGTAAGGAGTCTGTAATAGGTGCCTCAGTGGAGGCCCTGGAGAAAAGGACAGAGGGAGAGGAGATCAAGGAAATTTTCTTCAATGGAAAATAAGATGAGAAGACAAAGATCATGAGGTACATTGAAGAAACTGGCTGCTTCCATCCTGATATTACAACTGAAGAGCACTATAGTGTTACCTGGGAACCTGAGGGGAAGTTAGGGTGTACCATTTTTGGGTCATTTTCAAAAAGTCAAGGTCCAGGAGTCTAATGTTGTGCCAAATGATGTCCTAAACACGAATTTTACAGGCATTTTCTAATCCGACAAATTTTGAATCCCCCCACCCCCCCATGAAATTTTGTGCATCCCCTTTTCCTAAAAACCCCATATATCTCACACTATCAACTTTATCGAAAAATGTTATAGAATAAAAATGATTTAGAATCAAAAGTTCTATTAGAAAAGTTCATCAAAATAGAAATTTACTTAATTTTGAAAATTTTCATTTATTTTTTAAAAATTTAAATTACAAAATTTTTTTGCTTGCAGTGCCTTCTTCTTAAATAAGGTGTTACCGCCACCTTTGAAGCATCACCCCAATGCAGCTTCGCGGCGATGGGCTTTGTATTTGCTAGTTATAATGCAAATCATAATTAGTTTTTATTATAACTAGCCTATACAAAGTGAGGACAACCTTAAAACTATATATATATAAAATAAAGCTAAAAATTAACACTTTATCTATAGTTGTGAGGTCCCATCATTTTTTTTTTCCTTTATTCAACACTCCTCAAAAAAATAAAAAGAAACAAGTTTCCTAATTAGAAATCATTGATATAAGAGCTTTTTAAACATAAAAATAAGAAAAGACAATTTATGGTATATTTAATAACAAAAAAAAATCAGCCTCTTCTAAATTAAAACAATCTCTGCAAATAAAAATACCTAATCTATCTGTTAATGAACTATTCTTTACCGAGTTTCATTCTTTTAAGAGTCTCTTTACTAGGATCAGGAATTAGTCTTCTATTCTCTTCCACAATTTGCAAAAGACCTTGAAATTCTTCTTCATTTTGACATTTGTCATGAAAGTCTTGAACCAGCTTGATTCCTCTTTCAGCGGTATCATTGACTACTCTAATAGATGAAAGAATGTTTTTTAGTTTGTTGTAGTCATCGACCTCTTCCCATGTTGATGCTGGTTTCTTTATCCATGAGTCTGGTTTTGACCCACAGCATTGAAATAAATGCCATGAAATTGGACCTACTAGCTGATGAAGCTTTGTGTCTTCCTTTAAAATGGGGAAAACAGGTTGCCCACATACATAATTTTCTGGAACTGGATATTTGTTTAAGGATTTTGCGATCTTATCTTTTTCATCATTACTTAGCGATCCAAAGAAACTCAAAGGGACCACTTCCTCCATCAAATACCAGTAATGATTGGCAAAAGATTTCAAAGCAGCATTTGCAACTTCCCTATCTTCCTTCTTGTAATTCACCAAATCATGATAAAACTTCAGATCATTAGCTGGACTATCTAGTGAATTAGAACATAAAAGCCAGTATTTTCCATAAATTAATGCATTAAATAGACACATTCTCTCTAATTTCTTAATCAATGATTCATCATATGATGCTTGGTGGGCAAAAGCATACATTTTATTTGTATACAAAATCATTGCCATCCACCTGGCACGGTGCATTGCACCAGGTTTCCGCCAATGACTGTTTTCTCTAGAAACCTCTCCTAAAAGCATTAAAGTTGTTTCAGCAACTTCCTTATAGTCATCACGTGGAAAGCAGTCAGATTTTCTTAAACATTG
Source organism: Bathynomus jamesi (assembly GCA_023014485.1). Classification (NCBI taxonomy): domain Eukaryota; kingdom Metazoa; phylum Arthropoda; class Malacostraca; order Isopoda; family Cirolanidae; genus Bathynomus; species Bathynomus jamesi. The sequence goes on along the minus strand of JAJOZX010002159.1, from coordinate 497,973 downwards.
GGTCATAAATTCTACACATTCTTCCTTTAGGCCTCTTTGATACCTTGATTTAACATCAAGAACATTGTATGTAGATTTCGTATTAATTTTCTTCCATTTAGACTCGCGAAATTCTTTGAATAACTCAAACTCAGGAGATTTACTTGGGCTAAAAATGGTTTCATACACAGCACACAAAACTCTTTCAGCCACATGATGGCAGCATGCTAACCAAATCAATTTCTTTTGCAAAAGTTCTTCAAGTAAATTATAGGAACCTTTCATCCATCCTGAATTGGATGCAGTGGTATCAAATGATACTCCAAAGACATTTTGCTTCAAGTTCCATTTTTCAATACTTTGAAATACAGAAGTGGCTTGAGACAATCCAGTGGAATCATCTATTATAGAAACTGATAAAAGTTTTTCTACATTTGGGTATCCAGTAACAAGTATTGCAAGGCAGTCTTCTTGTTCTGAACATGATTTAGTAAGCAGCTTGCTATCCCAATGTACTAGGCAGTGATCAGGAGGAGTAAAATCTTTGATGCAAGTTTCATATTTTCGTTTTCTTGTCTTTCGAGCGGCTCTTGCAGATGTGGTCCTGGAGAGACAGTTTTTCAATATCCTTGCCACACCTAATGGCTACTGCAGCAGCAAAAACAGTCCATTGTCCAATAGAGAGATTAAGTCTGTCTGCAGTGGAGGAAACCAATGGCGAGGCAAGAATATTTTTGGGGCTGGAAGCATTTGAAGGTCCTGCTGTAGGTTCTGTCGGAAACTCTTCATAGCTGTCTGTCTCAGAACTGGTCGTGCTAGAAAGAAGGGTCTCTGATGTTCTGGCTGTAGCACTCACTTGCTTCACTGATTTATGTTTCTCTTTGCGTTTCTTCTCTTTCTCTAATCTAATGTACTTGCGCTGTACTTTTGATGCATAATCTGCATCTAGCAAACCTAAACATGTTTCTCGTTTTGTTCTTTGATCTTCTAAGAATGAAATATCATATGCTTTCTGAGGCTCAGTTCTCATGCGGTCTTTTTGGATTAATTCAACGGCATTTTGAGAAGAGATGTCAAAAAGGGAATCCATAATTTTCATGAAATTAGAGAGTTCATTTTCAAAGCTTGCTCTTTTTTGTGCTTGATTAAATTATTATGCATTTCTTCTAGATTTAACAGCATCTTCCTGCCTTTAGGGTTTTTACTAATATCTATAGTAGGAATGCATGCTTTTTGCCATATTATTAGTAGCTTCTGTAGAACTTCATTAACAGTAGAATCTTTTGTAACTTTTGGACCCTTATACTGCATTCTCCGTAAATAAATAAAATGGCTTAGAACATCTTTATTGGATGGTAAAACAATTTTAGATGAACTCATAATATCAGCCTGCAAGCGACCAAGAATAGTCATGCTGTTTTGTAGCTGTTTGACTCATTTTTTATTTATTTTTCAAATAAAGCAGTCTGAAAAGAAACGATAAGAGTAAAAACAATGCTTGTTTATTAAAATTCAATGTAAAAAAGGATTTTTAAATTTGGATTATACTCACAATATACTCATAAATAATGTAACTTAAGCACCTTATTTTATATTAATACAATAAGGTGCTCTTGGACAAAAGAAAATGAAAATTTTCAAAATTACGTAAATTTCTATCTTAATGAACTTTTCTAATAGAACATTTGATTCTAAATCATTTTTATTCTATAACATTTTTCGATAAAGTTGATAGTTTTTTAGATATATGGGGTTTTTAGGAAAAGGGGATGGGCAAAATTTCAAGGGGGGTGGGGGGGATTCAAAATTTGTTGGATTAGAAAATGCTTGTTAAATTCGTGTTTAGGACATCATTTGGCACATTAAACTCCTGGACCTTGACTTTTTGAAAATGACCCAAAAATGGTACACCCTAGGGGAAGTATCTCTTCCATTGTACACCAGAAGAACCTGAAGGAAGTGAGAAACCTTCACTGAAGATAGCTCAGGCTCTGTTTGAGTGGATTAGTGCTCATGGTGCTAAAGATACTATTGTGGTCCTTGGTGGTGACTCCACAAACACAGGACCTGATGGAGGAGCCATCACTCACTTGGAGAGACTGCTAGGTCACAAGTGTCACTGCCAGGAGAAGATATAATTGAACTGCCAGAAGACATTGTACAGAACCTTAGTACTGACCAGAAGAACTGCTACCTACTGATCAAAGCTCTCAAGACAGGAGATTTGAGCAAGGAAGTTGCTGGTCTGAAGTGTGGCCCACTGAATCAGTCACGCTGGCTGACTACAGGTGAGGCCCTGTTCATGCTGTGGATGAGGCAGTATGGTCTGAAGGGGGAGGTGCTGCTGAAGTTCTGCCTGGACTTCTACTTCAAGATGTATTTTGAGATCAAGGTGAAGCACCACATGAGGTATGGACCTCACCATATTGTGACTGCTCTGGGACTGCTGAGAAGCCAGACCTCTGAAGTCAGGAACATAATCACTTGTGGTAATAGTTTGTGGAGCATATCATGCTCACAGTGAGGAGAGGGCATGGGGGGGTTGAGATGATCAAGATGATCAGAGGCAAGTCTGAGTATAGAAACATGAGTCTGAGAACTCATAGAAACCCTAAACTGAATTTTGATGCCACTTCTCCAATTACTCTGATTAATTGGGATAAGGAGAAACTGTATGAACCACTCTTCACTTGTAAAATGTCAAGAGAAGTTGAGGAGCTTCTCAGTTCACACTCAAAGCTGTGAAAGAGCAGTCGAGGAAGTTTCAGCTGCAGCTTATGCAGTGTATGGGCAAGAGAGGAGAGATGGTTTTGTTCGTGCTAGGATCGATCAGAGAATTGTTGCCAGTTTTCAAATCAAAGCAAGACATTATGAACATGTTTTAGATCTCTACAAGACCTGCTAGACAAATCAAGATGCTTTCAGAAGAAAAATCTCAAAACATTCAGTTGACCAGCATTAGGGTGTTTCACGGCAGTGTGGTTGATGGATGAAGTGGAAGGAAGTTCAATCCACATTGATGCCCCTGTTCCTTTTGCCGAGGAAACTTGTCTGAACAGGTTTCAACCAGATCAGAACACATTTAGGGGTCTCGAGATTTGACGCTTCAGATTGCTTAGGTATTTCTAATTTCAGCTGTTCTAGTGTTAGTCGACTGCCTTGCTTCCTGATGGAAGGGTGCACTGCTCTCTGTCCTTCGTGTCAGTTGTCGAGTTTTGTCCTCGTTGTGTCTACCGTTGCGTATTTGTACTCTTTTCTAATTCGTATATTTCCTCATTGCAGATAAACATGGCAACTCGAAGCAAGAAAGAGGTTTGGCTCATCGGACACCTGAATAAGGAGATCCTGGGTAGCTGCCTGCCGACGAAGTTGCAAGTCTTGCAAAAGTGCTTCTTCCATCAAAAACAGGAAAACCTAGGACGGAGAAAATGTCTGAACCTCTGTTTGGATGCTGTGATGGTGGTCTGGAAAAGAGCAAGGATCCCTACTATGAGGCAGGACAGTGCCCTTGGGAAAATGGAAGCTCTGCTCCAGCATTACGACAAGTTGGTGAAAAGCAGGAACAGATCAGACGAGAGCTGTCGTGTTGTGGAGGACATGTTCAAGGCGGAACTCAAGAACGAAATCCTCGATATTGGTCATTCCAATGCCCTTTCTATGATGACAAACGAGGAAGACAAGCTCTTCTACAAGAGTCAGCAGGAGGACCCAACAGAGAGCAGTATGGGATCGGCAGACATGAAGCTGGCCCAAATGGAGAGTAGGAAAAGGCATTGAAAGGAACAGCAGGAGGAGAGACGACACCGGGAATTCGAGCGGGCCAAGATGGTTACAGAAGCTGCTACTCTTGAAGACAGCTCCTCGTCCTCGGTGTCGCCATCTGCGGAAGATGATCCCTCCTTGGCAGCCTCCACGTCTGCTTCATGTCCTTCTCCGAGGAAGCAGTCGAGGAACCTCATCACTCAGGATGTGGATGTCGCGTACGACTGGATGAACATTTCTTATCATGATGCACAATCCTTGGGGCACGATTTGAACGAGGTATCCATCCATCTCTTCCACAATGTATCATGCTCGCCAGTCGCTTCGGAAGCAAGCAGCAGAGGCGTATCAAGAGGGAGAATTCTGTCCTGAGGAGCCCTTGGTGTTGCACTGGGACGGGAAAATGCTGCCTGAAATCACAGGTGATGGATCTGTGGACCGGATTGCTGTGCTGGTCACCGGGAACAGCCAGAAGAAGCTGCTTGGAGTTCCGAAAGTTCCAGCTGGCATGGGTGCGGAGACGGCACGCGTCAGCATTGATCTTGTGCGGGAACATGACCTGTCCGAATGAATCAAGGGGTTATCATTCGACACAATGGCATCGAACACCAGGATTCACGTGGGAGCCTGCATCAAGATTGAGGAGGGTCTCGGGAAGCAACTTCTTTACCTAGCATGCAGGCACCATATGTACGAAATCGTCCTGGCCCAAGTCTTCCGGTCTTCGATGGGCCCCACCTCTGGGCCCGAGACTGGGATCTTCAAAAGATTCCAAGAGCAGTGGGGTTTCATCGACCGATCTCTTATCACCACTGCTATTGATTCAGATAGCTGCAGCATCGCTGGACCTCTTCAGGGTCTCAAGGACCGAATTGTCCTTGTCGTGAGGGAAGCTCTGGCATCTGGTCAGCCGCGGGATGACTACCAAGAACTTCTTCAACTGGTTATCCTCTTTCTCGGGGAAGAGACTGTCGCCAATGTGCCACTGCGGAAGCCAGGAGCATACCACCATGCGCGGTGGATGGCGAAAGCCATTTACGGATTGAAGCTGTACCTCCTTCAGGACTAGTTCAGGATGACCGGGCGGGAGCTGAAAGGAGTTTCAGAAATCTGCCTGTTCGTCACCCTGGCCTACGCAAAGGCTTGGAGTCGTGCGACGAGAGCAGGGCAGGCCCCACGTGTGGATCTGGAGTTCTTGCTGGACCTGGAAATACTGCAGGAAGATGCCGTGATCGTCGACGTCGCCAAGCAAGCGCAAGCGGCCATGAAACAACACCTCTGGTACTTCTCCGAGACGCTGGTCGGCTTGGCATTCTTCGATCAAGGGGTTCCTCAGGAAGAGAAACAAAGGATGCGAGAGAACCTCGCCAAGCTGGCATCGAGGAAAGCGTTGAAGCGTCTAGAGGGGAAGACCGTCCTCGGCTCCTTCAAAGGAAAGAAGATTTTGGATTTCATTACCTCGAGGACGAAGGATCTCTTCACCGCACTCGGGATCACCAGCGCCTTCGTCGAAAATCCTGCTTCGTCTTGGGAAAGTGACCCACACTACCAAGCGGGCCTAGCTAGGGTCCGCGTCCTGGCTGTGGTGAACGACTCAGTTGAACGGGGGATCACACATTGAGAAATTCAGTACTGCCCTAACAACGAAGGAAGAAGACAAACAGTACCTGCTGAAAGCAGTTTTCAAGAACAGGAAGGATTTTCTGAAGAAGCAGAAGGGGGAAATGAAGAAGTGATGAGTCTGTGCTCTCTGACGTAAGGCATGATTTCTCGGGACCCCTTATTGTTGTCGAAGGAGTCTCATTTTTGGCCAGGAGTGATAAATATGTAAAACGAACACGGGCATCTATGTGGATTAAAAATATAATGTGGTTCTCATTTATGAAACACCCTAACCAGCATATTATTACAAGCTAGGGGTGGAGAAGGGACTTATACAATTATTAAAGAAGAATTGCAATTGCCAAAAAAAAAAGGTTGAACGTCACAGCAGCTTGCGGAAAGGTGAGGGCAGCTACCATCACGCTCAGTGATGCCAAAAAGAAAATAAATAAAAATTGGTGGAGGCATTTCTAAAAAAAAAGAAAATACAAGACCAAGAAAGAAGAACAAAAAGATTCTGCCTGATGAAGAGAACAGCCATAGGAGATAGAACATAGGAGACTAAAAATCATACAATTCCTTAGTTTTGGGCCATTTTGGGTGATTTTGGTTATTTTAGGGGTTATGAACCACTTTGGCTGATCTTAATGGGTCCAAGCCTGCCCCTAGAAATGCTTAAGGGTGTATGTGAACAATACGGGATATATGGAAGTCATTTGAGGCTACTAAGTCTTTGAAATTGGCCAAAAATCTCATTTTTCGACAAAAAAGTGTGATTTTGAACACTTAAATGCAATTTTTCACAAAAGTTGCAGAAGACGAACCCCCTCATAAAATTCAATTTTACATAGGAATATATACTGCCAATCTTGAAATTCCAAGTTTTTCAATATTTGACCTGAGCATGATACACCCTAATACACATTGATTTGGTAGTACGTTTTTATGTCCTGGTTGTGTCCAACTGTGTTACGATAGTGGGACTGGAAAGGAGACGTAGTTTCTTCAACTCCTCCCCCATCACTTCTGCTTTCACTTCAACCTCATGGTAGATCTCTGAAAATGATGCCTCGCACTCCCCACATTGACTGGAGTTTTTGTTTGGTAGTATTTAACAGTTCCATTGCTCAAAAAATGTCCCCACCTTTCTGTTGAAGTGCTTATTGATTGCAGGCATGCCAGCGAGGCCAGAGCTTCAGTATTTTCTAAGTTGGCCAGAAGGGTGCTAGCTTTTGTACTGGTATCTCTGTCCGACCATACCTTCATCTCATGGAGTGCTGAGACTATCATTGGAAGAAATTTCCAAAAGCCTGAAACAGCAGTGTGCCTCTCCACAAAACGGGTAGTACACATTGTCAGAAGATTATCACATTTATTTTCCACTCCATGCTTTTTTAGCAAGGCAACATATTTGGCACTGCTGAAATGGTTGATTGCAACTGACAGGGTATCATGGATGTTCCTGATGGTAGATACTGTGAGGCATTTTGAGCATGATGGTTTGTTGTATGAGAAACAACTACAGTAGATGCCGTTTATAGTGTCCCACTCAGTGTCAAGCCAAAAGGACACTATCTAATGAGAGACTATATCCACAGTTGGGTCTCTCGAGGGTTGCAAGGTTATAAATAGTGAATATGTACTGTATATCAATATATTTACAACATAAACACCTTTATTATGCAATTTCTCATTGAAATTGTTTTTACAATTCAACTGAAACATCAAAACTATGTTCGTTTTACATTAAAACAGAACATTTTCCTTCCATGGCCATCTAGTAAGCCTGTAAACAGCATGGCATCACAAATACAAGTGTAAACTAGAGCTGCCAAGTAGACTATACTAGCTGAAAAGAGAGACTATAAGCGTATTCAGACACATTCTATCCATAGCAATTACCATGTAAAAGTAACTGTTTCCTAGTTTTGAGACACTATAAGCAGCAAGAGACAATATCTGGGGACACTAAATCCGGTGTCTACTATATATCTGCTAAAGGGGATGACTTTTTCACAACTGAAACTGCACCTGAGACCATACTTGACATTCTAGCTGCTTCTTCATAGCCTTGTCCAACACAACAGCTCTTATTTAATGTTGCTTTATCAATCTCTGATAACATGAGCTTACCAAGTGTGTGTCCCAGCTCAGGACTCAAATTGTAGGATTCATCAAAGAGAGCATTTCAGGGCATCCAAAAATTTGTCTTCCCTCAGCAATCCTCGTTTCATTTTGTTTAATTTATTAATCGTTCGGTATGACAATATTGAGGCGCTTTCACTTTTGCAGAGGAGGCGCCATTTTCTACTCTGGAGCTCGCCAACCCAGCCAGGTCTTGGGGTGGGCCATGGCCCCTCCCCCTCTTATATTCACCTATTCCAAGAAACATTTTTTGTTTCTCTCTCGGTACTTCAAGCTGAAAAGACCCCATAGAAAATAAATATTAGAAAATAAATATATTGTTTCAATAAATTATTGTTAGATGAGTTGATGTACAAATGAAGGAATATTTTGTATGTATAGTTTAAATGTATAAATTAGTTCATTTTAATTAAACTTCAGGCTACAGCATAAGTTCAATAACTATTTTCAACTTTTTATAATTTGAAGTAAAATAAATGTAGGTAAGTATATGACCAATAAAATACTCGTGAAATGTCATAAAAACAAAGCAAAGTATTTGGTATGTTTTTAAAAATTATAAAAGATTTTATATAAATTAATGTTGGGTCAAGCGCAATTCCCAAACTAGGATACACGAGAGGTCAGCAAGGGATAGTGACATAACAGAATAAAATCCAGAATCAAATTACTTTATTTCCATGAAAACAATATTGTGTCGCATCAAGAGAGGGACTGGGCCACTTAGTTTCAAACTGCGGGACACTTTTGCTACTGAATTGCATACATAAAGTAAATATAATTGCGTAACCCAGAGGGCCCGAGTTCGAATCCTGGTGAGGGATAAATCAATGTGTAATTAATATACCTTGCAGGATTTATATTTGAAAACGCGCAATTACGAATAATAATAATATTAAGAGCCATGATTGATTGATACTGTCCAATCACAATCGCTTTTTATGGCCCTGCCATGAGCATAAAAGGAAGTGGAAAAAAGGTCTTAATTTATACTGTAGAGTGATGTCCCAAAGAGAGAGTTGTTAACGTATACAAATTTAAATTTTTAAGTATGGGGCTCCAATAAACCTTAGCCCTCCCACCCATGGCCTAAACCATTAGAGGTACAGTAAAACTAAACATACCTTACAAAAGAGAATTTAATCCTGCATTTAATGAGAAACAATTAAAACTTGGTGTTCCCGCCATTGGCTTCCAAGACAGCCTGAATTCGCTTTGGGTAGCTTGCCAAACGTGATGTGAATAGATCTTGATCATTAGGCAAATTTGCTAAAACAGTTTCAATGTGTTGCGTCATTGTATCCTTCGAAAATCGATTTGCTGCAGGTTCTTGAAACAAGACACATTCAACCTTGTCCTTTATAACTGATCCAATGTGTTCACAGATGTTCAGGTCAGGAGAATTTCCTGGCCATTCTTCATTTCCAAAGAAATCGATCTCATGGTTCCGCAACAACTGTTGAGTGGCTAATGCCTTAAAGCAGGGGTCCTTATCGTGCAGAAGTGTGACCTTATGGAAAAAACTATACGCACTCACAACATGGTATCATATGTGGTACCTTTATTCCATAATTCAATATAAATTATTAATTAATTGAATTAAATATCTATACAAAATTGGCTTGGGATTGTCGACATAGCCTAATGGGAATGAAATGATTGCCATAAATACATAGAAACCGTATGTAGGCATCGGGTCTGCATAAGCACGAGAAACATTTATTTCACGTGAACAAAATTTTCCATTTTCTAACTCATGTAAAATACAAGAGAGAAAGAGTCAACAACCTTTGCCAAATCAGCAATTTATACTAAAATATGAAGATATATTAAAGGAGTGGCCTCGGGGCTGTTTATGTGCAGCAAACGCTTTAAACAGGGAAGATGTGCTTTTGTCTTCCCTCAAGTTCTGAGTGATTTCCTTATAATAAACTTAATAAATATAAAGAAAAAGGGTAGGCCTACACCTAAGTGTTTATATTGTGACTGCCTATATTAATTACCTCAAGTTAATTAGTCACGTAACTCCATCGTGGTGGCCCTACACTGAAAATGATCGTAACGCCCTACATCAAAGCAAACTAGGATCCAGCAAAATTAAGGTGGGACAATTTCTTTTCATTCTAATATAGGCATCTAAAATCCCGACGCTAAAAATTACCGTAATCAATTAAATATAAAGAGGTCCTTTTAATGACCTACATATTCATAACACACTAAAGAAAAAACATAGGGCTTTTGTCATTTAACTCTCCACTGAAATCTGCTGGAAATTTCCAACGGATGAGGGTATCAGGCAATCAACCCATAGCCCTATATAGTTTTTTCAAAGACCTGATCGACATCCATAACATTGTTTGGGTTTCTTAGAAAAGGAATGACATGCTGGGATAGAATAATATCAAAATACTGTCCATCCCAACTCTGACCATTTGGCTTCAGCACCCACATGAGCTTATTTGCAGTGAACAAAACAAACACACCAACACAGTCTGGACTTTTTAATAATTCGCGATAATGCTCATTGTCATCGATTTCATCTGGTGGTGTGGCCCACACTCAATCATTTTGGTAGTTAGGCCAACGTGTTACGTAAACAAAAAATTCATCGGAGACAGCTAAATGCATGAAATCATCCACATCCCAATCTTCAAGATAATGGGCAAACCACATTCTGTCATCGATGTTAAGTTGAGTTTTTCTTGGCTTTGGTAGTTCATGCCAAGGCTTTAAACCTTGCCTATGATGGTACAGTCGATTGATCTCACTGCTAACGATCTTTCCTCTCAACACTTCGATCTCTCTAGAAAGTTTAGCACAGCTGTTTTTCCGCTTACGCGTACCGCTTTCAATGATGTCCTTTGTTTCCTGAGTGTGTGTCAAATTTGGGTGCCCAGATTTGGTTGTATCCATTTCACATTCATCCAAAGTTTTATTCCAATTTCTTTTGACGAAGTCCTCACTTCTTCGCAACTTTTTGGCAACCCATGAACGTGTTATAAAGGTGGCTCCAGCATCATGAGCTTCCCGAAATGTTATTGCTCGTATGCGATCTATCACACGTTGCCTCTCTGAATCACCAATTAATTGAGAAGCCATTATATTATCACTTTATCAGCTAGAGTAATTTTAATACCTGCAATAAGTAAAGAATTTTATGTATTTTTATAATCACTAAAAACTATTTCGATATAAGTAAACATGTAAGCTGCAAATGGGGGGCTAAGGTTTTTTGGAACTCCTTATATTGGCAGCACATATAAAGTCGGTAATTATGTACAATATGAAATATAGCCGTGCTGCCCTTAATAATCTTCTCCACTGTACATGAAATTTGTTGATGCTAGTCACAATCATTGTTGTTGTTGTTGCGGGCCCCCCAGTTGCGGCTCGTGACTAATAATTCTAGGGGTGCTGTCTCTAAGAATGGGAATGAGTTGCTTTGAACATTTTTTGCATCATTGATTATGGTATTATATATAGGTATTTATAAGGTAGTTATGAAATAAGTAATTATGGTACAAATGAAATAAGTAATTGTGCACTTACCAGGTACTTCAGGTTCAATTACAAAGTTATTTAAAAATGAAATCCATTCTTCTATTTTTATTCTGAGCAAAAAGTCGATAACTTTCTCATTAAAACTACAAGTATATTTTTTATTATTACTTATTCCTGGCTGAGATATTTGAATTTCCAGCATAGGACGACCTTCTCTTTTAATACCAATTTTTTCTTGAGGTAATTGTGAAAAATTAAGTTGTATTTTAGTCACACTCACTTGACTCACTTCTATGGGCATGGCAGCCATGGCTGAATCAAATTTCAAAAAAGAAACAGAAATTACGGAAAAAAATCAAGAAATAATCACCAAATACATAATTAAATCACGAAGCCAATAAAAATCTATGAAATAAAATGTTAAATATTACTATTGTTACTAATCACCGTTAGAAATGGAATTAAATTAATTAATTGTAGTATAAGCAAAGCGAAACGTCAACACATTCACCGTGTTCAACGAACAGATAGGAACTGCGCTGTCTGCAGTGCTTCGATTCACTTTTGACTGCGACTCTGCATAGAGAGAGAGGCAGACTCCCTCTTTCTCTATGCGTCTATGGCAACAAAGCATTGGAGTTCCTTTCGGGCATCGCAAGCAATTAATGCTGAAATATGGTGCTGTTAGCGTGCAGTTCCAATGAGAGGTTGAAAATGATTTCATGTTTTTAATCATTCATTATTGAAATAATTACTGAAATAAAAAGATGAACATTGAGCAATGAATAAAAGTTTCAAAAGTTATTCAGTGAGCTCATCCTTATATTGTTCTTGATTATTTCAATTGTAAATAAAAAATTTAGGGGTGCTGCAGTTCCGCAGTGCCTACTGACAAGCTGCCCCTGGGGCCACCAGATGTAAGCAAGAAAGGGGGCTAATTAGACTGGATTTGAGCTCTAATGACTGCCGATGCCATTACGTTCTTTTGGTAATATTATTCTTTTTAAAAGTTTAAAATTAGCTTAATAAGTGGACTGAACTAATTTTAACTTATCATTTGCAGATCGACGCCAGTGGGCAGCTATTGGTGCTCTTTCAGGAGTTTTGGCTGTTGTTATAGTCCTGTTCTTTGTTCTTTGAAGTTCTTCTCATCAACTTTTTTACTTTAAAACATTCCTTCATTACTAAAGCAGCGTTTTCCTATGATATATTTTTAACCATATAATAAGGTATGTATTTATTGTAAATATATTTGTATTTGTATACACAGAACTGTTTAATGTAACTTTTTGTATAGATAATTTCAAAGGCTGTTATAAAGCCGAATTCATTTTATTTATATATATATATATATATATATATCTATATATATATATCTATATTATATTATATTTATATATATTATATATTATATATATTATATATATTATATATATATAAACTTCATTCAGAGGCTTGTTGTTAGGAAAGTGCAACAACTTAAGGAGGAACAGGAAAACCTATGTATATAACCTTTTTACTGTATTTGAAAAATGTGCAAAGTACAAGCAGACGTTTCGGAAGTACATTTCCATCTTCAGTACTATAAAAACTGAATTTTACAATGTTAAAAATTTTATAATTTGTTTAAAAAAAAAAGTTTAAAAAATGTTAAAATAGGCAAATTAAAATGGAACAAGACAATAAAACTTACTTAGAATGTTATCGTTGTGTGCATCAATGTAGATATTGATATTTTAAAATACTGAAATGTAAAAGATAAAAAGAATTAATATAAGCAGTTAAAAACTTGAACGTTATCATGTAATAACGAGATTAAATGCTGAAATGTAATCGTTCAGAACGGGTTTGCTTTTCCGAATATATAAAGATTCTGAAATGTGGAAGTCAGCAAGTTAGTTACTATTAATGGTGTTCATAATTTGAAAGGAGGAAGGGTCAGTGGGATGCTCTCTTATTGAAGATTATGAAAGTCTGTTCAGAG